>CM021105.1:439241463-439256118 GCA_007115665.2 Sequoiadendron giganteum
TTTCTATGTGTTTCATTTTCTATTGTTCCCTATGGATTTGGGATGATGCAAAGTTATGGAGTTCTTTGAAAAAAAATATTGTTAACCAAAAATATAGTTTGTTTTACTTTTTGTTTTATGTCTTTGGTCTTTTTGATGGAGGTATGCCTGTTGTCCTCTTCCTTTTAGTGTCTTTTTTCTTTTCTTTTGACATTGTTTATCATTTTCCTTATGCCTTTCTTGTTGAAAATTTATTATCATTTTTCCTTATATGTATGTTCATTTTTGTCTTTGACCTTTTGATTATGCCATGTGTTATGTGTTGTACCCTTTCCTACACATTTATATTTTATTTTTTCCTCTTCCTTTTAGTGTCTTCTATTTTCTTTTGAAATTGTTTAGCCTTTTCATTATGCTTTTCTTTTTGTACATTTATTCTCATCGTTCCTTATATGTATGTACATCTTATCTTTGGATTTTTTATTATGCCATGTGTGTTATTTTTCGTCTCCTTTCCTTATTCACATTTTATTTTCTCTCCCCCACTTGGGGGTAATTATATTCATGATACCTCCCTCAAATCCTTTGAGGCTTAAATATTATTTTACAATGGTCCTTTCATGATAGTATCTGTATAGTACACTTTCTCATACTCTTTTCATATTGGAATATTTATGGAATTACTAAATTATGGTCTCTATATGATTTACTTACTCACTTTATTACACTTATGTCTTGATTTCATAATTGTCTCTTACATAATACTTTATCATTATATACTTTATGCAAGCCTTGTTCTCTTACTTGTCATCATACTTTTCATGAAGTGTTGGGTAATTTAATATAAGAGATTTTATAAAAATTGCATGCCACTAGCTTGAATTTGTATACATCCTTTGAAGTAAAAGATGAGGTCCTCCCTAACACAAACCCTTCTATGGGGTTGACTAGTAAAACAATTTGGGTTCATGGTAGATAAAATGACCAAGTGCTAAATGAATTGCTCCAATAATGCACATGTCAAGGGATTGGAGAGTCTAGGAAGCTCAACCTGCATATGGACCTTAAGAGAATTTACTTAAATATTTAAAAAAATCTAGTCCAATAGGAAAGCATTCAAGCAAGGTGTTTTATTTGAACCAAAAATTAGACTAGTTAAGTATCGTATTAATCTACTAAAGGTCATGAAATGTAAACAATAAAAATCCCTTGGATAAATTCCTAACCCCAAACAATTTAATGTCATGGGGTTCCCTAGAATTCTTAACCCGAGTGAAAATGTATTGTTCAGATGAGATACAACCCACATAATAAGCAATAAGGTTAAAATGTTCATACCAATTGAAAATGGATTCAATAATATCACCAACTAAAAAAGCATTAGGCTCAAAGAACAAACCTCATTGTTGGCATTAACAATAAACTCTTAAGCATGCTTTGGATCCACCTTTGTTACCTAATGATTAATTTGACCATTATTAAAATTCTAGGCCACTCACAGGGTGGGACTACATATAAACTAAATGTGTAAACGCTCTATAAAATAATGAAGATATAATTTTTACATAGATAATATTTAAAGAAAACATAATCATACGCAAAAACAAACCATAAGAAAACACACTAGACTAAAATACTCTCTTAAAGCCTAAACTTATGTTTGATATCAAAAATAAACATTTCATAATAGCATGTTCACTATAACTATACCTAACAATTCATATTAGACATTTCTAAAGAAGTAAATAAATCAAAACATCAAATAATAAGAATAAAATAGTTTGGAAGACCATTTAAATGCAATCGTCCCAAAGAAAGACAACATTAAAATTTGGGTGCTTATAGTAGATATTTACTTTACCGTTCTATGTAGATTCAACATGTCTAAATGAATTCCTAAAAAAGTTAGGTTCTTATAGTAGCCAAATTGTCATGGTATACTTCTCTATGTATTATAATTTAAATGATTATAAACAATTAACATTAATAATTATAATTTTAAAGTTATAATTGTAGTTTTTGTTATTAGTTAATGAAATACAAGCTATTTTAATACTTGTTTTTATATATTATGAGATATTAGTGAAAATACTGCTTATATAATGTTAGATTTATCATACATTAGCTAATAATTAATTAATCTTTAATTGATTATTAGTCTAATTTATTCTTTGCACTTAAGCTAGACTTAGGATTGCTTTATTAATTGAGTTAATATTAGATCATTATGTCTCATCTCATGTGATGTTGACACTTGTCATGATCTGATCCCTTTCTCATTTAGGGCTTTGCTCTTATAAGAACTCATCTCTCTTTGTAATTAATCTCTCGAATATTATCTGGAGCTATCATATCTTCTTGAAAGTCTCTTGCTGTAACTTTTCTTTGTTGATGAATATTGCACATATTGTTTTGCAGATCTCTTGCGTGGAAGGTGTATTATTTTGTTGTTTGATCCCGTGGCTTGTGGTTTTGTGCTTGTTTCACAATTCTAACATGGTATTAGAGCGAGGATTCAACAAACCCCTTCTTGATTTATGAGGTTTTGTTTCTTCAACACGGGTTGTAGGCTTCAGATCTGAATCCCCTTTGCTTGTTTTGCAAATTTTGGAGTTGGGAATTTTTTGAAACATTTTTGTGTGGAATGAACCTCGCTGTTGGATCCAGAGCTGTCGTGAAAGTCAAATTTGGCTTTTGTTTCGCCGGATTTTGATTCCTGACGCTAGATCTACAAGGTTTTGAAGTGGTTGCTTTGTCTCTAGATCCAAAGGGTAGCTGTATTTTCGATGCATTTTGAGCCAAAATGGAGGTAAGCATCGCACTCAGAAGGCCCAAAAACCTTAAGATCGCCTGTCAAATCGTCAAAATATGAGCAATTGGCATCTGAGGTAAAAAAAAAAATTGTGAGGAAGGCCGTACGACCTTCCCAGCATGAAAAATGAGGTAAAAATAAAAAATATTCTGCAATATTTTTCCTTGCACAATTTAAAAAAAAAATCAAATTGTTAAAAAAATAAAATTAAAAAGCCTTTTTTCGAAAGGCGTGTAGGTTTTTTTATATATAAAGTTTTCCTTAAAATTTTTTTTTGGAGGGCACATTGTATTTGACCGTACCCGCAGGGTACCTACAAATTGTAGGCCCTACGGGCCGGCGTACTTACCACTGGCGGTGGCTATTAAGACCACCGACTGGCGGCTTAAAGCCACTGACGATGGCCTTAATACCACCGACCGACGGTAAAGGAGGAGCGGGTGGGCCCCACCCACCGCCCCCCACTTTTTTTATATAATTTTTTTTTATGTTTTTTAAAAATATATATATATAGTTTTTTTTGCTTTTCTGTAAAAAAGAAAAATAAAAAGACAAATTTTTTTTTTGCAAAATATTGTAAATATAGCCAAATTGGAGGATTTTTTTTTCCAGCACTGCTAAAATTGGTAGACCTCCAGATTTGGGGGTTTTTTTGAGAACTTTGGCAAAGATCCTTGTTTTTCCCTACTCAGCCCCTCTTCGTTGGGCTTTTCAAATTCACACCCAATATTCCAGAGGCCATATCCCAGCCATACAGTGGGCTTTTTCAGTGCAATTGTTTATAAAATGGGGTGGAATTTCGTGCTCTTTGTAGTGGTGTAGGTATTTTATAGTTTTGACTTTTGGTTTTTTTCTAGAATTTTGTTTTGTCAGTGTTGTAGCTTTTCAATTATCGTTTTGGAGACTTCGATGAACCATATCTTCTGCATCCAGACACATTTTTGGGTGTTTCTTTGTTTGAAAGTGCATGTTTTTTCGTGTACTTCATCATGGTGTTATCAGTTTCCTCTCTTTCTGTCAGAGAATTGTATTTTCAACATACAGTCCTTTTTTGGACATTATGGGCTCACATTGCATGTATGTATCTTATGCAAACGCACTGAAATAAAGTGCCACAACTGGTGTATTATGAGACTTTGCACATCACTTTGTGCCTTATTGTACTCGCACTATGTTATGAAGTGCCATGAGGGGGTTTGATGTTTTGCCTTTGTTTGCCATCATACCTTTGTCAAGTGAGTGTCCCTTCCATGACAACAGCCTCATGTGTGTGTGAATTTTGTTTTCACACCCTTCATATGTGTTGGTACTTTCATGTTTGTACATTCAAATGTTCTTGATTCTTCTTCATGCACTTCTTTCTGGCATTCAGTTTTAGTGTGCATGTCACGCCTCTCCCTTTTCAGCATTATGGGGGGGCTTCTACTGTTGGTGCTAATGCTTCCTTGGTTTCACGTTGGAGTGAGCTATGTATACAATATTTTTTCCTATGTACTAGGTAGATGCAGCGACTAGTTATCCATGCATTTTGGTGAGATGGAGCACTTACCATATGGACACTCTTGCATTCCTATTTTTGGAGGCAACCTTCCATTTTCACATGATCAGTTCTTCAGAATTTTGGTATTTTTTCCATCTGTATCTTCGATTTCCAGGTGTTTGCCTTTGTTTTCCATCGTATTCGAGTAGTGACATTGAGGGCACTCATGCAAATTCTTGTCTTCTTGATCTTGATCATCATATGTTTTAGAGGAGGTTCTTGTTTCAGCATTTCAACAGTCATTCTTCGATAGTGTTTGCAACTTCTTTATGCTTCAGTGGTGTTCTCTTTGTTCATCCTTTGTTCCTATCTTTTGGGACAACATTGTCTTGTTTGGAGGCTTCTTAAGTCCTTCACTGGGCTTTCATCTCTTTTTGGAGTAGAGTTTTTCCCATGAGGTTTTCTCTATTTCTCTACATTATAGAGATCTTATGTTTGTACATGGGTACCTTTTTTGGCCTTGTTTGTCGGGACCCATCATGCATTCTTTTTAGTGTTTTTAGCTACTCCCTAATTTCATCTTAAGGGGGGGTGTTAGAGTTATCATACATTAGCTAATAATTAATTAATCTTTAATTTCAATTATTACTCTAATTTATTCTTTGCACTTAAGCTAAACTTAGGATTGCTTTATTAATTGAGTTAATATTAGATCATTATGTCTCATCTCATGTGATGTTGACACTTGTCATGATCTGATCCCTTTCTCATTTAGGGCTTTTCTCTTATAAGCACTCAACCCTCTTTGTAATTAATCTCTCAAATATTATCTGGAGCTTTCATATCTTCTTGAAAGTCTCTTGTTGTAGCTTTTCTTTGTTGATGAATATTGCACATATTGTTTTGCAGATCTCTTGCGTGAAAGGTGTATTATTTTCTTGTTTGATTCTATGGCTCGTGGTTTTGTGCTTGTTTCACAATTCTAACATATAATACTATCTTTGATGAGATGGACTTTAATCTTAGGTTAAAATTTTAACTTGTTAAATTGTAACAGTGAAAAGTTCATACTTTGTATATTTTCCTTTTGCTTTAGGTTTATTTTGGCACATTTATCTCTAATGTGATAAATAATATTTTGTGTGAAGTTGATAAATAACTTGATCCTAACCTAATTGTATAATTTTCACATCTTAATGATCTAGATTAGATTTATTATCTTAGTCGGTCATCAACTTTCTTGTCACTTTTATGGTGCAAAAATGATCCTAGTTCATTTTTGTGGGCATGGATTCAACCTCAAAACTTATAAATTCAAAATTTAAAATTTATTTTGTGTTCATCCCTTTCCAAATTTTAAATTTCACACTAGGGTGTTATATAAAAGGACATTCCTAATTATTTTTATTAATGAGATGGAATAAGATGACCTAACATGAAATCTTCATTATACATTGCATCAAAATTCTAGATATATTGTATAATTGCCTACTATTTATGACCTTTATGTTGTATCTAGATAGCTTGATAACAAGGGTTTAACTAAAGGAAAACAATTCTATCCTAGAAAACTCCTAAATGGTGTTTACAGATACCACCTCTTTCCAAATATAGGTTCCAAACATTAAGGTGAGTAAATTTTTGACACTTGTTTCAATTTGGTTCAAATATATGGGTGAGGTATATATTTGGGGGCAAGTTTCAAATTTGTGCAAAAGTTACAAATTTTTAGGTGTTGAAGTAAACTAGGATAGTGGACAATAGTTTCTTTATCCTAAATCACATGTCTAATAGGTCTTAATTTTTAACACATAAGTGAATCATTTAGTAACATCTATCACAATCAAATATTTAATCAACTTAATTGATTCCAACTCTTTATCTTAAATTATATATATATTTAGATTAATTAGTTTGGGTATCTATTGGATAAAAGAACAAATTATAAAAAAGTATATTTATAAAGATAATAATTTCAACTAGAGAGAGGAGTGCCATACACCATGGGGAAGATTCAATAAAAAAACTATAAACCCAATTCTCCAAGAAAAAACACCACCTTCTACAACCATTAAACCCACCTAGAAAATAGCCAAAATAATTTATTGTTCCCTCTATAACAACTATCGATAAAAATACCAGTTGCCCACTCTAACAAAATCCATTGCACCCAGCCTAATTGTTTATGCCACCTCAATATCATTAGGACACTAAATAACATTATCTTTCATTACAAGGTATAAAGATGAGAAGAAAACTCTATTTATCACCTCTAACATTCTCTTTGACTTTTGTACCTTTTCACTTTATAATACTAGCATGGTGTGATTGCTAGTGACCTCAAGGTGACCCTGATTACGGGTCACCATGAAACCCATCGACATATTTCCTATGTCAACATGTAGTATGTATTTAGAACTTACACTTCCTTTTTGAAGAATTCAATTGATCGAAATTGTCACCATTACCATCCACCATTTCTAAAATCTTTACTTGCACACTAGAACTAGAACCCAACCACACACCTTTTCTCTCCATTACATTCTTTGGAGGAACTTGTGGTATATCTTCAAATTGCTTTGGTAGAATTAACTTGAGAAGCCACAACCATCACTCCACTTTAGGGACATACTTCACAAATTTGTTAACAAAATATCATTAATAGGTGATCTGGATCTCAATGGTCCCTTCAGATCCATATAATATTCACCCAATTTTTCCTTTATAAACCCTAATGTAGCAAGTGTAGAGAAAATTGAAAATAAAAGATAATCTATTGTTTATCATGTAACATTCCTCCTAAAAGTGTTTCAAGACTTGCTAGTATTTCCTTTGGGGACCATGACACATACTCACTTGAGAAGGATCCAAATGCACCATGCACAACTAAAGTCAATAAAAAAACCTACCCTAATTCACCACCAAGAAAGCATAATCAAATTACTTCAAGTCATTTCCTTGTAAAAAATCTAACACGTGCTAATTAATGACAATCACAAATTTGCACAACTCAATTATATGCCAGCACATGAGAATCAAATCACAACATAAAGGAAAAAATTACTTCTATTATAAAAACAAAATGATTCTAAGGTCATAAAATAATGGAGGGAATAAAATTACAAGGGCTTAAATATTAAAAAAGATTCAATCATTTGCCAAGGAGTGGGTAAATGGTTATCTATGGTTGTTAAAAGGTCTTGATCAATTGCACAATTTGTAAGAAAATATATTACATCATTTGCCTTCTAGCAACAATTTTTATATCTTACCTCAACAAATTTAAATCCAAAACTACCACTTCCTCTACATTTAAGTTTAGCTTCCAATTTGGTCATACTCCCAAACTAATAGCATTAATGACCAACACTAAGTTAGATCTTCAACTATTAGGTGTTGCACAAATACAGAAGATACAACCATCCTTGCAACACCTTCCCACTCCACTTCATTGTTTGTTCTAATTTACAGATTAAGAAAATATAACATAAACAAAACTACCATCTTCATTTCTTAATAAGAAACTCTTACATTACTCAAATTTGTTGGAGTTGAGAAAATACAACACCACAAACCCCGAAGATCACCTGCATGCAAATAACCTGTCACAAAAGAAGAGATGGAGACAAACAAGCAAGGGTTCTCTGAAAATTGAAAATGTATATATCAGAGAGAATGAGAGAATGAATTGATATAAAATACAATGGGATCAATCCTTATAAAAAGGAGATCATGCAAACCCTAATAAAACCCTAATAGGAAAAACCCTAATAGAAGCCCTAATAGGATAACATTTAATAATTAATATAATTATTAAATGCCACTTTATGCAAACTAACGTGAAATCTTAAGAAGGGAATAAAGGTAACTTAATCAACATAATTAAGTTAAGACCTTTACTCTAACACTCCCCCTTAAGATGAGCAACAGTGCAGCTACAAAGAAATGCAGAAAAACAAAGGTAACTACAATGCAAGAAGGCAAACATGGGTCCCGACAACTAGGTCAGATCAGGTACCCAAATACAACCAAATCTCTGTAAAATGGAGAAATGGAGAAAACCTCATGGGAAAAAGCTCTACTCCAAAAAGAGATGCAGAAAGCCAAGAAGAAGAACATCACTAAAGCAGAAGAAGCTGCAAACAACTGTCGAAAGATGATTGCTATGGTGCTGAAGAACCTCCGCTGAAGATAAGATGATCGGGATAAAAAAGACAACAATCTATATGAGTGCCCCATATGACACTACTTGAATCAGATGGAAAACAAAGGCAAACACCTAGAACGAAGATACATAATCTGCATGAGTGCCCCAAATGACACTACTCAAATCAGATGGCAAACAAAGGCAAACACCTGGAACGAAGATACAAATGGAATAAGTACCAATAGTCTATCAAGAAGACAACAATCTGCATGAGTGCCCCAAATGACACTACTTGAATCAAATGGCAAACAAAGGCAAACACCTAGAACGAAGATACAAATGGTACAAGAACCAATAGTCTGAAACACTGATCAACTAAGAATGGAAGATTCCTTCTAAGGCGAAACCAAGGAAGAATTAGCACGAACAATATAATAACCCCCCCATAATGCTGAACAGGGAGAGCCTGACAGATCCACTGAAATGATGTGAAACACCCTGTAGTGCATGAAGGAGAAGAAACATCTGAAAGTGCACAAGATAGCACCTGCAACTGAAAAAGTGGTGTGCAAAATAAAGCACACATGCATGAGGTTGGAATCATATGGATCCATAGTCGTTGTGGAGGGACACTCACCAGACAAAGGTGTGATGGCAAACAATCGCAAACTACACAACACCCCATGGTATGGATTCACTGTCGTCATGGAGGGATACTCACCGAACAAAGATGTGATGGCAAAACAAAGGCAAACTACACAACCCCTCATGGCACTTTATAATATCAGTGCAATTACAAAATATGGCACAACCTTATGTGCAAAATCCCCAAAACTACATGTACAATAGTGTGACACTTTATCTCAGTGCGTTTACATAAAAGATAGCTTACAAATGATACTCAAAATTGCCCTCAAAGACAAAATGCTGGAAATACATGAAGAACAGCCAAAAACGAAGCATCCCGTGCAAACAAAAAGTTTTCAAGAGCAAATATGTCCAAGTAATCCACCAGAGTGTGAAAACAAAAATAACTGAATAAAATATATCTGGAGTGAAATCTAGAAAAATGGCATGGAGGAAACTAAAGAGCTCTGAAATACGGTTCCAACGCCACTGAGATTGCGAAAAACAGAGAAACTGATCAAAAGTTATGAGTTTGAGACTGAAAATAGCCCCTTTGTCTTCAATTGGCTGTAGAATGCACCAATGGAAAAAGGAAGTGATGAGACCCACACCACTGGAAAGATGAGAAAACCAGCTTTCCAACGATATCTCGTTTGCCAAAAAACGATATCGTATGCCAAAGTTACGGCCTCCAGAATAAATCAGCTCTAAAGAGGGAAAAATCAGTGCTGGGTTAAATTTGACAATCATACGGTCGTCGCAGCAAAAACACTATGTTAAATTTGACGGCCAAACAACCGTCGCAGCAAAAACACTGTGTTAAATTTGACGGCCAAACGGCTGTCACCGTAAAAGTGTGATTGGACTATTACAGAAAAAAATTGTTTTTTATATAAAAAAAACATTTGATTTTTTAAAAAAAAATCATAAAAAAAATATTACAAAAGATTTTTTTATTGAAATTTTTTTTTTTAAAAAAACTTATGGGGTGGGGGAGGCACGTGGGCCCACCCCCACCATACCCTTTGCAGCTGCAGGTACACTACGTAGCACTGTGCAGAGTACTGCGCAGGTCTGCGCAGGGTACACTGCGTAGGGGACTGCGTAGGGTACACTGCGCAAGTCTGCGCAGGTACTCTGCCGGCCTGCGCAGGTACCGGCCCGAGGCCCGAGCAAGCCTTAAAAAGGCTCAAAAATTTTTTGGCCAAACATAAAGTTTTTTCTTGATTTTTTTTAAAGAAAAAATCTAAAAAATATACAGTAAATTGCCGAAAATAAAATGACAGAAGAAAAGGAAAAAAATTTTACTAGCAAATGGATGGTCGTACGGTCGAATTGTAAAATTTTTTTGCTTTAGATTTCGACTTTGTCCAAAATGGACGAATGGATACTCGATTTAGGGGTTTTGGACCGCTGCGGACACAATGGCAATGTCCGTTTGAGCTGAAAATGCTTCAAAATTGTAGGTATGCTCTAGATCAAGAAAACAAGCCCCAAACCCTTGAAACTCCAAAAATCTTCAAAATAAGAACAGGAAGCAGCAAGTGTGGAGCTCTGATACCATGTTGGAGTTGAGAAAATACAACACCACAAACCCCGAAGATCACCTGCATGCAAATAACATGTCACAAAAAAAGAGATGGAGACAAACAAGCAAGGGTTCTCTGAAAACTGAAAATGTACATATCAGAGAGAATGAATTGATATGAAATACAATAAGACCAATCCTTATAAAAAGGAGATCATGCAAACCCTAATAAAAACCTAATAGGAAAAACCCTAATAGAAGCCCTAATAGGATAACATTTAATAATTAATATAATTATTAAATGTCACTTTATGCAAACTAACGTGAAATCTTAAGAAGGGAATAAAAGTAACTTAATCAACATAATTAATTTAAGACCTTTACTTTAACACTCCCCCTTAAGATGAGCAACAGTGCAGCTACAAACAAATTTAGAAAAGCAAAGGTAACTACAATGCAAGAAGGCAAACATGGGTCCCGACAATTAGGTCAGATCAGGTACCCAAATACAACCAAATCTCTGTAAAATGGAGAAATAGAGAAAACCTCATGGGAAAAAGCTCTACTCCAAAAAGAGATGCAGAAAGCCAAGAAGAAGAACATCACTGAAGCAGAAGAAGCTGCAAACAACTATCGAAAGATGACTGCTATGGTGCTAAAGAACCTTCGTTGAAGATAAGATGATCGGGATCAAAAAGACAACAATATGTATGTGTGCTCCATATGACACTACTTGAATCAAATGGCAAACAAAGGCAAACACCTGGAACGAAGATACAAAATCTGCATGAGTGCCCCAAACGACACTACTCGAATCAGATGGCAAACAAAGGCAAACACCTGGAACGAAAATACAAATGGAATAAGTACCAATAGTTTGTCAAGAAGACAACAATCTGCATGAGTGCCCCAAATGACACTACTCGAATCAGATGGCAAACAAAGGCAAACACCTGGAATGAAGATACAAATGGTACAAGAACCAATAGTCTGAAACATTGATCAACTGAGAATGGAAGATTCTTTCCAAGGCGAAACCAAGGAAGAATTAGCATGAACAATATAATAACCCCCCCATAATGCTGAACTGGGAGAGCCTGACAGATCCACTGAAATGATGTGAAACACCCTGGAGTGCATGAAAGAGAAGAAACATCTGAAAGTGCACAAGATAGCACCTGCAACTGAAAAAGTGGTGTGCAAAATAAAGCACACGTGCATGAGGCTGGAATCATATGGATCCATGGTCGTCGTGGAGGGACACTCACCGAACAAAGGTGTGATGGAAAACAAAGGAAAACTACACAACCCCCCATGGTATGGATTCACTGTCGTCATAGAGGGATACTCACCGGACAAAGATGTGATGGCAAAACAAAGAAAAACTACACAACCCCTCATGGCACTTTATAATATCAGTGCGATTACAAAATATGGCACAACTTTATGTGCAAAATCCCCAAAAATACATGTACAATAGTGTGGCAGTTTATCTCAGTGTGTTTACATAAAATATAGCTTACAAATGATGCTCAAAATTGCCCTCAAAGGACAAAATGCTGAAAATACATGAAGAACAGCCAAAAACGAAGCATTCCATGCAAACAAAAAGTTTCCAAGAGCAAATATGTCCAAGTAATCCACCAGAGTGTGAAAACAAAAATAACTGAATAAAATATACCTGAAATGAAATCTGAAAAAATGGCATGGAGGAAACTGAAGAGCTTTGAAATACGGTTCCAACGTCGCTGAGATTGCAAAAAATAGAGAAACTGATCAAAAGTTATGAGCTTGAGATTGAAAATAGCCCCTTTGTTTTCAACTGGCTGTAGAATGCACCAATGGGAAAAAGAAGTGATGAGACCCACACCACTGGAAAGATGAGAAAACCAACTTTTCGACGATATCTCGTTTGCCAAAAAACGATATCGTATGCCCAAGTTACGTCCTTCGGAATAAATCAACTCCAAAGAGGGAAAAACCAGTGCTGGTTTAAATTTGACGGTCATACGGTCGTCGCAACAAAAACACTGTGTTAAATTTGACGGCCAAACGGCTGTCACTGTAAAAGTGCGATTGGACTATTACATAAAAAAATTATTTTTTATATTAAAAAAACATTTGATTTAAAAAAAAAAAATCATAAAAAAAATATTACAAAAGATTTTTTTATTGAAATTTAAAAAAAAAATAAAAATTTATGGGGTGGGGGAGGCACGTGGGCCCACCCCCACCATACCTCTTGCAGCTGCAGGTACACTGCGCAACACTACGCAGAGTACTGTGCAGGTGTACTCTGTCGGCCTGCGCAAGTCCCGGCCCGAGGCCCAAGCAAGCCTTAAAAAGGCTCAAAAAAATTTCGGCCAAACATAAAGTTTTTTCCTAATTTTTTTTTTTTTTTACATCTAAAAAATATATAGTAAATTGCCGAAAATAAAATGACGGAAGAAAAGGAAATTTTTTTTACTAGCAAATGGACAGTCGTACGGCCGAATTGTAAAAAAATTTTGCTTCGGATTTCGACTTTGTCCAAAATGAATGAATCGACAGTCGATTTAGGGGTTTTGGACCGCTGCGGATACAATGGCAATGCCTGTTTGAGCTGAAAATGCTTCAAAATTGCAGGTATGCTTTAGATCAAGAAAACAAGCCCCAAACCCTTGAAGCTCTAAAAATCTTCAAAACAAGAACATGAAGCAGCAGGTGTGGAGCTCTGATACCATGTTGGAGTTGAGAAAATACAACACCACAAACCCCAAAGATCACCTGCATGCAAATAACCTGTCACAAAAGAAGAGATGGAGACAAACAAGCAAAGGTTCTCTGAAAACTAAAAATGTATATATCAGAGAGAATGAGAGAATGAATTGATATGAAATATAATGGGATCAATCCTTATAAAAAGGAGATCATGAAAACCCTAATAAAACCCTAATAGGAAAAACCCTAATAGAAGCCCTAATAGGATAACATTTAATAATTAGTATAATTATTAAATGTCACTTTATGCAAACTAACGTGAAATCTTAAGAAGGGAATAAAGGTAACTTAATCAACATAATTAAGTTAAGACCTTTACTCTAACACTCCCCCTTAAGATGAGCAATAGTGCAACTACAAACAAATGCAGAAAAGCAAAGGTAACTACAATGCAAGAAGGCAAACATGGGTCCCGACAACTAGGCCAGATCAGGTACCCAAATACAACCAAATCTTTGTAAAATGGAGAAATGGAGAAAACCTCATGGGAAAAATCTCTACTCCAAAAAGAGATGCAGAAAGCCAAGAAGAAGAACATCATTGAAGCAGAAGAAGTTGCAAACAACTGTCAAAAGATGACTGCTATGGTGCTGAAGAACCTCCGCTGAAGATAAGATGGTCAAGATCAAAAAGACAACAATCTGTATGAGTACCCCATATGACACTACTTGAATCACATGGCAAACAAAGGCAAACACCTGAAACGAAGATACATAATTTGCATGAGTGCCCCAAACGACACTACTCGAATCAGATGGAAAACAAAGGCAAACACCTGGAACGAAAATACAAATGGAATAAGTACCAATAGTTTGTCAAGAAGACAACAATCTGCATGAGTGCCCCAAACGACACTACTCGAATCAGATGGAAAACAAAGGCAAACACCTGGAACGAAGATACAAATGGTACAAGAACTAATAGTCTGAAACACTGATCAACTGAGAATGGAAGATTCATTCCAAGGTGAAACCAAGGAAGAATTAGCACGAACAATATAATAACCCCCCCATAATGCTGAACTGGGAGAGCCTGATAGATCCACTGAAATGATGTGAAACACCCTGTAGTGCATGAAAGAGAAGAAACATCTGAAAGTGCACAAGATAGCACCTGCAACTGAAAAAGTGGTGTGCAAAACAAAGCACACATGCATGAGGCTGGAATCATATGGATCCATGGTCGTCGTGGAGGGACACTCGCTGGACAAAGGTGTGATGGCAAACAAAGGCAAACTACACAACCCCCCATGGTATGGATTCACTGTCAGCGTGGAGGGATACTCATCAGAAAAAGATGTGATGGCAAAACAAAGGCAAACT
>CM021105.1:439256218-439403010 GCA_007115665.2 Sequoiadendron giganteum
TCTCTCTCTCTCTCTCTCTCTCTCTCTCTCTCTCTCTCTCTCTCTCTCTCTCTCTCTCTCTCTCTCTCTCTCTCCCTCTCCCACTCTCTTTCTCTCAACCATACACCCTCTACCTTTAACCCTGACCCCTTAAACCCACCATCCTACCTCCCTCTCTACTATATATTTTTCCTCTCCCTCTCTCTCTCTCTCTCTCTCTCTCTCTCTCTCTCTCTCTCTCTCTCTCTCTCTCTCTCTCTCTCTCTCTCTCTCTCTCTCTCACACACACACACACACACACTCACCTCTATCTCCTCTACTATAAGGGTACAGGGGAAAGATATAGAATTAGGATAGAGGGTATAGTCAAAGAGGGAGAAAAGAAATATATTAAGAAAACCATATTTCATATATAACGCGTGAGCGTTTTGAAGTAGAGATGCTACTGTTTTAGGAAGAAATAACGCGAGCGCGTTATAACACAAGCGCGTTTTGTATTCCACTAAAAATGGTAAAAAAACTAAATCTACCCGTGATGTCAAGGCCCATAGTCTGCATATTCTCCTGGCTCTGCAAGTGCTCTGACAAAAGTAGCCTTTTGATGATGTTGTGAAGTGTGCAAACATGTTTTCCACATTCCATCACCTTTTCCATGATCTTTCTGCCACCTTTGCATTAAATAGAAGAGTTTCCACATTGAAAGACATATAATATCAATTGAATTTTGAATTCCATTGAAAACTGATATACAATTGAAGTTTGGAGGGAAACAAGCTTTTGAACAAGTCAAATTGTTGTGGAGTTTGAAGAAAGAAGAAGCTAAGCCTACATAATTGGGTTGAGCTCCTCCATTTGAAAGTTTGGTTTTTTAGGTATGTGAAGTCTTTACACATTTTCTTTCATTCTATTATGGCTTGATTTCAATTTTGTTTGTCATTATAACCTTACGTTGTAAATACACAATTATATACACTTGCCAATTACCATTTTAAACTTGATGCAGAGCATCTACCAAGATCCACAAATCATCAAGGGCACTTCTGACCCTAAATTAAATTGAAGAAGATCAATGAACAAAACTCAATCATCTTTTCAACTTCCAAGTGCCTCCAAGTGAAAATAAGCCCATATGACTTTTCACCTTCCCTATTTCACAATTTTTGTAACTTTTCAAAATTTTGTATTTGTGCAACTTTTGCAAATAGTGACAACTTTATAAAATACACATAGGACTTAAACATTAAACCTCCTAATGATTCCCATACATGGAAAATGTCTTTAATGACCCTCTTACAACATGGAGATACCCAAAATTGAATCAAATTTCAAAATGGAAGCATAGATTGTCAAGGTGCTCCTGCACCACAAACTTATCAAACACTCACAATGCCATTACACTCATTATGATTGTAACTTACATGATATTTATCTTATTTCCCTTCAAAATAAACTCCATGTATCTAAATATTTTTGTAACTTCTTAACTAACTTATCTCTTCACAACTTTGCAAAAAAATGCAATTTTTTGCAAATGTCCATGCTTCCATTTTGAGCCTATCTTGCAATCATGGCATGCCACGTTAACACTTTTCTTTAAGGCATTCTACATTGAAAAAAATCATGTCACATTTTTCTATGCTAGGTTAAATTTTGTACAGGATGATTGTAAGTATTATTTAAATGAAGCCTTGAATGACATATATTTTTCAATTAACTTGAATGGATACATTTTTTAGGAAGTAATATTCGTCTCATTACCATGGTAAAGATAAAATTATCCGCCATGCCGAAGAAAAAGACAAAGAGGAAACTAATAGACGAAGAGAATGAAACCTTCAAATAAAAGGAGAGAGTTCGGGTGGCGACATATCATGAAAAGAAGAAATTGGAAACGATTGACGAAAACAAGCCAACTGAAGAGGAACCTCAACCGTCAAAAAAAGAACGAGAATTGGAAACACAAAAGGAAAGAATGTGAAAGCATCGTCGTAAGACAGATTCAGATACCGTAGTTGGAGACACACCCTCTACGACAAGTGAATATGAAGGGGCACCATTAAGCAAAAGCGAATATGGAGGGACACCATCTAGCAGAAGTGAATATGGACGAACACCATCTAGTGCAAGTGAATATGGAGGGACACCATCTACCTCAAGTGAATATTGTTGGACACCATCCAACACATCTCAAGTTGAGAGTACATCATCACTCGTATTTGATGAAGAAGGTATGCCATCATCCCCATGTGAACCTCAAGGTATGTCTTCTTCTCCACCCTTGATTGAAGGTATGCAATCTATCCCACCTCAATTAAATATTGATGAAATTCCTAATGTTGAGATGTATGTACCTAGAAGAACACCACCTAGAATTTTGCGTAGAAATCCAAAGTATTTGATTAATATTGATGATGAAATTTTGCAGCACATGGAAGGTAAGATTTCAACATGCACTTGTAGAAGATATGCTAATAAGATTTGAGAATGATTCTTTGAAAGACTAAATGAGACTGCAAGATGTCAACTATGTATTGAAATGATGCGGGTGTAAAGTATAGGAACATCATAAAGACTCTTGGGTTGAGAACATCAAATGCATCGAGTGAAGACACTATTGTGAAGAATCTAATGGATGCTTATGAGAGTGTGGGTAAGACCTCACACTCAAAGGATAGTAATGTCACCTGACGTGTTATTACATCGACTTTGGTAAGCTGTCAAACAAAGAGAGCTCATCTCATTGAAAAGATGAGTGAACACACGGGAACTAGTAGAAAAAATTTATCAAGAGCCATTTAAAGGTGACAAAGAATTGAGGGCAATGATTCAAATGAATTATGGGCATTCTCGGGGAGACTGTCACGAAAAGATAAAGAAGTTGTCGAAGCCTTGAGAACACTAATTGAAGAGTATTGGAAGTATAACACAAGGCCATCTCCGAATCAAAGGGATGTGGTAAGAAGGAGAATCGATAATCGAAATTGTGAGCCACATCCAAAGCATTTTTTGGATATGACTCAAACCCAACTTTTTTGAAAATTTGAAAATGATTATCCTCAAATTAGTATTTCTCAAAGATTTTTTGAAATGCTTAAACCTTTTTATGTCAAGATAAATCACACACGCACTACTTGTTGTTTTAGACTACATATTGAATTTTCTAACCATTATGATGTTTATCGTTCTATATGTGTAGATTTGCATACTAATGATGTTTTGCAAGATTGTGGCATAGAAGCCCCACAAATATATTCAAGAGAGTTCTTATCAAATAAATTATGTGAAATAGAGGATGGCCAGATATTCTACAGGACAACATGCTTGGATGGTTCATGCGAGCATTGTGGTGGCTTCCAACGTATGCCAGTATGTCAACATATGGAAAGCATAGATGAGGTGGGACAAAAACTTGTAGAGTTCGGGAAGTATAAAAGAGTGGCATATGCTACAAAAGATGGGTCTCAAGAAAAAAGGTGTGATTTGGTTATTGAGAAGATTCCAGTGTACCAATTTATGTTCATGTTTCATGATAATATACTGTTTGAGTATGCAATGCATACCCATAGAGCCCGATGGTTGGACACGTAATTCAAGCTATGCAAGGACACCTTTCCAGTTGGAAGCATAGTATCAATGGTTGAATTTTTGGAGAACTACACTCTACAACCACAACATGAGGTGTAGTCACAGTATTACAACTCCACACAGGTTTCGATATTTGTGCACATAACATTCATTCATGCATCTGATAGTACAGATGACCAAAGGAAGGTATTGAGGGAGTACCACTTTTACATTAGTGATGATTGCACACATTCTCCAGAGTTCGTGGAAAGTTGCTTCCAAATGTTCTACAATGGTTTGGCTCAGAGGGGCATAAAATACGACCGACATATAATATGGTCTGATAACTGTGCAGCACAATTCAAGAACTCGTGCATGTTCTACTGGTTGTGCAGGATGCATGTAATTACAGGTGTTCAACATATGTGGAACTTTTGTGAGGCCGGACATGGAAAGGGGGAGCATGATGGTGCAGGAGCATGCATGAAAATAGCATTAGCATGAGAAGAGTTAAAGTATAAAGATAGTGTAAAGTTGATAGATGCAAAATCAATCGTCGAGTGGTGTAATGCTTTGATGGGTCTAGGTAATGAAGGCACGTCTTCAGTTTGTAGATTTTTTGGTTGATGGATGATACTAACATTGCACCATATGAGGATTGTTGTACACTAACAGGATCAAGTGAGGTACACTCTTTCCTTAGCTCAAATGTAGGTTCATGGAGTATCGATACACGAAAGAAGGCATGCTTTTATTCTTCATGTACAATGCAAGCTTGGAATGATTATGAGTAAGGGGAGTGGGTTGACATATGGTTGACAAGTTATCTTAGCACGCTTCACACGTATAGCCCTCTGACGGCATTGGACTGACACAGATGGAATCACCGGTCGACTTTGACCACGTATCAGATCTAGTTCAACCAGGTGATATATCTACTTGCCTAGTTTTTGAAATTCCATATCGTTATCTTACTTTGTACTGTATTCGTAATGTTGACAAATTTCAAGATATTTTCTGCACATATCAATGCAAGGCATGTTTATGCAGTTATTACAAATGAAGACAATGAAGAGGGAATAGACTATTACTTGTGTCATTGTGTTGAGACCAAAAAGAAATTGGAGGCCCCAGTTATAGATGGAGAAAACATCGAATACCCTACAGGCTCATTTGTGGTTATTGGAACATGGCTTAGAAGGTACCCACATTCAAGTGTTAAACATTGGTTATTTCAGGACTTTGACATGCATCGTAAGATTCTTCATTACTCGAACCTTTCGTGGAGTCCAATGTTTGTTTGACCAAATATGGGGGTAGACCTTTGAAGAGGACCTTGTGGAAGGTCCGTGAGTCTGACCATGAGTCAATACTTGACACAATAAATAGTAGAGCAGACCCGGATGGTTCATTGGATTAATTTGTAAGTATATGCACATTGGTTCTTATTAATTTATACTTGTATGCACATTAATTTGTTTGATGCCAATTCCATCATCTTCTTTTACTTTGTGTATTTGTAGGTAACATACTAAACAGTGATTGGTGTCCCCTTGCAAAAAATGCAGATATATGAGCCATCCAAGAGAATGTTAGCCAGAAAAGCAATGCAACATCCTTATTTTGATGATCTTGACAAATCTCAATCATGATTTTAAGCCATTAGAAAAGTGTGTGTAAAGCTTGGTCAGGGACTTTCAAGTTATTCATTTTAAGTTAACCTTATCATGAGTAGCTATGATGTAGACATTATAAGAGCATCTGAAATTTCAACTTACTCTATTCATGAGAGGTGTTGTGTGCAATAGGTATGTTGGAATTCCCAGTGAAGATGTATGACTAGGAGTGACTAAGTTGTGAGACTTGCATGCCTATCTGTAAGTGCCTTCCATCTATTTTTATTTCATTTCCATTTTGGATGCTCTTTATTTTTCTCTTTTACTTTGTGTATTTGTAAGTAAACTACTAAAAATTGATTGATCTCTCATTGCAGAAAATGTTGATTTATGATCCATCAAAGAGAATCTCAACCAAAAAAGCAATGCAACATCCTTATTTTGATGATCTTGACAAATCTCAATTTTGATTTCAAGCCATTATAAAAGAGTGTGTGAAGCTTAACGAGGGAATTTGAAGTTACTCAATTGAAGTTAACCTCATAATGAGCACCTATGATGTAGACACTTAAAGAGAATCTCGAATGTATGAGTGACATTGTAAAAGATCTGTGAGAATGAAGTACCTAAGACATTGTAATGAGATTTACTCAAATATTGTAATTTTGGAGATCATGTTTGGTGCAGTAGCACCTTGTTCTGTAAATGCCTTCAATAGGCAAATTTGCAAAATTTGAATTTTGAAATGTAAACAATGTGAAAAAGGTCATGTAAAGGTCATATGTAATGTATTCAAAGTCTCAAAGAGGTCATTAGGTGATTAGAGAAGTGATATAAAGAATGTAAGGTCGAATTAGGATGTTTTAGGTGTGTGTGTTTATTTGTGCAGGGGAATTCAAGAAACAAAGGAACATACCTTCAAACATTCAAGAACCCCCTTAACTTGTTGAGGTAGAATTTATCATGTATCCAAACCCTCAGATCCACAATTTGTCTCAGGACAAACTCACTCCACCATGCCAAACCAAAACCCTTATTTTATGTTAGTATAAGGAGGGTTTGTTGAAAGGAATGGTTCCACACCTTACCAGAACATTCCACCACCTTAGACCTTCTTAAAATCACTAGCACAAACTCAAAAGACAATCACCCAACCTCTATATGCAATATTTTATCAAACCCTAGGGTGAAACCTCATTTTTCATGCCCTTTTCCATCAAAATCTACAGGGGCAGCAACACAAACCTCATAAAAATTATTCCATTTCACTTAGAAATTTATCATCTGATCCAACAGGATCGTGTTGGGCCCCTCTAGAAAAACCTCTCTTGGTATTGGCTGTCTCGGAGTGGTTTTCCCATGGCGGCGGATTTTCACTTGATGGAAAAAGTGTCAAATTCAAGCTATGCAAAGTTGCAAAGTGGTGCAACTTTTGCTCTGCAACTCGTGTGACCAAACTAAATGCTCCAACGCATCTGAACAGGTATGTTTACGCTAGGCATGGTCCTCTTTCACACCGAAACACACGGAATCGCTCTGAGCTATGTTCCACCGGATTGATCCCGTAAGGGTCCAAAGTGCAAAATGGTTGCAAACTTTAGCATATTATTCCTCGGATACCGTGATGCTTAGAAAATTCTCATCTGATCCTACAAGATTGCGTTGGGACCCTCTACAAAAACCTCTCTCGGTTTTGGCTATCTCAGAGTGGTTTTCCCATGGCGGCGAATTTTCACTTGATGGAAAAAGTGTCAAATTCATGTTGTGCAAAGTTGCAAAGTGGTGCAACTTTCGCTTTGCAACTCATGTGACCAAACTAACTGCTCCAATGTGTCTGAATACGTATGTTTATGCTAGGCATGGTCTTGTTTCACACCGAAACACGCGGAATCGCTCCGAGCTACGTTCCACCAGATTGATCCCTTAAGGGTCCAAAGTGAAAAATGGTTGCAAACTTCAGGATGCTATTACTCAGATACCATGATGCTTAATAGCTTCTCATCTGATCTTGCAAGATAGCATTGGGCCCCTCTAGAAAAACCTCTCTCGGTTTCAGCTATCTTGGAGTGGTTTTCCCGTGGCAGCGAATTTTCACTTGATGGAAAAAGCGTCAAATGCAAGCAGTGCAAAGTTGCAAAGTGGTGCAAATTTCACTCTGCAACTTGTGTGACCAAGCAAACTGTTCCAACATGTCTGAATAGGTATTTTTATGCTAGACATGGTCCTCTTTCACATCGAAACACGCGGAATCGCTTCGAGCTATGTTCCACCGGATCGATCCCTTAAGGGTCCAAGCTGCAAAATGGCTGCAAACTTCATCATGCTATTACTCGGATACCATGACACTTAGAAACTTCTCATCTAATCCTACAGGATTACATTGGGCCCGTCTACAAAAACCTCTCTCAGTTTTGGCTATCTCAGAGTGGTTTTCCTATGGTGGCGGATTTTCACTTGATGGAAAAAGTGTCAAATTCAAGTTGTGCAAAGTTGCAAAGTGGTGCAACTTTCGCTCTCCAACTTGTGTGACCAAACTAACTGCTCCAACGCGTCCGAATAGGTATGTTTATGCTAGGAATGGTCTTGTTTTGCACCAAAACACGCGGAATCGCTCTGAGCTATGTTCCACCAGATTGATCCCTTAAGGGTCCAAAGTGCAAAATGATTGCAAACTTTAGCATGCTATTACTCGGATACTATGATGCTTAGAAACTTCTCATCTAATCCTATAGGATTGCGTTGGGCCCCTCTACAAAAACCTCTCTCGGTTTCAGCTATCTTGGAGTGGTTTTCCCGTGGCGGCGGATTTTTACTTGATGGAAAGAGCGTCAAATGCAAGCAGTGCAATGTTGCAAAGTGGTGCAAATTTCGCTCTGCAACTCGTGTGATCAAGTGGACTGTTCCAACATGTCTAAATAGGTATGTTTACGCTAGGCATGGTCCTCTTTCACATCGAAACATGCGGAATCACTCCGAGCTATGTTCCACCGGATCGATCCCTTAAGGGTCCAAAGTGCAAAATGGCGGCAAACTTCAACATGCTATTACTCGGATACCATGACACTTAGAAACTTCTCATCTGATCCTAAAAGATTGCGTTGGGCCCATCTACAAAAACCTCTCTCGGTTTTGGCTATCTTGGAGTGGTTTTCTCGTGGCGACAGATTTTCACTTGATGGAAAAAGTGTCAAATTCAAGTTGTGCAAAGTTGCAAAGTGGTGCAACTTTCGCTCTGCAACTCATGTGACCAAGAGGATTGTTCCAACGCATCCAAATAGGTATGTTTATGCTAGAAATGCTCCTCTTTCACACTGAAACACGTAGAATTGCTTCGAGCTACGTTCCACCGGATCGATCCCTTAAGGGTCCAAAGTGCAAAATGGCTGCAAACTTCAACATGCTATTACTCGGATACCGTGATTCTTAGAAACTTCTCGTCTGATCCTAGAAGATCGCGTTGGGCCCCTCTACAAAAAAATCTCTCGGTTTTGGCTATCTCAGAGTGGTTTTCTCGTGGCGAAAAATTTTCACTTGATGGAAAAAGTGTCAAATTCAAGTTGTGCAAAGTTGCAAAGTGGTGCAAATTTCGCTCTGCAACTCATGTGACCAAACTAACTGCTCCAACACATCCGAATAGGTATGTTTATGCTAGGCATAGTCTTGTTTTGCACCGAAACACGTGGAATCGCTTCGAGCTATGTTCCACCAGATCAATCCCTTAAGGGTCCAAAGTGCAAAATGGTTGCAAACTTCGGCATGCTATTACTCAGATACTGTGACGCTTAGAAACTTCTCGTTTGATCCTATAGGATCGCGTTGGGCCCCTCTAAAAAAAATCTCTCAGTTTCGGCTATCTTGGAGTGGTTTTCCCGTGGCGGTGGATTTTCACTTGATGGAAAAAGCGTCAAATGCAAGCAGTGCAAAGTTGCAAAGTGGTGCAAATTTCACTCTGCAACTCATGTGACCAAGCAGGTTGTTCCAATGCATCCAAATAGGTATTTTTACACCAGGCATGGTCCTCTTTTGCATCGAAACACGCGGAATCACTCCAAGCTATGTTCCACCGGATCGATCCCTTAAGGATCCAAAGTGCAAAATGGCTGCAAACTTTAGCATGCTATTAATCGGATACCGTGACACTTAAAAACTTCTCGTCTGATCCTACAAGATTGTGTTGGGCCCTTCTACAAAAACCTCTCTCAGTTTTGGCTATCTCATAGTGGTTTTCCCATGGCGGTGGATTTTCAATTGATGGAAAAAGTGTCAAATTCAAGCTGTGCAAAGTTGCAAAGTGGTGCAACTTTTGCTCTGCAACTCGTGTGACCAAGAGGATTGTTCCAACGCATTTGAATAGGTATGTTTATGCTAGACATGGTCCTCTTTCACACTAAAACACGAGGAATCACTCCGAGCTACGTTCCACCGGATCAATCCCTTAAGGGTCCAAAATGCAAAATGGCTGCAAACTTTAGCATGTTATTACTCGGATACCATGATTCTTAAAAACTTCTTGTCTAATCCTATAGGATCGTGTTGGACCCGTCTACAAAAACCTCTCTTAGTTTTTGCTATCTCGGAGTGGTTTTCCTGTGGCGATGGATTTTCACTTGATGGAAAAAGTGTCAAATTCAAGTTGTGCAAAGTTGCAAAGTGGTGTAACTTTCATTTTGCAATTCATGTGACCAAACTAACTGCTCTAATGCATCCCAATAGGTAGGTTTACGCTAGGCATGGTCCTCTTTCGCACCCAAACACGTGGAATTGATCCAACTTGCGTTCAACCAGCTTGATCCCTTATGATGGCATGCAAAACACTGGAAAAGAGAAACATACAAATGACAGTTGAGAAGGTCGAGTATTCCACACAAAAATGTATGATCATTGGTGCAGAGCACCTTGTTCCTCCATTTGATGAAGAAGGTCTAGTTTAGTGGTTTTAGTGATTATCTGATGGTGAATAGGTTGGTCAATAGGTTGTTGTGGGTATTTTGAGCATGCTTTGTCTTGAATAAGGTCAATTAAGACCATTAGGTATGTTTTAGGGTGACTTTTGGTTCTAGTGATAAAAAATGTGAAAATTTCAATCTTGCACTAGAAGTTGTCTTTGTAGCCTTTGAAGGAAAATTTGTGAATTTGTATATGATTGTGAAAGAATGGAGTTTTGTCGATGTAATAAGGCTATTTGTATGCCATTTGTGTGGGTTTAGAAGTCATTAGATGTACTCATTAGGTTAGAGGAGTCTAAAGTTGCAAATTTGTAAGTTGCTTAAAGCAACAAATTTGAAATGCAACAGTTACTTGTTTTGAAAGTTGGTTTTTAGATAGTTGAGGACGTGGATCAGTTAGAGAAGGGTGTAAAAAACTATGTAAAGCCTTGAGAGGCTCAAATGGAGGTTGTTGATGAACTTTTGGAGAAGATCTAATAAGAATTATTCACATTGTTCTCTGTTTTTTAGATTTTTGATACAAACTTGTTGATCCCGTACTTGGTATGACCTCTAGCTTTTAGATAAAGAACATATTGGAATATTTTTTATGAATCATTTCATGGAATGCGAATTGTAAACATGTTTTTTCTTTTAGATAAAGTTGTTTAGCATCAATTAATTAATATTCAAGACAAATCATGAAGGACAACAATGATCAATGCTAGGGCTAACCAATTAATAATTATACACGTGAATAATTCAAGCATGTACATGTCAATAAGGGAAGCACAAGTACTCAAAAATACGTAAGCCTCAAAAATTATACACACAAATACATAGTATACACAAATTAATACAAAGTATATGCACGAATACACGGTATACGCATGAAAACACGTAAGCCAAAAAGTATACATTCGAACGCACGCAAGTCGCAAAGTATATACATAAGTTGTAAAGTATACATTTGAATACACGTAACTCATATCTATTGAACCATCAATTTAGAATGCAAATATGGACATGCATCAATAAAAGATATTTGTATTAACCAAATAGCCATGTAGGGATACATCAATATATGTCGGTATAAGTGTGAAATATATGTAAAAAATAGCCATATAGGCTTACGAGAATCCCATATAGGCATACAATGTCAAATATGTCCAGTAAAAATATGTACAAAACTGCCATGTAGGCATACAACAAAAGGCTCTGGAATCAAAAGTCATTGCTCTCCATGCCCTGGAAATAAATTCTTTCCCTTTCCTTTTCGATCGGATGGCGATAGGTCTGTCACTCATTTTTGCTTTGCTCGAAGAGTGCTCCTGCTGCTCCTCCTAGTGTTTAGTTCATGGTGAAGTTTTAAATGTTACAATAAGAAGTAAAGACATGAATATATAGAAATTACATTATATAAAATGATATATTTGACAAAATAATCACTTACCGCCATCTCATGATCTCTCTCCATGGGGGAAATATTCTCACGCCCATGCTCAGGCGTGCTCAAGCCCTATATAAACTATACAAATAGAAATTAAACTACGTGAATCAATAATGGTTTGATTTTTCACTAACTAACATCTATAACAATAAATGTAAATTGAAATTTACTAATTTGCCTCATACCTCTCTTGTTAGAGCCATCGAGGATTGTATAGAAGATGACACATCAATATCCTTTGCCCTCATCACATTCGTAGGTGTTTTGGCTTGCATCATCTAAAAATAAAACAACAAATTATTCAACGTAATCAACAATGTGCATATAAACTACACAAATCTATTAAGTACTTGATTCATTAGTTAAACTCTTTATTCTATTACCTCTGTGTAGGTTTGAGTAAATCCACCACCACTGGGAACTGTTCCATCAAAACCTCCAATATTAGTCTGTTCAACATCCAAAATCGCATATTAAATTACCATTCGTAAAACAATGCTATTAACATGCAATAAATTTATAATTGTTTACTAGTTACATACCCCAATGATGGGTGTATTGCATAAATAAGTTGGTGGGGGGCCGGTGTATCCAGTCTCAACACTGTGACCCTACAATTTTATTAAAATCATAAAACATTTTTAGTTAATCTTGCATTTCAAAATTGAAATTTAATAAATAAAATTCAATGAACATGCACTAAATTTTACTTGACTATCAATGCCATATGCCTCATGCAAAATGTCAGCTTCCCTCTCCATCTCCATAGCTGTAGACGGATCCTACGTACCAGTCTCCTAAGTGTCGATGGGGTCATATGAACAAGTAGTCCCGCAAGATTGACACACATGTGTTTGACGACCACCACTCGAAGACTCCCCTGGATGGCACTGTAGAATAGGGCTAGTATGATGGATGACACTCTGGGTCAAAGTGTTGATCGCCTACAATGTCTTTATGTCATCACTTTCCTTCGCGATGAAAGGAATAACAACGTGCTCATGAGGTGGCCTAGCGAGAGCTCGTCTACCTTTCCGAGTAGGATCCGGCTGTGCACCGGGTCTATCCTGAGCGGACCCCCACCTCTCCCCTGGAAATCCCTCATATCAAAATAATTTGGGATTTTGTTCAATATGAACTCACTGTATAGTTTCCTAAGGAAATATTGTGGGACCTCGCAATTGTTGCACGGTGGATAATCGAAGACCATGTACCACCTATCATAAAACTGGTCCCTAATTTTTTGGTGGTGGCACCAATGGATGGGAAACCTCTTCGCATTGAGGGTAAGATTTTGATTTGTGCGTGGGTCGGTGAATAATGAGCACAAATCACCTTTTGTAATTTTTAAATCCTTTACATCTTTGTATGATAGTTTATTTGCATAATAATCCCTAGCCACCTACCTCCTATCTTGCCATCCAGTTATTTGTTTGCTAATTGAATCTACATTTTTTACCATATCTTTCAATGAATTTTCTAGGGTCATTCTTTTTGCGATTGAACCATTTGGATCACTCAACCTACTAATCAAATCCTCAATTTGTTTTTTTTGTTCTCAATTTCACTCATTAAATTTTGTTGAGTTCCAGGAGGGGGTTGAGTGATTGGTGGAGGAGGTTGATGTCGTGGTTGATTTTGATCTTGAGAATTTGGTTGGTCTTCCTATTGAGGATCTTGAGGGTTTGTAGGTTGATTTGCATCTCCTAAAAATTAAAACAAATATATACCAAATTCAACCTAAAACTAACTAATTCAAAATAAAAACCACAGAATCCTTACCTCTCACATCTCCTCGTCGTCGTGGCACCATCGTTGCGAAGAAATAGAAATTGTTGGTGAAACAATTTGTTGAATTGCTCCTCCTAAAACGTGAGCGCATAAGTATGGGGGTTTTGGCCTCGGCGACAAGAAAAAAAAAGTCGAAATAACAATGACAGGTTTTCACTTTTTTTTTGCTTTTCAAAAGTTTTTGAAAGGTGTCCACGAAATTGCTACCCATTTCCATGCACTCTCCCATATGCAAAAGTACATGTCATTTGAGCTAATTGTAGGAACACCCAAGAGCTGGCCATTCGAGGGATCTCATAGAATAGATAAGTATTTTTCCTTTTAATATTGTTATCTCCATTCTGTACATGTTAAATTTAGATGAATGTTATTTTGTGTCGAGCTCTGTCATGTGTTCCTGCAGGTTGTGGTTTTGAGTTTACAATCTTTAAGTTTTTTTGACTTTGAAATTTCAGAGCACCCACTCCTCTTTTTAATTACAAGTTGTTTATAATTTTAGTTAGTAGTTAGTCATTAGCCATTAGTTGTCTTCATTTAAATTTCACAGTTTAACTGCAAGTGTTAATTCTTAGGTAATTTACATGATTTCTAGAATAGGAATTTGAATGCTTTCTAGTTTAAACAATTTTGTGCTTCCTAGTCCAATTCTTGTTTTTAAAAATTTAGAAAATCTTGCTAAGAGAGAGATTGCCAAAATGTCCCCTATTGCATACAGCCTTTGAACACTACCCGGTTGACATAATTGATATATCTTTAACTAAAGTGTTAGGACCTAACGACAACCTGTCCCTTTTTGGAATCGTTGTTGGGGACATTCCTTTTCTAGTGTTAATAGGAGACTGCTTGGATACCTCTTCTAGAAAAATAGTAGTTTTCGGGCTTCTTTTTCTGCATGGTCGGGAAATGAGGTCCGCACGAAAGATTCATACCAAAACACCCACCAATCATAGTTCCAACCATACATAGGGAAGTAGAAGTCTCAGCTGAAGAACTTATTGATGAATTGATCGAGCAAGATCAACCCGAGACCTCCTAGCATACCCCAAAAACTCAGCCACTAGAGCAAACCTTTGAAGAAGAAACCATTCCTGTCGACATTATAGCTGATAAAAACAATGATAACCCTTTCAACGAAAGGAGAAGAAACTGTAGAGATGGTGCTAACCCAAGAGGGGAAGTACAAACATTTACCTATCCTATTGATCGCAACGAAGATGATGATACAACCATGGAAAACATTTCACCACCCGTCTTACCAACCTTTAGAGGCTTATCCTCTAAAGAACCTGACCAGTTCCTTTTTGAGTTTAAAGTTTTATGTCAGACGTATGACTACAAAAATGATAACCAAAAACTAAAACTCTTTCCCTCCACTTTGAAGGATGCTATAATGCATTGGTTCATGGGATTAGCTTTAGGGTCGATATCCACTTGGAACAATATGGAATCTGCCTTTTTGGAAAAATACCAAAGTTATTGTAGAGTCAATGATAGGAAAGAGGAGTTGTTCAAACTGACACAAAACGAAGATGAAAGCCTAGAAGATTACCTAGATAGGTTCATCTTCTTATCTAGACGATGTGGCAAAGAAGCCATAAGTCTAGAAATTTTGAAGACCATATTTCTCAAAGGACTTGATGAAGATGCTAGGAGAATTCTATATTTAATGGGAAAAGGAGATGTGTCACAACTTGGAATCGATGATATCACTGAGTTATGTCATAATTTCTCTCGTACTCGAGGAGGTATTCATAAATCTACTCCTTTTAGAGGTTCCAATGAAATAGGTAAACTACGTGAGGAAATAGAAAATCTCAAAACTGACATTCTTGTTCAGTTAAACACCACACTTGGTGGAATACAAGCCAAAACATGTAATCCTGATACCTTATCCATCTATTGTCCTAGGTGTTGAAACAAACATCTATTAAGAGAATGTCCTTTGGACAAAACTGATATTTTCCAAGTTTGTGAGAAGAGTCATGCCACTGATCAATGTGAGATCCTAAATGCAATAAAAAATTCCACGAAAAGGACATCTCATGTTGAGGAGGAGGTCAATTTTGTGAACCAAAGACTTGGAGGGAATTTCTCTTATGGCCAAAACTCAAATCCTGCCTGGTAACCCCCAAATAATTGGAATAATAATCAGTGGGCGGCACCTTGGCCTCAAGCACCACCTAATTGGGGGCCTTATCCTTGGGGACCACCTGAATGGGTGAACCAATCCTAGGGAAACCCCCAATGGCCAAACCAGACTCAACAACAATGGTATCCTCAATATTCCTCAATGGAATCAAACTCCAAATTAGTTTTATAATGGGCCAGGGAGGATGCCTAATTCATAGAAAAACCTTTTACCAACTCCTCACAACCCTCAATAGAATGAGTAGGTCAACCAACCACAACTCCCAGCACACCCTATTCCTAATCCAAAGAATAATCATCAAAACACCCTAGTGTATTTGACAAAACAGGAAACGTTATTGGACTTAATGCTATACATTGTGGAAACTTGCAGTTGAGGTCAGGGAAAACACTCTAGCAGCCTACCATAGTTAAGATCTTGGATGAACTGAATGAAGAACCTATTGAAAGGACTAAGACACCTTTCGTACCTTTAGAGCAAAACCCAATGAGTAATCAAGACAAGCCTCCTCCACAATCCTCATCTAGAACTCTTGAGTTACCTTAAGGAGAGGATGGTGAGTGCTCAATCGATGTTTCACAAAAGGATCCCACCTTGAAAGAGAAAATTCAAGCACCTTTTCCTAAGCATCTCAAAGCAACCACCTTGAATGACCCTCCAGAAATGATCTTATCCACTGAAACCACGTTGATACAAAAAATTAAGAAACTTCAAATCGAGGTTCCTTTGTTATAAGAAATTAAAGAGATTCCTAAACTAAACCAACTAATTAAATAGTTGTGCATAAAAACACCAGGAAGGAAACCAAAATGGATTAACACTGTGCACATAAACGGATATCTAGCTAACCTTCTAGCTAAAAAACCTCAACTCCAAAATATGATGACCCAGGTAGTCCACTTATAACAATGATAATCAATGAGGTAGAAATACCTAATGCACTTGTGGACTTAGGAGTAGCCATTAATGTCATGACAGTGGATGTTATGGAAAAATTGGGACTCATTAATTTACGTCCCACAATTACAGTATTGCGAATGGCGAATCAATCCATAGCTATTCCCAAAGGTGTCATAGAAAGTTTTCTTGTTAAGGTTGATAGTTGCGAATATCTAGTAGACTTCCAAATAATCCAGTCCCTCACACTAAAGGACAGTTATCCGATAATATTAGGTAGATCGTGGTTAGCTACAGTTGCAGCCAAGATTGACTGTAGAGTAAGAGGAATGGCCATTTCACATAGTCCCAATAAAAAACACTTATCTTTTTAGATCCTCTCGCTCAACCTGTTGAACATAACCAATTCTAGGTTAATGAACTAGATGGTGCCAACAAACAAGAGAATTTAGCTTGAATCGCTATGGTAGTCATTAAACAACATGGTGAAGAGTTGGAAGATGAACTAGAAATCAATATGAAAAATCTTACCATAGATTCAAGTGATGAGGAAATTCTAAAAGTGGAAGATATTTTAGGGAATTCAATCAACATTGATCACACCGAATATGATTACACCAACTTCATAGGGTTACCTTATCCCCTGGCTAATATCATTCTGAAAATGGATCACTTCTTCGAAGATATTGCTAGACTCCACAAAACTATACTGCGTAGCTATCCTCTCACCACCTTAACCAGAGAAGTTTATACTGTCACCTCCAACTATCCAAGAGTAAAAACCATCATGTTACTACCAGGAAAAACATTAAATATCAACAACTGGTTGACAGAGTCAGATGAGCTCAAATTATTTGATGTTTTGGTAAATAGATCTAAAGCTTTTGCTTAGGATTATACAAACATGCGAGGAATACACCCAAGTGTTTGTACCCATCACATCTATACTGAAGATAATAGACTTTTTTGTTAACCACAATGAAGACTCAACCCTACTCTCAAAGACATTGTCAAAATAGAAATTGAGAAACTCCTGCAAGTAGGATTCATCTATCCCATCTCTGACAACAAATGGGTTTCACCTTTGGTAGTTGTTCCAAATAAAAATGGGAAGTGGAGAGTGTGTGTTGATTATAGGGAGCTCAACAAAGCTACCCAAGAGATTACTTCCCTTTACCTTTCGTAGACCAAGTCTTGGAAAATTTAGCTGGACAGAAGTATTTCTCATTCCTAGACGGATTTAGTGGATATAACCAAATACAAGTAGCAGCAGAATACTGGACAAGACAACTTTTACTTTCTCCTAGGGAACATTCACATGTCATGTTCTTCCCTTCGGGCTATGCAACGCTCCTACAACTTTTCAAAGAGCTATCCTGGCCATATTTGTTGAGCTAGTGAATGATTGTGTGGAAGTCTACATGGATGACTTCACCGTTTATGGTTCCACTTTTGATGAAGGACTTAAAAATCTAGACAAGGTATTGAAACGATGTGAAGACCATTGTCTATATTTGAGTCATGCAAAATGTCTAATAATGTTAGAACAAGGGATAGTGTTGGGACACCACATTTTCGTTGAAGGGATAAAAGTGGATCCTAAACAAATTGGTGTAATACAACAACTGGATACTTTGAAGAACCAAATCGATGTTAGAAATTTCTTAGGACATGCTAGATACTACTAGAGATTCATAAAAAAAATCAGCAAGATTGCAGCCCCCATGTTTTTGCTCTTCCAAAAGGATATGGATTTTGCCTTGATGGAAGAATGTCAAACATCATTTGAGACCATTAAGGAGAAACTCATCTCTGCTCTTGTCCTATGTGGACCTAATTGGAAATTTCCATTCTATGTTTATGCGGATGCTTCCAATGATGCTATTGGAGCAATATTAGAGCAAGAAGATGAGAATGGAGGAAAATATGCCATATATTTTATTAGTAAGAATTTGACTCCCACTGAATGGAGCTACACCACTACAGAGAAATAATTCTTAGTTGTGGTGCATGCAATCAATAAATTTTGACATTACATCATAGGTTACAAAGTGAGTGTGTTCACAGACCATTCAGTTATCAAGTACCTAATGAACAAACCTGTAATAAATAGAAGAATAATCAGGTGGTTATTACTTCTACAAGAATTAAATGTGACTATCATTGATAAACTCGGGAAGTTCAATGTAGTCGTAGATTTCTTATCCTAGATCAAACAAGATAATGGAGATTGTACTCTTATGCAAGATGAATTCCCAAATGAAAATTTATTTTCCATCTCCATTAAAACCTCTTGGTTTGCTGACATCACCAATTATTTGGCCACTTTGGAGTTCCCACCATAATTTACGTCAAAAAAACATAAATGCCTCGTTCGAGAAAGTGCTTGGTTCAAATGGATTAATGGAATGCTATTTCGATGTGGTCCTGATATGGTTTTACGACGTTGTGTTAGGTCAAATGAAACATACAACATCCTTAGAGCCTATCATGATGACCCTTTCGGAGGCCATTACTCCACCAAGAGAACGTCTCATAAATTTTTGGGTACTGGCTATTACTAGCCCTCAATGCATAAAGATGTGAAAAACTATGTTTGTCGTTGTGATGAATGCCAACGAGTAGGAAGGTCCACTGCATCCAATGAAATGCATCTACAACCATAGGTAGTCTTTGAGCCATTTGAGAAGTGGGGATTGGATTTTATTGGTCCTATAGACCCTTCTTCACAAGGAAAAGAATACATTTTGATTTGTACTAACTATCTCACTAAGTGGGCGGAAGTCCAAGCCTTAAGAGTTGCTAGGGAAGAACAAGTTGCTCACTTCTTGTATAATAGGATTTTTCTCGGATTTGGAGTCCTTAGAACAATTGTCACAAATCAAGGACCCCGGTTCATGTCCAACGTTTTGCTAGCGTAACTGATCATTTCTAGGTAAGCCATAAAAATTCATCACCCTATCACCCACAAGCAAATGGTCAAGTAGAAGTCACTAACAAGGAACTTGAGAATATCTTAACAAAAATAGTTTCATTAGGGAGAAGAGACTGGGCCAGGAAATTACTCGAAGCTGTTTGGGCCTATAATACAACTTGGAAATCAACCACTGGTTTACTCTTTATGAGTTAGTTTTTGGGAAGAAACATCTCCCACCCATCGAATTTGAACTTCAAACTCTTAGAATGACAATGGATTTAGGCTTAGACCTCAAATGAGCCTAGGTTGAAAGAGTCTTACAACTCAGTGAACTGGATGAACTTCGATTAGAAGTTGTCCACCAAACTGAGCTAGTTCAACAACAGCAAAAGGCCTGACATGATAAACACATAAAAGAAAGAGAGTTCTATAATGGGGATTGGGCACTGTTATTTGATTCTTGATATAAAGATCACCAAGGGAAGCTGAGGACTCATTGGCTGGGGCCATATGAAATTTTTGAAGTATTTCCAAAAGGAGCAGTGCAACTCAAACCTATTGATGGCGACACTCAAACCCTCTTAGTCAACAGTATTCGATTACGAATCTACCACAAACCTATCAACAAAGAGGAATTTACAAGATTGGTTGAAATGTAAGGAGAAATACAATGCATTGACTCTGCTACAACAGAGCCAATGTAATTTTCAGTTTCATGAGCCTCAATAAAAATAATAATTAAAAAAAACGTTGCATGTGTATGTATTTATATTCACTTCAAGGCATTTCTTTTGAATTTTTGATCTTTTGGACTTGGCTAAATTTCGTGTCGCATAGGACTTTATTTTTAATCAAATATAATTTTGACGCATCTTGCTACGATGCTCTGGAACTTATTTGTTTGATTGGTTCCATTCCTTAGTTTGTTCCTATAATCCGACACATCTCTTGGCAATGCTCTAGAGCGAGTTAAGTCCAACGTTCCTCATTCTATTTCTTCCTGCATTCCGACATCTTTCAGTTATGCTCCAGAACTTTGTTCCTGCTTCAGACGACATCTTTCAGTGATGCTCCAAAACTTTGTTCCTACTTCCAATGACATCTTTAAGTGATGCTCTGAAACTTTTTTCCAGCATTTCGACATCTTTCAGCGATGCTCCGAAATTTTGTTCCTCCATTCTGGTTGCATCTTTCAGCGATGCTCCAAAAATTTTCTTCTCCTTTCGTCTACATCTTTCAATGATGCTCCATAATTTTCCTTCTCCACTATGGCTGCATCTTTCAACGATGCTCCATAATTTTTCTTCTTCCTTCCGGCTGCATCTTTCAGTGATGCTCCATAATTTTTCATCTTCCTTCTGACTGCATCTTTCAGAGATGCTCCAAAATTTTCCTTCTCCACTTCGGTTGCATCTCCAGTGATGCTTCAAAATTTTGTAAATTCCCTTCCTCTCCAAATGCTCTGACAGTTCCGACAACATACACATGATCATCATTAAATTATGCCATCACTTCCAAAATTCATGCCCTACACTGCCATCTTTTACCATAATAAATAAAAATTATTATGACCACATTTCATCATAATAATTGCAATAATTATTAGCCATCCTATCTTCATCCATAATAAATTCATTACAACCCCTCGCCATCCCATCTGATGATGTTATTACGTCAACATAGGTAAGCGACTTTCAAATTGATAACGAGACATAAGGTATGTACAAATTTTATTTGAAGTAGGTAAATTATTGTGAATAAAGATGAATAAATTGGCACATTCCACCTCTTTCCAAACTTAGTAAATTGTGCATATTTTACCTTCACTTGAGATGTGGTAGTTCATGTGCTCTTTTCCATGCAAACTAATGATTCTATTAGTGTATTAAGTTTAATTTAGGGATAATTACTATAGTGGTTTTATTTCCCGTATCGGGTAGTTGTTTACCCATCACCTATTTCTTTCCTGTAAAAGGTTGTACTATATGTATTTTGTCCATCTCAATTCATTCACTTGTTTTGGTGAAATAGTTGTGCTTCTCCATACATTGTGAAGGATTTTTTGTTGTAGATGGTGCTCCTTGGAGGTGGATGACATCAACATGGTATCAGAGCCAACCATTCTGCTCTCCTTCCCTTGAGATTTTTCATCTAAGTGTTTGAGATGATTTATTTGCTCGACATTTGAAATTTTTTAAATTTCAAAATTTCCCTTTTTGCCTTATTTTGATTATTTCATTTTCTTGTTGCTGGCGACTTGTTGTGTAAGGAATTTTTGGCTATGCAAAGGTTGTGTTTCATTCATTTGAAGATTGTGATTCTCATTTAAAAGGCATAATTTGACCTTGATTATCACGCGAGAGAATTTGGAGGGCCCATTTTTTGTATTGAAGGAGCGCGATTTGTCTAAAGGCTACAATTTCTTTGCCCTTTTGGACCCACGATTTCTCGAAACAACGTGATTTTTTTGAGGCATTTCAATCTGCAAGGGATATTTTTTTTATTGTTGGCGGTTGGCACATTTTTGGTATTGGAGGCGTTCGAATTTTGAAGAGAGGAAAGGTCATGGTTCTGTGGAGAAGAGCAACATGGCATCTAAGGCTCGATTCCTCATCTTTGGAAGACCCCCGATTTTTTCACTGGAGGCCATAGTTTCCTGAAGGAGCTGCGTTTGAATTCTGAAGAAGATTCCAGGTGGTGGAAAGTGATAGAAAGAGCTTTTTTTTGTGAATTGAAGAGCACTTTACCTGATGCCACAATTTTGTTGAGGAGGCATGATTGGAATTTTTTTTCAGCTCTGCATGATTACTCCTTCTTGCTGGGTGCAGTTCCTGCTAGGCTATGTTCATTATTTTTGTTGTGCAAGGCATTGGAATTTCTTGACTGAAGGCCATTTGGAGAGCCATTTTTTCTACTTGTTGGAGGTGTTTCTTGGGTTGCGATTTGTCTACTCGAATTCCAAGGATTTCTTCTTGGTATAAATACTTGATTGGAGGTGTTGAAGCTGAGAAAGCTCGACCCTGCCCTGGTATGATTTTTTTCTTGTTTCTAGTGCAGTAGAGTGGAGGCGTCCAGTTTGGCTTTCTCTAGCCGTACATTTTAACCAAACTTTATACATTTATAAAGTTTGCAACAAAATATTTAGGGTTTCCATTTTTATCGTGGCTATTCTTTTTTGGGCGTGAGACGAATTCACTATTTTTTTACCATTGCTGGAACATTATTCCCACATTGGCAGCGTGCATACCTCTTTTGTTGTTTAAAAAACTTTGCAGTGCCTCTCATTGGTGTGAGCAAGTCTCACAGGAGATTATTTTTCTTGTGTGCTCGTTGGAGTTTGCTTGGAGTTAGCATGGAGATCAAGCAATGGGTTGCATCATTTTTTGCACGAAAAAAGGTTTAATTCTTTTTTGGAAGTTTTTATACTTGTGAAAGCACTATATTTGAAATTTTGAAGAATTGTTAAGTTATAATGGTTTCTTTGGAGAAAGGGAATTTTAAGCAATGGAGTGATTTTGTTATCACCCACCTTAGTGAGGAGAATCTATTGCCATATTTTTATAATGAAGTTCCTATTCCAGACACACGTAGTAGTTATATGATTTGGAAAGGATTTAGGGCTAGAGTCTATGGAGTTATTTTTCAGCATATCAACGACACAAACCTTTTGGATTCACTTTGTCATTTTGAAAGTCCTTATGCTCTTTGGACTTACCTTCGAGAATCATATAGATATTTTGATACTCTACCATTTCTCGATGACCCTCCTTGCAATACCAGTGTGTTTCTTAGTTCTTCAAAGAAGATAAACCGTACTTGTGATCCTTTGGAGGTTGTTGAGACTTCAAATGAGGTTGTGGTTGCTTTAGAGGTTCTTGATTCTTTGTTAGAGATAGTTAACCCACCTTCATTGAGTACTTCCATCATTCCTAAACAACAGGATTATCATTGTCTTCTTGATTGGGATTCCTATTTGTCAGACATTCTTTCCTTGTTTGTGGAGTCTCACATTTCAGATTTGGAGGACACATTTGAGGGTATATCCCTCCTATTTGATGATAGTTGTGGTACAACTATTGTCACCCCATATTTGTCTTTGGATAATGTTCAGAATCAGTTTCTAGTGGTACCTTGCTTGTCACCTCCTATTGTGATTGGGCATGTTCTCGATTTTTTCGTGGCATCATCTTCCAAGGTCTTGGCGACACATGAGCAGATTTTAGAGACAATATCATCCTACATTTGGATTTCACTTGCTAATTCCTATCCAGAGTGGGAACCATTCCTGCATTTGTACTTGGTTTTGTTTCTTCAAAAAGGGAGACAAGTTGTTTTTCCACATTGGATTATATTTTGTCTTTAGGAACTTAAACCATTTTTGCAAGCAATTACACATTGTGGGGGGGCTATATAGTCTCTCTCTTTCCCTCTTATGGTGGGACCATTGACTGTATATACATGATGTATGTAGTTCTTGGGGGGGGGGGGTGATTGAGTCCTCCATCCATGCATCATTTTTGTTTTCCTTTTCTCTCTTTTGAAGAGGGGTTTTTTCCCACATGGTTTTTCTCCTTTTCTTCAATTGTGAGAGATTTCTTTTTGCAGTTGTAAATGGGTACCTAACATGGTTGTGTAGTCAGGAACCATATTGCATTTTTTGCATTTTTGCATCTTCATTCTCCCTAAGTTTGCACTTAAGGGGGGGTGTTAGTGTATTAAGTTTAATTTAAGGATAATTACTATAGTGGTTTTATTTCCAATATCAGGTAGTTGTTTACTTGTCACCTATTTCTTGCCTTTAAAAGGTTGTACCATATGTATCTTATCCATCTCAATTCATTCACTTGTTTTGGTGAAATAGTTGTGCTTCTCTCATACACTATGAAGGATTTTTTGTTGTAGGTGGTGCTCCTGGGAGGTGAATGACACCAATAGATTCTAATACAACGAAGCCAAATGCAACAATTAATTTGTGTCCCATCAACAGTGTCAAAGTACAAGTGATTAAAAGGTTGTAATTTCTTTAATCTACATCACAGTCTTGTTTAAGTATTTTTTCACCTTTAGAGCGCCACGACATTCAACAGATATTGTGCAAAATCACAAGAAAGGGACAGAATGGGTGGGGCTAAACGTAAATTAGAACCAACCTCCAAAGATAAATTACTGGCATTGAGTAATATTTTTGAGTTGTTTGAAAAGATCGGTTGGCTTGAGTTCATGAAGAAATTTGAAGGGCACAATGTGCAACTCATGGTCAAGGAATTTGCAGAAAACTTCTCGAATGGCCAGATGATAGTGTGTGGCAAGAAGTTAATGGTAAGCCCTCAAACCATTTCTCATTTGTCTAGAATTGATAATGAAGGTGTAAATTCAATATAAGCCACAAATATTTCTTATCAAAGAATGATAGAACTCTTTAGAAGGGAGGGAGAACCTCATCCTTTGCTAGTTGTGAGTACCTGTGGGAAAAATAAAGGGTTCTAGAGAATGTCTATTCCATGGAGAATGAAAATTGCCTGGATTATCAAATATTTTACATGTGAGGGGCAATTTTCCATTATAGTCGGTCCCCCCTTTCGGTTACTCACTCATCTATGCCATGGTGCTCAAAACCCCGAATTAAGGGTTAACCTTCCTGCCTTTCTTAGTGATTCTATTGTCAATATGATAGAGAGATTTAAAATTGGTTCAGGCTCATTAAGACATCATGGTCTCATTCATTTAATCTGCAAATACCATTTCCTCAGGAAAAGAAAAACAAAAAGATAAAAAGATTAAAGGTTTAACTGATAATCTAGTGCGAAATGCTAGAAAATCCACCCAACCTTTCAGAAACCCTAGTGAATCAAAAAAATGTGGACTTAGTAAATTATGAAGATGAGGCTACTCACCCTCGTAGAAAGGAAAAGAGACCTAGAGTGGAATTGCACGACCTTCCCCTTTAAGGAGAAGCAAACAATTGGCTACTGATATCAGTTGTGATGCGGCTTGTGATAAATTGCATGTTCCTAAAAATAGAAGACAAGACTGACAACCTCATAAAACTGTAACCTAGTTGTTTGGAAATATGGTCTAGCCGTGTGAAGAGATAGCCCAGTTGGGTGAAAAGAAAACCCTAGTTCACAGTAAATCCCCTGAACTCGAGAAGGAAAGTGTGTCACTTGAGATAGGACAAGCAAAGTTAGGGGAACAGTTGCCAAAGTATATACTCGATGAATCTGTAGAACAGTTATCACCCTTGGTTTTTGATGACACAGAGAAAGGTTCCCTAGGGGTAAATTATGAAGTCAATATGATTGGTAATGATGCAAAAAATCCTATTTTTCCTTTTTCCACCAATGTAGAAGTTGAAAGATTTGATCATAAAGAAACAAAATTAGAAGAGTTAAAAGAAAAAATTGTTCAATTAAAATGTAGATTACAGCAAAATGAGGAACAGATGAATAAGCAAAAGCAAGAAATTAGCATACAAACTGAACTTTTGAAGAAAAGAGATCAAGAAATCACAACTTTGAAGGCTCAATTAGAGCAAAAAGATAAAATTATTGGAGAGTTATAGTTTCAAGTGCAACAAAGTAATGAGAAAGGTAAAAAGTAATTGGAAAGTTTGTCTGAAAAAGATAAATAGATTAAAGGTTTAACTGATAATCTAATGAAATCTCTCCAAGCATTTACATAAAAACAAGAAAAAAGAAAAGATGAACTCAATGCAGCTTTGAGCATAACTGTTAAACTAGAACAAGATTTGCATGAAATCAAGATGAAGCCAAGAATGGAATCGAAAGAAGTGCGGACTGAGCCAACTGAAATGGAATGGTTTCAAATCCATGTTCCCCCAATGGTGACTAAATGGATGGAAAGATGATATTTCTTAAGACAAGCAGGGGTAGAAAATGCCAAACTTAAGCATGAAATAGTATTATTGAAATAATCATATGATAAACTCTACCAAGCCAAAACTAATGCATGTCAGATTGGGGAATTGTTATTGGCCTATAGAAAACCATCTCGGTTATATTCCATGTTTTTAAATGAGCAATTGTTAAGATGGAAGCTTTTGAGGATTTCTTGCAATTTACCCCATGATCTAGATGATAAACAATTTTTAGAAGCATTCAAAGAGGAAACCCCTATTCAAAAAAAATTGTTGTGTGATTGTTTCGTATATAATCTATTTTTAGAAGAAAAAACCTGATTTCTTTATCAACCTTTTTGTTGGGGAGGTACAACTTAGAGCTTTCATGTCCACTATGCAAAATCAAATTCATTGGCAGGAGATAACCAAAGAATATTTGCAAGCAGAAAGAACGGTGGGACTTCAAATGAGATATCCCAACCGAAAAACCTTTGCCTTCAAAGCCCAATTCTGAGGGATTAAAAGCTATAAAGCTATAGAGAACAAATATGATGACAATCTTCAGATTTGTTTTGAAATTTTTTAAGTTTATGGGCCACAATTAATAGAAAGTGCATGAAGTGCCATTGAGGAGTGGTACACTACCCTGCCTATGTATCTTAAAAGGAGGGAGGTGATCTCACCCACCAATCTAAGGTGGTCCTACAAAAGGGTTGAAGCATTAGCATAAATATTACAACAACTCAAAACTAAGTGGATAGAGATGTGGTACAGACCCCCATTGCTCCTTCAGCCACCCCCTATAGTTTTTTTAACTACAAAGCAAAGTTCTGGAGACTTAAATATACATGGCAGATGAGGGTTAAGTTCAATAAAGGTTTTCTTAAAAATCCTGACCACTTGTATGAAGAGGTAGAGGACCTATATGATCTCAGTTCCAAATATGATGAATTGAATAGGAAAAGGGATGTAGAGAGGCAGAGGACTCATCAGAGAGTAGGAGGACCTTCCTAGGCTTAGGAAAGGGAGGGCGATGAGGTATAAATAACCTCATGATTATGAAAAGCTAAATACCCTTCTTTGTTCTTGCCAACCACCTTAGCCATGCCAATGTGTTTATTTTTAGGAGCAATAATTGTCTACTTTTTATAAAATGATGTATAAATCTTTATTTCTTAAATTGATTGGAATTAGCTAACTAATTTTGATATGATGGTATATACTTTAAGTCAATGTACAAGACTTATGCACGATCGATGAATGGAGTGGACTTCAAGCGGTTGAAGTTAGAGCATCGAAAGTTTAGGCGCCAGAAATTTAGGCATGCATAGTGGAATGATTTCCTTTAAAGCTTTCTGTTAACTTTTTTTTTAAGACTTTATGGCTCCACTCAGAGCCTTTATTATGTTTTATGTTACAAACATCAGTTACTTGGTCGGTTGCAATTTTGTTTAAAGACTTTTTCAATGGTGTTCTCCCGCCATCAAAAATTTAAGATTTTGTAAGTAGTATAGTATATATATGTGTAACCGCCAAAAACAATGCATGTTGTTATGATATGCTTTGAATACTGTTCAGCTATGTTCTTTGTGTTACACTTTTATGATATGAATAAATAAATATTGCCAATCTTATTATGAGTCAATAGTTATCAGTAATGGAAGTACCATGAATGGATTTATTTGAAGATGTGAAAGTATGTGTGATTTGAGCTAATCGCAAGAACGCCTGAGAGTTGACCACTCAAGGGATCTCATAGAGTAGAAAAGTATTTTTTCGATTAATATTGTTATCTCCATTCTGTACATGTTAAATTTAGATGAATATTATTTTGTGTCGAGCTCTGTCATGTGTTCCTGCAGGTCGTGGTTTTGAGTTTACAATCTTTAAGTTCTGTTTACTTTGAAATTTTGGAGCACCCACTCTTATTGTTAATTACAAGTTGTGTGTACTTTCAGTTAGTAGTTGGTCATTAGCCATTAGTTGTATCCATTTAAATTTCATAGTTTATCTGCAAGTGTTAATTCTTAGGTAATTTACATGCTTTCTAGAATAGGAATTTGAATGCTTTCTAGTTTAAACAATTTTGTGCTTCCTAGTTTAATTCTTGTTTTTAAAAATTTAGAAAATATTGTTAAGAGAGAGATGGCCAAAATTTCCCCTATTGCATACAACCTTTGAACACTACCCGGTCGACATAATTGATATATCTTTAACTAAAGTGTTAGGACCTAACGACAGCCTGTCATTCACCATATTAGCCATTTATTAAACTTATATTTTGCACTCATATCCATACATTCATTCCCCACCTTGAGATTTGTGCTTTCCCATCTCAAGTCAATATTATGGTACTAGGGATACTTTCCAATTTGCTTAGGATTGACCCAAAATGTTAAATTTGATTATTTCTATTCCTTCCTTTCTCACTAGTTATTATAAACTAACTAGATACATGTTTGCATGACTTATTGCTATGTATTGGCATTTACAGACATTCAATGTGTAATGAATTGATAGGATGATCAAACAAGTAGAAATCATTCTTAGAAGAATTTTATTTGGAACACTAAAAGGAACCCATTACATTGATACTTTCACATAGAATACTCGCATGCCAAAGAATTTTATCTTCAAATATTTTCCCAAGGTTGTAAATTCAATTTGGAAAGATGTTGAAATAGGAGAACATAACCCTTACAATTTGATAGCTTCCCCAAGATTTTTTCAAATACCACCAATCCTTGTGCATCTTCATATTTGAGAGATTGAGTTAACACATGTTTTAGAGGTACACACATTCTATCAAGGTGAACTCGTGGGTTATAGAGTGATCTTTCAAATCAGGTCATTTCTACTAGGCTTGGGTTTGACCTTGAAAGACTTGTGAAAATTTGATCTATAATAAATTATGAAACTATTTTAATTATAAAACAACAAAAAAAACAAAAAAAACTATTTTTTATATTTGAAATTAAATTTTACACAACAACGACACTTACATCAATACTTATTCTTTATTGTTATCTCTAGAACTGGGTACCCTACCCTGTATAAATCTAATCTTTAAAAAATAACATTTTAATTTATCAAAATTTCTTAAATGTAAAATCTAACAATTTATAATATACATTTGTTTTAACTAACATAAATTTAGCAAAGCGAATTTTATATCCTTACAATTTTATATAAATATAAGTTTAAACATGTAAAGAGGATGAGTGACAAATAATGCAAGAGAGAAAATGTCATTATTATCTCAACAGGAGAACATGTATCATGCGCACTCTAATGGTGCTTGAAATATTTAAATAGATTAAAGCTAAACATACACTATTTAAATTTAACATTGGAATCTATTAGATTAATTGGTGAAAAAAAATATAAAAATATTTGTCTTTAGATCCAATGAAAAATGAGACAAAATCATTTGTATTAGATTTGTGTTGTATGCTATGCAAGTTTTATATTTTTATAGATTGTAACTCCACCATTATATTGTGATACCACTCAACATTTTTTTTTTATATTGATGTGTCTATAAATACTTATAAATAGATTATAGTTAAACATAAACATAAAACATTTTAAACTATATTATAAATGGTTGATTTAATTTAGTGAGTGTTATTTTTGCTTAATTTTGTAAGAGGGTTTACTAAGGTAGAATTTCTGATTATACTATGAGTTTGTCATTATTTATTTCTATTGCATTTAATAGTATATTTGTATTGAAGAAGAAATACATGTCATACTTAAAATATTACAATTGATTTAAAAAATCGGTTTACATGTTGAAGAACTATCTATATTTCCTAAAACAATCACTAAATATTTGGTATCAAAAGTTTGATACTTATGCGTTGAGACTGAGATTTTTATGAAGCAAAAATTGTCACTATATATATTTCAAACACAATGATAGTTAAATTTTGATATTATTGCATGATTGTGTAGTTATTCTGAAACAAGAAAATGACCAACGATGTAAAATTTTGATTGAAATCTTAGTTTGATATGACAAATATTAATGTTGCAAACTTTGTTTTAGATAGGAAAATTAAAAATGATTGTTTAAACATGAAGCTTTCATTGAATCAAAGACATGTTTAAATTGTATTCAAGAGGTTTAAAATCTAAATCACTCAATATTTTTATCCTTGTTGATTTAAAGTTATATATCAAACAACATCCCAAGAAATAAGGACATTAATGGCATGTCTCATGTTCCTTATACAAGTGTTGTTGAAAGTCTGTATTATGTTATGATTTGTTCTAGACTAGACATAGCCCATGCAATTGAAGTTTTGAGTAGACATGTGTCAAACACAAGGAATCATAATTGAAATATATAGTTTGTGAAGAGGGTATTTAAATTTTGTGTGGCACTTCATATTTCTTAATTTGCTATCAAGGAAGACAAACTAAAAAAGTAATAGATATACTAGTTTTTTGTGTGGCACTTCGTATTTCTTAATTTCCTACCAAGGAAGACAAACTAAAAAAAGTAATAGATATACTAGATTTTGTTAATGTTCATGGAACTCGAGATAATAGCTATCAAAGAACTACAAGTGGTTATGTTTTTAACTTGTTTGATAGAATAGTTAGTGAGATGCACAAGAGGTGGATAATTGTTGCACTCTCAACTATGAAAGCTAAGTATATGGCAATAACTCAAGCATGCAAGAACCTTATAAAGTAATAAAGATTGCATTCAAATATTAGTTGCTTATAAAAAGTTGTAAATATAGTTATAAAGATTGTGTTCAAATATTGGTTTCTTATAAAAAGAATATATATTGTGAGAAAAAAATTATTAGCATCGATAATTTTTCTTAATATAAGAAATCAATGGACATAACTATCATTAGCAACTTTTTTTATATATAGATCATGATCTCCTATGCAAAGTATTTAATAAGTGGGAGATTTGTTAGATATATTGTATATATTCTGCATGTTTTATATCCATTATACTCTGTATACTACATGATGATTGATGGATTTGGAAGATTTGTTGGATATATTGTATATATTTTGCATGTTTTATATCCATTGTACACTATATATTACATGATGATTGATGGATTTGGAACTTTGTCTCAATTGAAGGGTATAAGGAACCAACCCTCTATTAAAAAAATTGAGAATGAAATCCTTTGAAAAAAAAACCCTTATAAATAATTTTTCAACTAATTATATTATAAAACCATTTAATAGTTGAATTAATAATATAAATGCTACTTTTTATTAAATCTTTTATTATTTTAAGTGTACCATTTTACTACATAAATTTATCATTTCTCTCATCTTCAACTTATACCCATAATTTGTCCTATTCTGATTAGTAATGTTTGCATTTACAATTAAAAATTGATTTATTATTCTAAATATTGAACAAATTATACACACATACAATTACAGATGAACCTACATAGATAAAGATTCTACATACATCACTGAGATCTCTTCTTGCTTTCGAGAGATTTTTTTTACAGTAATTGTGAGCCTCTTAGGCTACAACGGAAGTGGGAGATACTTCAATGGATTTGGTTATTCCAGTTGAACAACCATTTTTGTCATATGCTCTGTAATTTTCTGTCTCACCCCAAATCTCATGAATGATGTGCTTCACATTATGAATATCTTCCACCACATAATCAGCTCCCTCACTTTTCTCGGAGCTACCAACCTTGAAAATCATATATTGAATTCTATTACAAAGTAGTTAATTATTGTAGGCATTTAAGTAAAACTAGACTTAATTTCTAATTTCCTTTTTTTTGACTCGGAACTTACAAGGACTGTATTGAGGCCTGCTGCTTTTGCTCCTGCTATGTTTCTACGATTGTCATCAAAGAACAGCTGCAACATGGACTCAATAAGTACCATTGCGAAGAGACTACTATGTATAAAAATTGACAACCAAATTTCTTTAAACTTACTGTTCTCTGAGGATCTGAATTTGCAATGGCAATTGCGCGCTTAAAGGCTTCAACTGATGGTTTGATGATAACAGGAGAAGTAAGAGGATTACATTCCCCATCTTGCTGCTGGTGAGGATAACCCATATTGACGCTCTCAAAGCAGATAACGTCTTCAAAACAGTCATCCAGGGATAATTTCTTCAGGATCTTGGTTGCATGAACTCTGTCTGAATTTGTGAATATCTGTACAAGAAGTTGCATTGATGCTAAACATTAACGTTCTGCTTCATTTTCCTTTAAGTTTTTAGTATTCACATTAAAAAAAACTGGTGAGAAGTGGGTGTTGCTAAGAACCCTGCAAGCTACACAACTCTTGGTTGGCTCTTTCTTCCTCCTTTTTAAGAATTGAGGAACTTAAAAATTCAATTTATGCATCTCAGTTGAAAACAGCAGTCCACTCCATGGTCTAGTGCTAAGGCAGAGCTATTGAGGTAATTTGAGCTTTTGATGGGTGTTCACATTTTGCAATCACAGACTTAAGAAAAGAAAAGAAAAACCTCAATACATACCAATTTTCTTTGAGGCATGCTCAGTAAAATGTCCCTCAGAACAGGATCTGGCTTAATGACTTCATATGGCAATCTCCCATGAACAAAACTATACAATCAGAAAAATCCATGTATAAGATTTTTACCGAGAAAAAACAACAGAGTATGAAATGTAATGGAAGCAGATGAAAGTTTTTCAAACTTGAGAATAGAAGAATTCAAACAGTCGATTGCTAGGCCTAGCATAAAAATGTCAAAAGGAAATCTATAATTTTATTCTGAAAGAAATATAATCAAGATTATTCAGGACACTCGATATGAGATTTCACAGAGTCCGGGAAAGAAAATTGCGGTCTTGGAAAAGTAACACCATGAAAAGCATTAGTACCTGTGATATTCATCTGCGTCAATTTCATACCCTAATGCCTGCAATAGAAAGTGAAATAATTCATGTCAGTCTAACAGCCTAAACAGTCCAGGGAATAATATCTCTGTTCTGTTACAAATTTATATGTGAGCCTAAACAAAATTTTAACCACTAAATTATGAGAGACACCACAGATACCCGTGTGCTTTCCTTAATAATTAGAATTCCACATGGTTAAAGACAGAAACTCCCTTTCTGTAAATTGTTGTAAAAGAGTTTTAGATGATAACTATTTTTAACAGATTTTAAAAATTCACTTTCTTGAAGCCTTTGTATAAATAAAAAGGCTCTTATAATGGAGGAAATTCGATCAGAAAACTATTTCTGAACCTGACAATTGCATATCGGTAAAACACAAAATTCTTCTGCCTTTCCAAAACTCCATTTCTATTTATTTAAATAGATTCTTTCTTCCCCTAAATATCAAATCTATCTATTTATTTGAAACGGAAATAAGGAGAAGAAAGTCACTCGAAGGCCTGCCAGCGAGCTTCCATAAGTCTTGTAAAATTCGGAACGACGCTCCGTCACAACGGCGATGCTCAAAGCAAGCTTTTTCGACAGAAACTCTGCAACACAGTCCGAATCGGTGCAATTAATTCACACAATTCAATCTTACTAAATTGAATTGTAAATTTCTTGAGAATTTTGTATAGAATCTTTGAATTTAGTGGCCTCCTTACCATCAATATTCTTGCGGCATGCTGTGGCTATTCCTGTGCTCGAAGGATACAACGTATCGTCCAAATCTGCCAAGTTCAACTCCCTTTCTCTAATCAGCAACGAAATTGATCCCAATTTGTTTTCCACACAATTTAACAAGAACTACAGAGTCATAGTCAAGAATACCCTGCTTTTTGCAAAAAAACCATAACATACCTAACAGCAAGCAGTCGAATTGAGGCCTGTGCAACAAATTCCCTCCTTCCATTGTGATAAAGTTAAATTCTTCTTAACAGAGCTTCAAAACTTGTGCAGAAAATGGACAGAGCAGAATAAAAATGGATGGAGAGACAAGAGGGAAGCTGTCACTTTATACAACTTTGGAATGAGCAAAAGTAGTTGGTAATGACGAGGAAAGAGGAGCGTGACGCGGTTGCATATGTTCGACAGGAAAATTATTGAGTAGTACCTGTTCACGCGAAGCATGTGTATTTTCTGTACGATCCTGTCTTGATTGGGAATTATGCTAACGCGGACATTTCTATATCTTTATTTAGAAATTTTACTATCTTATAAGTGGATATACCTATCTATAGCTCTTGTAACTTCCTTGGTATTTTCTTTATCATGGAGACTTTTGGTGGTGTGATTTTTTTATATCCATTTTTTTTTGAGAATAATGAGAATTTTTGGTACAATTCTGTCTTGATTGAGAAACATGTGTACATGGACATATCTATCTCTCTTTATTTAGAAATTTTATTATCTTGTAAGTGGATATATCTATAGTTAGGGTTTAATTTTTTTTGTATTTTGTTTTTCATTAAGACTTTTGGAGGTGTGATTTCTTGTGTCCACTTTTTGTGTAAAGGAGGTGCATTTTTTTTGTTCGATCTTGTCTTCATTGAGAAGCATGCATGCATGGACATGTCTATCTCTCTATTTAGAAATTTTATTATTTTGTATGTGGATATAGATGACTCTCTTATTCCTTAGGATGTAATTGTCCTTGTATTTTTTTCGTCATAGACTTTTGGAGGTATGATTTCCTTACACATATTTTTATGTGAAGCACACATTTTTTTGTACGATCTTGTCTTGATTGGGAAGCATGTGTACATGGGCATGCCTATCTCTCTCTATCTAGGAATTTTATTATCTTGTAAGTGGACATATTTATAGCTCTTGTTCTTAGGGTGTAATTGTCCTTGTATTTTTTTCATTATAGTCTTTTGGAGGTGTAATTATCTTACATACACTTTTTATGTGAGGCACACATATTTTTTGTACAATCTTGTCTTGATTGGGAAACATGTGTACATGGACATGTTTATCTCACTCCATTTAGATATTTTTATTATCCTTTAAATGGACATATTTATAGCTCTTGTTCCTTAGGGTATAATTGTCCTTGTATTTCTTTATTACAAATGTTTGGAGGTGTGATTTCATTTTGATTTAAAAAAAATCTTAAAGGGTTAAAAGCTATTAATATTGGTAAACATAAAATATGTCTCTTTCCTCACATTTCAATAAGGAATAATAAATGAGAGCTTCCTCATGAAAATTTTGTAAAATTAAATTTTGATTGTGTCAATTTGAGTAATGTAAGAGTTTCTTATTAAGAAATGAAGATGGTAGTTTTATTTATGCTATATTTTCTTAATCTGGAAATTATAACAAACAATGAAGTGGAGTGGGAAGGTGTTGCAAGGATGGTTGTATCTTCTCTATGTGTGCAACACCTAATAGTTGAAGATCTAACTTAGTGTTGATCATTAATGCTATTAGTTTGGGAGTATGACCAAATTGGAAGCTAAACTTGAATGTAGAGGAAGTGGCAGTTTTAGATTTAAATTTGTTGAGTTAAGATATGAACATTGTTGCTAGAAGGAAAATGAAGTAATAGATTTTCTTACAAATTGTGCAATTGATCAAGACCCTTTAACAATCATAGACAACCATTTACCCACTCCTTGGCAAATGATTGAATCTTTTTTAATATTTAAGCCCTTGTAATTTTATTCCCTCCATTATTTTATGACCTTAGGATCATTTTGTTTTTATAATAGGAGTAATTTTTTCCTTTATGTTGTGATTTGATTCTCATGTGTTGGCATATAATTGGGGTGTGCAAATTTGTGATTGTCATTAATTAGCACGTGTAAGATTTTTTACAAGGAAATGACTTGAAGTAATTTGATTATGCTTTCTTGGTGGTGAATTAGGGTAGGTTTTTTTATTGACTTTAGTTGTGCATGGTGCATTTGGATCCTTCTCAAGTCAGTAGGTTTCATGGTCCCCAAAGGAAATACTAGCAAGTTTTGAAACACTTTTAGGAGGAGTGTTACATGATAAACAATAGATTATCTTTTATTTTCAATTTCTCTACACTTGCTACATTAGGGTTTATCAAGGAAAAATTGGGTGAAGATTATATGGATCTGAAGGGACCATTGAGATCCAGATCACCTATTAATGATATTTTGTTAACAAATTTGTGAAGTATGTCCCTGAAGTGGAGTGATGGTTATGGCTTCTCAAGTTAATTCTACCAAAGCAATTTGAAGATATACCACGAGTTCCTCCAAAGAATGTAATGGAGAGAAAAGGTGTGTGGTTGGGTGCTAGTTCTAGTGTGCAAGTAAAGATTTTAGAAATGGTGGATGGTAATGGTGACAATTTTGATCAATTGAATTCTTCAAAAAGGAAGTGTAAGTTCTAAATGCATACTACATGTTGACATAGGAAATATGTCGTTGGGTTTCATGGTGACCCGTAATGAGGGTCACCTTGAGGTCACTAGCAATCACACCATGCTAGTATTATAAAGTGAAAAGGTACAAAAGTCAAAGAGAATGTTAGAGGTGATAACTAAAGTTTCCTTCTCATCTTTATACCTTGTAATGAAAGATAATGTTATTTAGTGTCCTAATGATATTGAGGTGGCATAAACAATTAGGTTGGGTGCAATGGATTTTGTTGGAGTGGGCAATTGGTATTTTTGTTGATAGTTGTTATAGACGGAACAATAAATTCTTTTGGCTATTTTTTGGGTGGGTTTAATGGTTGTAGAAGGTGGTGTTTTTTCTTGGAGATTTGGGTTTATAGTTTTTTTATTGAATCTTCCCCATGGTGTATGGCACTCCTATCTCTAGTTGAAATTATTATCTTTATAAATATACTTTTTTATAATTTGTTCTTTTATCCAATAGATACCCAAACTAATTAATGTAAAAATATATATAATTTAAGATAAAGAGTTGGAATCAATTAAGTTGATTAAATATTTGATTGTGATAGATGTTACTAAATGATTCACTTATGTGTTAAAAATTAAGACCTATTAGACATGTGATTTAGGATAAAGAAACTATTGTCCACTATCCTAGTTTACTTCAACACCTAAAAATTTGTAACTTTTGCACAAATTTGAAACTTGCCCCCAAATATATACCTCACCCATATATTTGAACCAAATTGAAACAAGTGTCAAAAATTTACTCACCTTAATGTTTGGAACCTATATTTGGAAAGAGGTGGTATCTGTAAACACCATTTAGGAGTTTTCTAGGATAGAATTGTTTTCCTTTAGTTAAACCCTTGTTATCAAGCTATCTAGATACAACATAAAGGTCATAAATAGTAGGCAATTATACAATATATCTAGAATTTTGATGCAATGTATAATGAAGATTTCATGTTAGGTCATCTTATTCCATCTCATTAATAAAAATAATTAGGAATGTCCTTTTATATAACACCCTAGTGTGAAATTTAAAATTTGGAAAGGGATGAACACAAAATAAATTTTAAATTTTGAATTTATAAGTTTTGAGGTTGAATCCATGCCCACAAAAATGAACTAGGATCATTTTTGCACCATAAAAGTGACAAGAAAGTTGATGACCGACTAAGATAATAAATCTAATCTAGATCATTAAGATGTGAAAATTATACAATTAGGTTAGGATCAAGTTATTTATCAACTTCACACAAAATATTATTTATCACATTAGAGATAAATGTGCCAAAATAAACCTAAAGCAAAAGGAAAATATACAAAGTATGAACTTTTCACTGTTACAATTTAACAAGTTAAAATTTTAACCTAAGATTAAAGTCCATCTCATCAAAGATAGTATTATATGTTAGAATTGTGAAACAAGCACAAAACCACGAGCCATAGAATCAAACAAGAAAATAATACACCTTTCACGCAAGAGATCTGCAAAACAATATGTGCAATATTCATCAACAAAGAAAAGCTACAACAAGAGACTTTCAAGAAGATATGAAAGCTCCAGATAATATTTGAGAGATTAATTACAAAGAGGGTTGAGTGCTTATAAGAGAAAAGCCCTAAATGAGAAAGGGATCAGATCATGACAAGTGTCAACATCACATGAGATGAGACATAATGATCTAATATTAACTCAATTAATAAAGCAATCCTAAGTTTAGCTTAAGTGCAAAGAATAAATTAGAGTAATAATTGAAATTAAAGATTAATTAATTATTAGCTAATGTATGATAACTCTAACACCCCCCCTTAAGATGAAATTAGGGAGTAGCTAAAAACACTAAAAAGAATGCATGATGGGTCCCGACAAACAAGGCCAAAAAAGGTACCCATGTACAAACATAAGATCTCTATAATGTAGAGAAATAGAGAAAACCTCATGGGAAAAACTCTACTCCAAAAAGAGATGAAAGCCCAGTGAAGGACTTAAGAAGCCTCCAAACAAGACAATGTTGTCCCAAAAGATAGGAACAAAGGATGAACAAAGAGAACACCACTGAAGCATAAAGAAGTTGCAAACACTATCGAAGAATGACTGTTGAAATGCTGAAACAAGAACCTCCTCTAAAACATATGATGATCAAGATCAAGAAGACAAGAATTTGCATGAGTGCCCTCAATGTCACTACTCGAATACGATGGAAAACAAAGGCAAACACCTGGAAATCGAAGATACAGATGGAAAAAATACCAAAATTCTGAAGAACTGATCATGTGAAAATGGAAGGTTGCCTCCAAAAATAGGAATGCAAGAGTGTCCATATGGTAAGTGCTCCATCTCACCAAAATGCATGGATAACTAGTCGCTGCATCTACCTAGTACATAGGAAAAAATATTGTATACATAGCTCACTCCAACGTGAAACCAAGGAAGCATTAGCACCAACAGTAGAAGCCCCCCCATAATGCTGAAAAGGGAGAGGCGTGACATGCACACTAAAACTGAATGCCAGAAAGAAGTGCATGAAGAAGAATCAAGAACATTTGAATGTACAAACATGAAAGTACCAACACATATGAAGGGTGTGAAAACAAAATTCACACACACATGAGGCTGTTGTCATGGAAGGGACACTCACTTGACAAAGGTATGATGGCAAACAAAGGCAAAACATCAAACCCCCTCATGGCACTTCATAACATAGTGCGAGTACAATAAGGCACAAAGTGATGTGCAAAGTCTCATAATACACCAGTTGTGGCACTTTATTTCAGTGCGTTTGCATAAGATACATACATGCAATGTGAGCCCATAATGTCCAAAAAAGGACTGTATGTTGAAAATACAATTCTCTGACAGAAAGAGAGGAAACTGATAACACCATGATGAAGTACACGAAAAAACATGCACTTTCAAACAAAGAAACACCCAAAAATGTGTCTGGATGCAGAAGATATGGTTCATCGAAGTCTCCAAAACGATAATTGAAAAGCTACAACACTGACAAAACAAAATTCTAGAAAAAAACCAAAAGTCAAAACTATAAAATACCTACACCACTACAAAGAGCACGAAATTCCACCCCATTTTATAAACAATTGCACTGAAAAAGCCCACTGTATGGCTGGGATATGGCCTCTGGAATATTGGGTGTGAATTTGAAAAGCCCAACGAAGAGGGGCTGAGTAGGGAAAAACAAGGATCTTTGCCAAAGTTCTCAAAAAAACCCCCAAATCTGGAGGTCTACCAATTTTAGCAGTGCTGGAAAAAAAAATCCTCCAATTTGGCTATATTTACAATATTTTGCAAAAAAAAAATTTGTCTTTTTATTTTTTTTAATAGAAAAAAAAGCAAAAAAAACTATATATATATATTTTTAAAAAACATAAAAAAAAATTATATAAAAAAAGTGGGGGGCGGTGGGTGGGGCCCACCCGCTCCTCCTTTACCGTCGGTCGGTGGTATTAAGGCCATCGTCAGTGGCTTTAAGCCGCCAGTCGGTGGTCTTAATAGCCACCGCCAGTGGTAAGTACGCCGGCCCGTAGGGCCTACAATTTGTAGGTACCCTGCGGGTACGGTCAAATACAATGTGCCCTCCAAAAAAAAATTTTAAGGAAAACTTTATATATAAAAAAACCTACACGCCTTTCGAAAAAAGGCTTTTTAATTTTATTTTTTTAACAATTTGATTTTTTTTTTTTTTAAATTGTGCAAGGAAAAATATTGCAGAATATTTTTTATTTTTACCTCATTTTTCATGCTGGGAAGGTCGTACGGCCTTCCTCACAATTTTTTTTTTTACCTCAGATGCCAATTGCTCATATTTTGACGATTTGACAGGCGATCTTAAGGTTTTTGGGCCTTCTGAGTGCGATGCTTACCTCCATTTTGGCTCAAAATGCATCGAAAATACAGCTACCCTTTGGATCTAGAGACAAAGCAACCACTTCAAAACCTTGTAGATCTAGCGTCAGGAATCAAAATCCGGCGAAACAAAAGCCAAATTTGACTTTCACGACAGCTCTGGATCCAACAGCGAGGTTCATTCCACACAAAAATGTTTCAAAAAATTCCCAACTCCAAAATTTGCAAAACAAGCAAAGGGGATTCAGATCTGAAGCCTACAACCCGTGTTGAAGAAACAAAACCTCATAAATCAAGAAGGGGTTTGTTGAATCCTCGCTCTAATACCATGTTAGAATTGTGAAACAAGCACAAAACCACAAGCCACGGGATCAAACAACAAAATAATACACCTTCCACGCAAGAGATCTGCAAAACAATATGTGCAATATTCATCAACAAAGAAAAGTTACAGCAAGAGACTTTCAAGAAGATATGATAGCTCCAGATAATATTCGAGAGATTAATTACAAAGAGAGATGAGTTCTTATAAGAGCAAAGCCCTAAATGAGAAAGGGATCAGATCATGACAAGTGTCAACATCACATGAGATGAGACATAATGATCTAATATTAACTCAATTAATAAAGCAATCCTAAGTCTAGCTTAAGTGCAAAGAATAAATTAGACTAATAATCAATTAAAGATTAATTAATTATTAGCTAATGTATGATAAATCTAACATTATATAAGCAGTATTTTCACTAATATCTCATAATATATAAAAACAAGTATTAAAATAGCTTGTATTTCATTAACTAATAACAAAAACTACAATTATAACTTTAAAATTATAATTATTAATGTTAATTGTTTATAATCATTTAAATTATAATACATAGAGAAGTATACCATGACAATTTGGCTACTATAAGAACCTAACTTTTTTAGGAATTCATTTAGACATGTTGAATCTACATAGAACGGTAAAGTAAATATCTACTATAAGCACCCAAATTTTAATGTTGTCTTTCTTTGGGACGATTGCATTTAAATGGTCTTCCAAACTATTTTATTCTTATTATTTGATGTTTTGATTTATTTACTTCTTTAGAAATGTCTAATATGAATTGTTAGGTATAGTTATAGTGAACATGCTATTATGAAATGTTTATTTTTGATATCAAACATAAGTTTAGGCTTTAAGAGAGTATTTTAGTCTAGTGTGTTTTCTTATGGTTTGTTTTTGCGTATGATTATGTTTTCTTTAAATATTATCTATGTAAAAATTATATCTTCATTATTTTATAGAGCGTTTACACATTTAGTTTATATGTAGTCCCACCCTGTGAGTGGCCTAGAATTTTAATAATGGTCAAATTAATCATTAGGTAACAAAGGTGGATCCAAAGCATGCTTAAGAGTTTATTGTTAATGCCAACAATGAGGTTTGTTCTTTGAGCCTAATGCTTTTTTAGTTGGTGATATTATTGAATCCATTTTCAATTGGTATGAACATTTTAACCTTATTGCTTATTATGTGGGTTGTATCTCATCTGAACAATACATTTTCACTCGGGTTAAGAATTCTAGGGAACCCCATGACATTAAATTGTTTGGGGTTAGGAATTTATCCAAGGGATTTTTATTGTTTACATTTCATGACCTTTAGTAGATTAATACGATACTTAACTAGTCTAATTTTTGGTTCAAATAAAACACCTTGCTTGAATGCTTTCCTATTGGACTAGATTTTTTTAAATATTTAAGTAAATTCTCTTAAGGTCCATATGCAGGTTGAGCTTCCTAGACTCTCCAATCCCTTGACATGTGCATTATTGGAGCAATTCATTTAGCACTTGGTCATTTTATCTACCATGAACCCAAATTGTTTTACTAGTCAACCCCATAGAAGGGTTTGTGTTAGGGAGGACCTCATCTTTTACTTCAAAGGATGTATACAAATTCAAGCTAGTGGCATGCAATTTTTATAAAATCTCTTATATTAAATTACCCAACACTTCATGAAAAGTATGATGACAAGTAAGAGAACAAGGCTTGCATAAAGTATATAATGATAAAGTATTATGTAAGAGACAATTATGAAATCAAGACATAAGTGTAATAAAGTGAGTAAGTAAATCATATAGAGACCATAATTTAGTAATTCCATAAATATTCCAATATGAAAAGAGTATGAGAAAGTGTACTATACAGATACTATCATGAAAGGACCATTGTAAAATAATATTTAAGCCTCAAAGGATTTGAGGGAGGTATCATGAATATAATTACCCCCAAGTGGGGGAGAGAAAATAAAATGTGAATAAGGAAAGGAGACGAAAAATAACACACATGGCATAATAAAAAATCCAAAGATAAGATGTACATACATATAAGGAACGATGAGAATAAATGTACAAAAAGAAAAGCATAATGAAAAGGCTAAACAATTTCAAAAGAAAATAGAAGACACTAAAAGGAAGAGGAAAAAATAAAATATAAATGTGTAGGAAAGGGTACAACACATAACACATGGCATAATCAAAAGGTCAAAGACAAAAATGAACATACATATAAGGAAAAATGATAATAAATTTTCAACAAGAAAGGCATAAGGAAAATGATAAACAATGTCAAAAGAAAAGAAAAAAGACACTAAAAGGAAGAGGACAACAGGCATACCTCCATCAAAAAGACCAAAGACATAAAACAAAAAGTAAAACAAACTATATTTTTGGTTAACAATATTTTTTTTCAAAGAACTCCATAACTTTGCATCATCCCAAATCCATAGGGAACAATAGAAAATGAAACACATAGAAAATAAAAATAATATGTGACATGAACCATAAGATACATGTTCATAGCCAATTATGTCAACATGCATCACAAAAAATGTTTGTGCATCATCCACATACTAATTAAAAAAATGGAAAAATAAAGAGAAAATAAAAGGTAGGAAAGAAATAGAAGAACCTCTAGATATCATATTTGAATAGTATTCTTACACAAGAAGTGTTGAACACCTGGAATACTGAGAGGGGGGGTGAATTAGTATTCCCTGAAATTCATTAACTTAAAATACATTTGACAACATCTTGATTCAATGTGCAGTAATGGAAAGAAAAATTAAAAGCATGAATCACATCAATAGACTCAAGAACACCAGATTTTACGTGAAAAACCCAAAAAGGGAAAAATCATAGTGAGGATTAGCTCACAATATATTATAACTGGTTACAATGTTTGATACATAATGGTGGACTCATTGTCCAAAAATAGAATGACTCACTGTCGTTGGCTCACTTCCAAAGGGCTCACTACACATAATAGAAAGGCATAGAAGACAAGGTGGCTCACTGCTAATGATGAACTGCTAATAATGCATCTGACATATGTTGAAGATACAGTTCCACTGAATCTCAGAAAAATGACTTAACACACTTCATACTTCACCACAACTATGATTCACAATGATCTATGTACCAATTCTCGTTCACACACACTCTACACACTCTATCCACCACACTCACATAATGAATCAACCTTGTATACATACCGCAACCATCCAAAACATCAATTAGGTCAGCCTAATTAGATGTACCATGCACCACATAACCTATCAATACACATGCCTTGCAAAAAGAACCAAAATGTGTAACATATTAAAATAGTTTAGCATGACCTATAATTACTCCTATGATACCGCTCCATACAAAATTCAATTCTGCACGACCCCAAAATACTTAGGTAAGAATCGGATAGCAAAATTGGTGAAGTAATGTCTAAATGAACCATCTTTTCATCCATGCATTGACACATGGACCACCAAAACACTTGCCACTTGGAATATACACACCCTTGACATCTGTAAACACTTCCATAAATCCACATAACATAATATTCATCCACAATGGAATGCGAAGCATTCCAACATACACACTATTACTACAACTTTTTCATTTGCGGAGCTGATACTCTATCAACATTTTTATCTTCATGTGTGAAAGACAAATAACCATGAAAATTTGGATCTGAACATGTTCAACATGCACAATGAACACCTCAAAATTGCATGACAAAATCTGCATAGAGGAACAATGCGGACCACAAAAATGGTTCACTGTAACACAAAAAATGCACTAGGCAATTATCTAAACCACTTGGTCTTCTTTGGACCAAATCTTATGCATCTATATAATGGGTTGACATCAATGACAACACCATAACAATACCATATGCCATACTCTCAACAATCTCCTCAATGACTAGAAAACTTCCAACAAGAAGATCACCCTCATCCCGATCATGAAGATCATAAAGTTCTCATACCCAAATATTACATTCCTTTGTAGTGTGGTTTGCATCACTATGTAGGGTAGTTCCTTTGAAAAATATGCTAGAGGGAGTCATCATTTATAATTTTTAATTTGGTAACCAATATTTATCTTTCTTTGAATAAATGTTTTCTTGTATATTATAAGTTTGCTTATTTTTTGTCTTTGTTTGGAACCCGTGCATAGCTTAAGTATCATTCGAATAAGTGGTAGATTCATGATGATTATCCATGTAATAAATTTATATTTGTATTCCTTTCTTGGCACATGTAAAATCCATTATCCATGAGAATCATTTTGAGGAAAAATGATGTCCAAACCTTGATGTTTGAATAATGTATGTTGTATAACATGTTGTTATGGTTTTGCAGAGTCTACCTTTTCTATAAATATAATCATAATATGATAAATATCTTACTAATTTACATTCATATTGGCTACTTTGGTCTTTAGAAATGCTCATATTATCTCTTTATTGTTTGTCTTTTAAGAATTTGTACAAATCATATAATGTAGCACATATATAGATATGTTAGAATAGTAGTAAATTCACCCTTTTAATCATATTCATACATTGCTATAGAATGAATTTCTCTAATTGAGGATGACTAATTAATACATAAAATTGATCATAAGAAGGAATGATTCGAAAAAAGTAGGAGTCTCTTTTGGAGCAATAATCAGATTCATAATAATGCAACCCTAGTCTCAACTAGTACTCCATTAGTCATCTTAAGAGAAACACATGAATGTGCATATTCTTGTTGCTAAGAAAGATGATTACATAAAACTCTTTCAGAAATATATTAAATTTGAAAGAAAGATTAATACAAATACCATCATTTTTTAGAAGCAACATGATATTCTACATATAAAGGACCACAATACCCACTATTTAGAATCTCATCATGTGAATATTTAATAATTGAATAGAAGTAGATATAGCAATATTAGGCCCTTGATTAAGTATGCCCAGAAACTGATTCTCATAATGAATAATGTGTAAACCAATGTGCTCTAACCTATCAATATTTAATTGTGCCTCAAATAAATTATTATTAGATTGATTATGCATTAGGAAAATAATTTGCATAGATTTGTAAATTCTAATTTGGGGGCAACTAAACGACGTCTCTTATAATGTAACTCCTCAACACATATCATATTATTATTGATAAGATCATGCATCTTATGACTTAATGCAATACCATGTTGTGTATGGAAATTAATTCTAAAAATTACAAAAAAATTCTTTTATCAAAAACTTTAGGCACAAAATTTGAGGTACCAATTGTCATATAGGAGGAAGGGTAATCAAATTTGCACCAAATAGACTATATAATACAACATACAAAAGATCTTAAAGATGAATAATTTTCTTTTGATTTTAAGGCTTTAAAGTTATAACATAAAAAACTAATTATAGGTGGTAAAAATATAAATCTGCATCACAATTTTATAAAGAAAATGACCAAACATTGATCCAACTTTTTAACTTAAATCACTAGAAAGTGACATGTTTTTAATTTTGAAATGATGTAAAACTAATGAAATGCATATTTTTTAGTTTATTTTCTATTTTTAATTTTTATATAGAAACTAAAAAATATTTGAATATAGTTTCTTTATAAAATAGACACTATAATTTAATTTCTAATAAAATGAAGTTAAATGGAATGTTGCTCTTTATATAGTATTTTATTTTCATTTAATTTTTTTAGGATTTATAACTTGAAACTTTAGATGCATAGATTTATTTTTCCTCCATTTTGATAAATATACATTTTTTAAATAAATTTTAAATTTTACATGCATTGAAAAGACGACTACATGGGACATCAACTTTTGTCTTAACTATTTATCCAAAAAAGAAAAAGAAAAAGTTATATGTTCTTGACATAGAATCTTTTCTTTAGTGAATCATAATTTTTTTCAAAAATTTAAATAAATTTTAGTATTTTTTCTTGACAAGATAATCAACCTTATATTTTGGTGTTGATGACCTACTATTAGTAAATACTAAAAATTAAAAAATAAAATATTAAAAAATAATTAAACTATTCAAAAAATATATATTCTTGAAAACTACACTTATAAATCTACAAAAAGGTATTTTTGTATATTTTTTAAAATATTATATATAAGAGTGGGAGTTGTTGAAACATCAAGTTTCTTGTATAATTTTTTTGTTAAATTGGCCTCAAAGTGGTACAAAATATGCATCTAGTGGACACTTCCAATTGGAAAAGTTGCGGCTCATATCTAACTTAGTTAGAATGAATCTAGCTAGATCATATGTTTGAGAAAAAAATATTTTTAATTTGAAATGCTTAAATTCACTTGTGTTGATAAGTTGGTCAAAAGTGTGGTAGGGTTCTATACTTTTACAAATAACCATGATGAGCATTTCAAATGCCGATTTTCTTGTTTATCCTTACCCTTTTGAAAACCATTTTATTGAAACTTTGAAGGATAAGTGTTGAACACTCAGAATGCTGAGGAGGGGGTTGAATTAGTATTCTCTGAAACCACTTAAAAATTTAAACATTCATTCCACATAGCATATTAATTTGCAGTAAGAAAGGAAAGCATGAAATCAACCATCAATATCACATAACACATGAACAATGAATTTTTATGTGGAAAACTCAAAAAGGGAAAAACCATGGTGAGGATAAGCTCACAATATATTATAACCAGTTATAAGATATTAGAGAATTGCTCACTGTAGGTGGACTCATTGTCCTAGTGGACTCCTTCCCACACAAAGAAGAAAAAATAGAAGAGAATGGTGGCACAAGATGGGATTTGAACTTTTACAATTGCATCTACAATATGCATGAATTACAATTCCATTGAAGCTCAATACATTGAATTTATACACTTCATATTGATCTACACTAACACTCTGCTTTGCTCTGCATTCGCCTCACTCGCACAATTCACATCAACAATATTGATCTTCACATCTGGCTCCTCAAAACACAGAAAATAAACTCATATATATTCATATCAACCTTAGACATCAATTAGGTCGACCTAATTAGATGTATCATACAAATATTCCTTGTTGGCTCAAACATACAAATCATATACACTTTCGTGTCTCAATTCAAATCTATAACACATAAGATAGGTCGAAGTGGACCTATAATAACATCTTTATAATGGATCAATACTTACTCACTCTCCACAATACTCAAAACTTATTAGGTCGGCACAAGTAATGAACTAACATCAAAATTCACCAACTGTTCAATCACAAACGGACATGCAAACCTCCAAAATTTATGCCACTTGGATCGTAGACTCTACTGTCACCTGTCAACACTTCCACAAATCTGCAAATCCAAATACCAATCCGTAGTGAAGTGTGGATTCATGAAAACATATACATTGTACAAGAAACACTATCACTGGTAGATCAAAACATTTGTCATCCATAACTTCTACTCCAAAAACCAAAACAATGTGAAACTTTGGATTTAAACACTTCTATCATCCAAAAAAATTATATTAAAACCGCAGAGCAAGATTCTTTACAATGGACCAATGTAGACCAAATTATCAGATGTCCTATACACAAAAATATCTATTTTGACACTTAGCCAATTTTCCACTCCAATTGTCTATAACGAATCAAACCTTCTTGCAACTAAGCACTAGATCAATATCTTTATGCATGCTCAAGCTATGCAAAATTATCTGCACAATGATCTTCATATCACAACATAATGTTGGCATCAACGACAACACTGTAACTACAAATTGTACAACTTATATTCATACCTCATGCTCATGTTGCCAAAAAAACATGTCAATGACAAACTTCTTATTCTTCCAACAATCTCCTCCTTTGTCATTGATGGCAACATGCCTCAACTATTCTCCCGCTTTGACATCAAGGGCAAAGGGTGCATACATATGTCATGTTCTTTTCTCTCCTTTTGATGCATATATTCTCCCCCTTTCATGACTTGCATGAGTATGAATTTTCATACCGGATTACATGTATACTTACATATGCTCCCCCTAATAGATATGTACATGTATACAAGAGAGTGATAACTTAAAAAACTTGACTAAATCCCCCTAAGGGTGCTATCCAACAATACTAGATCAAAACATGTACTAAAAAATTGTTTATAACATTCGCATATACACAGGGAAATTTGAACAACGGGTTGAAATGCATAAAAAGAAATGAAATCACCTAGAGGAAGCATGTGACACTTGAAGCTTCTCGAGGTGTGTTTTTCATTCCTTCTTCCCTTCTTCCCAGCCTTTCTTGGTGAGGCCAAGCATTCAAATTTGAGTCTCGAACTCCATCAAAAGTTCTTCACCATCATATGAAGAATGGGGTACTAGATTTAACTCCGTTCCTCTTTTTGCACTCACCAGGGCACTACAGAGGTAAGAATTTGGCATTTACCAAATCCCTGAGATTTCCAAACTATATAATTATCTTCTCTTTTTGAACTTGCAACTGGAAAAACTGCTTGTGCAGGTTCTCTATCACATTCCTAGTGCTCCCGTCAATGTCTTGTGCCAGATCATAGGCACCAGAGGTTTAATCAATTTGGGACTCAATAGAGTCCATATCATCATTTATCCTCTCCGTGGATCTAGGCCATTTCATACAAAATAGGAAATAACATTTTGGCTTCTGCCAAACAATCTTGTACACCTTTGATATTATCCTAAAATTTGTTGTGTGCGGTGGCACACTTTTTTTTTATGTCCATCAATCTCTTCTCATTTACCTTTTTATCTATTTCTTTCTCCAATTTTTCCTTCAATCCATTGGATTACTCCTTGAATGAGTCAAGAAAAAACCTTAAATTATCCATACCAGATAGGGACTTGTCTACACATGCACCAGTATGGTCTCCTGCAGTAGCTCTACCACTTCATCAATCAACTTTGTGCTTTTCTGACATGTCTGTGAAATTTCTTTTTAGGTAGAAGCATGAAAAGCATCACCTAATTGAAGCTTGTGCAATGTAGAAATATTGTCCATGTCAACTTGCCCATGTTGCATCGGAAGTTAAAGTAATTAGGCAAACACTACAAGTTGAAATTTTAGATGCATGCTTAACAAATATTTTAATGAATCTTCAGAGGTGCCAGAAGATTATCCAACTGCCTTTTCCTTTGCAACCTTTTTCTCTAAGGCCTTTCCTTTGTCACCAGTATTGACCAGTGTCTCCACATCCTTATTCTCAACATTGTCTAATTCATCCTCATCCTTCTTTTCCTCAATAATGGATGCATTCAAAGCATTTTTCCTATCATCCACAGGTTTGTCAGAGCTATCCAGAGGTATATTTGTCTTTGGGTTCTCTTGTGCATCCTCTGCATTTATCTATGGTTTTGAAGGATATGAGTTGTGGCTTGTGGGGGTTTCCTCCTTCTAAGCTTTTATTTCATCTACATTTGTAGTGGTATTCTCTCCTACTAGTGGAGCATCATCAATAGCATCTTTAACTACAATTTCTTGTCCATTGGTAACTCCTTCCTCTATAACATTTTCTTTCACCTCCGAAAGACTTCCATCAACATCCTTTTGTACATTTTCTTCTTCAGTCCCATGCTCATGTTGAGCATCATCATGGTTTTCTTCTTCTGCAATATTCACTTTCGGAGGTGGCATGTCATCATGCATTTCCTCTGTGTTGTCTGGAGCCAGTCCTAGCCTTTGTGCTAAATCAACAACCTTCTCAACTATTTTATTCAGGAGCCTCTCTAGATCATTTTGAACTCTTCTCATAAGGGTAGTTACCCTTTGCTTTGTTCATAACTCCCTACTATACAATTGAGCCAATGTGGTTTTATTTTCTTTTGATAGGGATGCACTAATCTTCTCCAAAGAAAATTCTCTCAACTTTCCCTATTCATCAATTGCCTTCTATCTACTTGCATACAATACATCCCTCAACTCTACAAGAAATTGCTTATCAATATTCTTCATATTAACTTCAAAAATAATGATGTATTTTACAATTGCTTCTTCAATGGTAGCCTAATCTACCTCATCAACAATAGTATATAGAGTAGTTGTTTGTTCTAGCATTTCATGCTCAACAATCCCATTAAATAAAGCATTAAGTTTCATAGGGCTATGTGTCCTTACCGAAGAGGAAGCCTTACCCTTCTTCTTCTTTTCTCTCGGTGACATTTTTCCTTTATTGGACTCTTGCTTCTTCTCCCTCATTTGTATCATATAACCCTCTTTTTTCTTTTTCAATCTTTGCCTCACTATAACTGTCCACTATATCAACATTTTGTCTTTTAGCACTGGAATATTCCTCAGATGTACCGGATCTCTTCTAGATCAAGGGTTCTTTATCTTCCTCTTCTTCTTCCTCTTATTCATCCACATTAACACTAAAAAATTTATCTATTTTCGCCTTTGATTTTACTCTTCTGCTTGCAGAGCCTATTTTTTGTGTTGTTGGAGTGGCCTTTTCTTTTACAAGAATCTTCTACTACTTTGTCAGAGGTGTCTTCTCCTTCACCAAATTTTTTACAGACTCTTTCCTCTTCTCACCAATCACAAGCTTAGTCCCGAAGGACTTGGGGGCAACTGGAGGAGTGGTAGTTTTTCTACCGGATCTCCTTCTACTAGATGATCCTTATGGAGCATTAGACATAATTTTTTCCTTCTCAACTTGCTCCTTAGTAAGGCCCATTGCATCCACAACTATTGCAATCATCTTCTCAATAGTCTTACTTATTTGTTTGTGTCTTTGGTCCATGTGCACTTCCATGGACTTCTCATATGTTCCATACCTCTCTTCAGAGGTGTCTTTTTTTTTTTACTTAGCATGAAATTTGTTGATGTGATTTCTTTCTCTATGATCTCATATCCCATCTCTAGGATCTAGACAGTCCTAGGCTCAACAACCTATATGATGTAGTTGCCTTTGGAAACAATAAAAATGATATCATTTTGGTGCTTTTCCACCATCTTCCAAGGAATTATCTTTTTCCTACATTTTCTTCTAAAAGACTTTGAAGAAGCCCAAAAGAGCTTCATCATGTGCCTCAAAATCACCTATCCTTCTCAATTAATCTCCAATTTGATGTGCAACTAGTTTATCATTCATCTAGACAATATTCTTTGTACCAGGTAGCTCCCTCAAGAAGTAGAACAATAGACAAATGATCAATTTCCTGAACTTGAAAGGATATTTGGAATCCTTTATCTTCTACAAATTTTCAATCAATTGTGCCCTCAATAGCTCACACAAATCAAAGTCTGCACCATTCACCACCATCTCATATTTTGTGTTTATTGCAATGGTGCAATGGCCGAAACTAAGTTCTCTTTGTTAGAGAAATAAATCTTATAGCTGATCATCATTGCAACATACTTGACTGCCAAATTTTTTATGTTCTTCATTGTTAAAGCTCTCTTGTCATACATCGCTCTTGTTAAATCCATCACTACTTCATTCATTATAGACTTTAGCACTAAAATTGGTCTAATTGAGGACAAAACTATAAAAACCCTTATTTCTTCCTTGGTAATCATACCGGGCATATCTAACCACACAAATATATCATGAATTTAGCTTAGGGAAATCATCACCCATGCATCAACATGGAAAAAGTTATGAAAACCTTGCCATACATCGAGTTTCTTCTTTACCAGGTTTTGGAATTTAGGTTTCAGTGTGAAATCATCACCAATGAGTTCCTTCATCCACACATCACCCAACTTGGAGTGATCATATTCTTCCAACTTCCCATGAATGTAAATTCTTTCATCCTCGGTATGTAATTTACACCAAATGGAATATGTGATAATGCATTGAGTGGGTCATCCTCCATAGATTTATTAGGGTGTCTCTTGAACTTCATTCAGGGTCATTCTGAGACCTTAATTAATCATGGGGTAACCATTTCAGATATTTCAAAAATACTCTTAGAAAACTAGGGCAAGATAAAACTATAAATACCTTTGATTCACTTTTCGGTTAGGGTTTTGTGCGCAAGATCACTAGAACACTTCTCTTCACTCTTCACTGCTCTTCAATCTTCAAATAATTAGTTGCAAATGACTTAGGTCAACCATTAAATCACTTATAAACCCTTTTACCAATTAACCTATTTCACTTTGAATGCATATTTTAAAAAGCTAGTAAAAACCCTAGTTGTTTGCACAATCAACTTCAAATGCTCCACAAATTTCCACATATTAATATTTTCCATTGGTGTTTTCTCCAACACCTTATATCCATGTGTTGAAGCATTATCACCATTTCTCTAGTAAGGGATAAAATATTTTATGTTAGTGCTCTCCCTAAGCCAAAGCTTTCTTCTTAGTTTATAGAGGAAACATTTGCACCAGATGCTGGTACAAACTCAAGCTTAGTTTCACAATCTTCCTTCTTTATCCAAATCTTGTCCATCTCTTTCTTCATCTCTACTAGGTCAACCTTTTTCACCAGATCATTCTTCTTTACCAAATTATTCTTCTTCACATTCTTACTTCTACAGAATTTGGAAATGTGGCAGTCTATTGAATTGTAACAAGGGATAACATTTTGAATAAGCTTAATTCCACCCATTTTGGATCTACATTGATTATCTTTATGCCCAAATTCATTGCATTCATAATAGTAGCCATTGAAAGATTGAAACCTCATACCATTTTTATAGTCATTCATCATTTGACTTATGCATTCACTAGCCTTATGACCGAATATTTTACATGTAAAACATTGATCGAGAAAAGATGAAATATTTTGATTCATTTTTCTTCTATATTTTGTAGCCTTATATCCAAATTTACTGTAAGAATAACATAAACCATTAAAACATGGGTACCTTTGTGCATTTGGTTATTTGGTAGGTGGTCTTTTGAAGTTTCTCCTTTGATTCCAAACCTGTTTGTCATTGCTCTTTTTGTCCTCGGTCTTCTTTTGTTCATTGTTCTTCTTTTTAGAACTTGATGTTTGATCTGCCTTTGAACTTTCACCTTTTACAAACCCTAATCCTTCTTTGTCTTTAGATCCTTTCTGGCTTGCAATCATTTCATCAAGCTTTGTAGAACTCATCTTGAATTTTTCTTCATGAATATTTTATTTTTCAAGATTTGATCTTAAGTTCACAACTTCTTCTTCAAGCTTTGAACATTATTTAGATTTTATTTTCACTATTGTATTTAGACATTCTTCAACCCTCTTTCCTTCTTCAACTTGTACTTTCATACTAGTAATTGGTTCATTGGCTTGCTTCAACTTCTCACTAACCTCCTTATGTCTTTCTCTGAATTTCTTGATTTTCTCTCTCAATTTTTCGATGCATTTGTCTGCTTCTTTGACATTTTCCTTCAGATCTTTGTTCTCACTTTCAATCCTTATTGATCTTTAAGGGAAATTCTAAGTTTTCCATTCATGTCAACCATGCACTCTTCTTTTGTAAATCCAACTGTTAGAATTTCTTTGGAGGAGTAGGATATCTTTTGAGAGCCATGTTTTCAACCTCCAAGATCTTCCCTAAGTGGTTAAGCTTCTTCCAAGGAACCAAGCTCTTATACCAATTATTGAACACTCAAAATACTGAGAGGGGGGTGAATCAGTATTCTCTGAAACCACTTAAAAATTTAAACATTCATTTCGCATAGCATATTTAATTTGTAGTACAAAAGGAAAGCATGAAATCAACCATCAATATCACATAACACATGAACACCAAATTTTTACGTGGAAAATCCAAAAAGGGAAAAACCATGGCGAGGATTAGTTCACAATATATTATAACCGATTATAAGATATTATAGAATTGCTCACTGTAGGTGGACTCACTACCCACAAAAAAAAGAAAATAGAAGAGAGTGGTGGCACACAATCGAGATTTGAACTATTACAATTGCATCTATAATATGCATGAATTACAGTTCCATTGAAGCTCAATACACTGACTGTAGACACTTCATGTTGATTTGCACTAACACTCTGCTCTGCTCTACATTCACCTCATACTCACACAGTTCACATCAACAATATCTATCTTCACATCTTCCTCCTCAAAACATAAAAAATGAACTCGCATATATATCCATCTCAACCTCATACATCAATTAGGTCGGCCTAATTAGATGTATCATACAAAATATGCCTTGTCGGCTCAAACATATAAATCATATACACTTTTATGACTTAATTCAAATATGTAACACATAAGATAGGTTGGGGTGGACCTATAATAACATCCTTATAACGGATCAATACTTACTCAAACTTCGCAATACTCAAAACTTATTAGGTCGGCATTGGTAATGACCTAACATCAAAATTCACCAACTATTTAATCACAAACAAACATGTGAACCTCCAAACTTTATGCCACGTGGATTGCATACTCTCTTGAAACTTGTTAACACTTCCAAAAATTTGCCAAGCTAGATACTAGTTTGGGGTGAAGTGCGGATTCACCAAAACATATACACTATACAAGAAACACTGTCAGTGGAAGACCTGAACTTCTATCATCCATAACTTCTACTCCAAAAACCAAAAAAATGTGAAACTTTGGATTTAAATGCTTCTATAATCCAAAAAAAATACATTAAAATTGGAAAGCAAGATTCTTGACAATGGACTGATGTGGGCCAAATTACTGGATGTCTTGTACAGAGAAATACATATTTTGATACTTAGCCAATTTTCCACTCCAATTGTCTATACTAGATCAAACCTTCTTGTAACTAAGCACTAGATTACTATCTTTATGCATGCCCAATCTATGCAAAATTATCTTCACAATGGTCTTCATATCACAACACAATATTGACATCAATGACAACATTATAACTACAAACTGTACAACTTATACTCATACCTCATGCTCATGTTGCCAAAAAAACATATCAAATTCAAACTTCTTATTCTTCAAACAATAAGGTGGCTAAGGAGCATAATGATATCTATATTTAAGTATATTATCCCCAAGAAATTTCGTTTCACCAATTCTCATGCATTAGCACAAAAAATCATGAAAGAAGCATACCTATTTTGATGCACCCTCTCTTGAATAATAGGTAATAAAGACCTAACAAATATTATTTTCAATTAATCATCATGAATCTAATAGAATGCCTTTATTGATAAAGATTGAATTCTAATAATATAAAACACTCATTTGATCCTTGCTTGCATTTCATTAAATCTAAAATTTAACCTTTAAACCAATATTTCCATTGAAGTGTCACACAAAAGAATTTTCCAAATCACTATCAAAATGGATAGAATCACAAGAAAGATATTAAAATAATTCAATTGCATAATCCTTTAAAGTTCTTTGGATGAACTTTGTAAGAATCTTATCATCATAAACATAGTTCAAACAAGTATCATTGAATGAGCTTAAATATTTCATGTGGTCTTCTTTACCATTATACATCTCAAACTGAGGGGTCAAAAACTCCATTGGAAATGGATATGCAAGAGGATTATATTTGGTTTCTCTTGTAATGTCCTTTTTTAATACTAGGGGGTAAGGTGTTAGCTTTATTTTCCACCCCATCAACTCCCTTCATGATTGTATCTATGATGCAAGGATGGCCATTAGAATAAACAATTGGAATGGGGGTGGATGTATCCATATGAGATATTATAGGAGGGGTATCAATGGGTTGGGAATCAATGGATAAGAGGAGTGAAAATATAGGAGTTTTGAATGTGAGAAGTGGGCACATGTAGAGGATTGGTGGTATAAGTTGTGAAGCATAATAAATCATGGCTATGTGGTCTAATTAGTAGACATGTGAGGTACAACTAAAGTGCTAGAAGAAGTGTTAGGAGGATGAAAGAAGAGACATGAGAGGGTGGACTAATAGATAAAACATGTGGCCTAATTAATGTAGGAGTTGTGGAAGGAGGCACAATGGATGAAGAGGCATGTAAAGGAAGGGGAATAAATATATCATATAAATAACTTGATGATCTTATCCTTTGATCTATACTCCTTTGTAGTTTCATCCCATAATACTTAATGATTAAAAAAAATATGGACATCAATCAAATTCAAAGGATTAGCATCATTACCCGAATTAGCAAGACTAGATGTAAGCCTTTGTGTAGTAAGAGTGATGTCTCTCTTATCCATATGTGTAACATGTGCATCATGGACAAAAGAATCCTCCCCATTAAAATAAGTAGTAGTATCTATATCCTCAATTACAAATTCTCCACAGTAAGTAAAGGTAATTGTAGGGTTGAATTTAGGGTTTCTTCTTAGTGGAAAGTGAATGGAAGGATTGAAATCTTGGCATACATGAAAAGGGTAAATCAATGAAAAAGAAATGTAAACTAAACTAAGTTTAAGATCTTAAAGAAAAATTATAAAATTGTGAAAAACTCGACTCTAAAATAAAATAAAATAAAAAACCCTAAGGCCAAACCTTAGGTGTTTATGAAATAAGACTTCACCAATTTATGTGGAGATGGAAACACCTCACATTAAATATCTAAGATAACAAATTAATGTGGCATTCAATATCAAAACTAACTTAGATAAAGAGCCAAGTCTAGAGAAGTGTTGAAAATACATTAAAATTGACAAAGGATACATGCTCTTAGTTTTGCATGTGGTGAATAATATTTTGTTTTAACGCACTTCATGATCCAAATCAAGAATCAAATTTGTATTAAAAGGATTCTAAAAGTAGAAACATAAACTATATTGTTCTTATGGTCAAAATAACACAAGTGACCTTGATCTTCATATTTATTACCCTAAAATTCTACATGACCTTGATCCTCAAAATCATAACCTTGAATTGTATTCTTGTATTTTAAAGACTTATTTACTTACATATATATGAAAAGAATGTAGTTTACAAGCTCCTATAAAATCCATAATTAAATGTTGGAGTTCACAACTTATATTTATTACAATCAAACTTTATTGTATTGATTGAATGGTGTTTTAGCAAGACACAGCATGAAGGATACACATTCCTAGAAAAAGACATGGACAACATGGATTAACATTGCTGGCCCAAGTTGGTTGTTGAGGAAGAGTTAAAGTGTAGGAAAAAGACATGGATGAAGCAGAACAACAAGTGGTTAAGCAGGTGGAACATTCAATTGCATGAATGTCCTAACACTATCGAAGAGATAAAAAAAATTGTGTTAGAAAAGTTTAGGACTGCCATGTGGACAAATTAGATTGGTTGCAAGAAAAATGCACTATGTCAAAGAATTTAACCCCAAGTGGGAGCACAATGAAAAAGCTTACTTGAAGGATGCAATTAAGGGAAAAGCTAAAATACTAGTGTCACAATTGAGGACCGGCTCTCATCATCTTAGATGTGAGACAAGAAGATGGAAGGTCCCCAAGGAAGAATGGGAAGAAAGGACTTGGATTTTCTGCAAAAAGGGGTGGTTGAAACTAAGAGGCACTTCATCCTTGATTGTGCAGTGTATGAGGATGCCTGTATCCAATTCAAAGACAATTTGATAGTGGGTAGTCTAAATGAGCTATTTGAGGAGGCAAGGCTTCACAAGACGACAAACTTATTGATCAAGATGACATTGAAAAGCGCTCAAAAACTTGTTAGGATTGATCTTCTAGATCCCTTAAACCACTTGATCTCGTAATATCATTAAAATTCCCTCTTCTTCATCTTCTAGATATTTATCCTAATATATGTATATGTCAATGCAATGACTAGTCTAGATGTTTATTTGAATTATATACCAATCATTCTTATATTACTTAAAATCAAATGAATATCTAAATAATCTAATAACTTTAGATACGAACTAATTAAGATAAAGAATACGTAAAGATTCTCCATTCTAGAGTATGAGCAGTTACACGTCGTTGTCACCGCCCACGGAATGATTTACACGTATCAAACTAAAAAAGCATATGACAAATCATTTTCCAAAATTTTTCTGCACCGACCACAAAGCAACATTTGGAAACTTCGTTAATATTAAAGTATAATAAAGACAAGGAAAAAAGAAGAAAGAAGCATATCAGTGTGGGAGACTCCACATTTTCTTAAGGAGAACATTCTAATGATTCAGTTCTAATGGTAATCTCTATGATAATAGTATGTTGGGAAATTGATGTAATCTCAAACCCAGAAGGTGTTTGCTTTGAGGATTGTATGTTGGTTTGGAGTTTCTATGGATTAAGGTCTAGTCTTGGTCCACCTAACGTGTGCAATACACTAAGGAGACTAGTTATACTTTATGGATGTTAGCCGACTTGATATAATGCACTACATGGACAAAAAAAATTAAATCATATATGGTGTCGACAAGAATGTTTTGATTATTTCTTTCATCTAATTAGGCTGACCTAATTGATGAATGAAATATACTTGTATATATATATAAGATTCTTTGAAGGAAGAAGTGTGTGTGGAAGAGAAGATTTGTGGTGTACTAAAGTACGAAGAGGATTAAGGGGTATGTGAAGATCTGAGCCTAAATGATTTATCAATTGAGGATCAGAACAAATTTGTTGAGAGACTACTATGAGAGACAATACTTCATTTTTAGAGATTCATTGGAACCGAACCTTGCACACTGAAGGTGTATTCTATCAATTCATACTTTTGGAAGTGAGCCACAATCTTTGTATCTTAGAAATTAGCCATATTTTGTATTTAGGTTGTGAGCCTTTTTAAAGGACAGTGAGTCTTGGCAGTGAGCCCTGTGATATCTTGTATCCGAATATAATATATTGTGAGTTAACCCTCATCGTGGTTTTTCCCTTTTTGGGTTTTCCACGTAAAATCCCTACTGTTCATGTGTGTTGTTGCATTGATTTGTTTCTATGTTATCTCTCGTTGATTCAGTTAGATTTGTGATAATGGTTAGATGTATTTTATTAGAATGGTTTTATGGAATACTGATTCACCCCCCTCTCAGTATTCTGGATGTTCAATAATTGGTATCATAGCTATTCCTACTTGCACAATCTTTCACTTTTATTGCTATGGATAATTCAAAGGTTGTGAATAGCTCAAATAAGTTGCAAGTCAATTTGAAGAGAGATTTGAAAAAACTATCAGAAGAGTCAATTGGTGCATTCTCTTGCATTCCTCCTAGAGTATTGCCCACTAAAGATATCTATGCATTTGTCTATAGTAAGATAGAGGAATTGTCACTAGTTCAGTTAAGTATTGTATGGAAGAATGAATTGGAAGAAAACCACGATGCTTATAAAGTGTTAGTTGAGAATAAGTTGGATGTGTGGAAAAAATACCCTATGTTTGAGTTCAATAGGAAGTATGTTCGAATAGTCTTGAGTAGATCTCATGATGAATCATTGTGGATCGAAGAAGCATATTTGATTACCAAAGATGCAATCAAATATGTAACTAGTTTGTACTCCTTCGAACATGTTCCTAAATGAAAGGATGTAAATGAGCAATAGATAATTGAGGTGACTGGTGCAACCCTTGAAGGGAAAGAGCTTGTTTTGAGATCAATTGAGGATCTAGTCATTAGGTATGTTGTGATGTTTATTGGTCACAAAGTTTATCTACCTAGCAATGACCTCACAACTTCTAATGTTGGTGTACATACTGCTATTGACATGGTTAGAAGAGGTATGGATTATGACCTCTGTGAACTACTTTGAATACATATTTTGAAGAACTTAAAGGAATTCAAGAAAAGCAAGAAGAATACATTCCGGTACAAAAATTTGGTTGTCTACTTACTCTTTTACTTCTTGAAAGAATTATCGATAATAGGAAGAATAGAATGGTCAAATACAAAACCTATTTCCCATCAGATCAAGAATTTCATAATAAATCTTGGTAATTCAGATGCTCAAGAGACTGCTCTTGCTGCATTCTTTGGAACGTTTCAAATGAGGATGAACAAAATTCAAGGATTCCAAGGAGTGTTACTGAAAGGTACTCCAAAAATATCAATTTCCTAGTTTCTATATATTTCTATCATATGAAAGCAACTAAATCAAGGTTGGTGTGGATATCTAAGTTAGATTATGAAGTGTCGGAGGCTAAAATTGATCACTAGGCAAGAATTATTTTGGAAACCCCTAAGAATCCCCATGTAGAAGGTACCTCTAGTAGTGCAACCAGAACAGGGAAAAAGAGAAAGAGTGTAGTTAAATAAGAAGTTGCAGTTTGAAGTAAATCAGAGAGAGGTCAACATGAGCATGAAAGAATAAACATTCAAGGAGCTTTGGAAGAATTGCAGAAGCTTATTCCCGGTGCTAATTTTGATTCATCTATTTTTGTTGTGGAATATATTAGAAGCATGATTGATTCTTTGAAGGTCTATATCTTTGGACTAGAGGTGCATGCTGGAATCAGGTCTGCTGAAGAAAATCTAGAAGATATCAAGAAGAAATGTGCAAATGCACATAGTCGAGTGATGAAAGAATTGGAGAATGTACAAGTTTGTGAGGAAGAGGCTCAGGAACTACTTTCTTTTTGCCTAGATTGGTCTGGAAGTACACTGAACATAAGAGATGAGATAAGGAATAGTGAAACCCGAATGAGCACTCAAGAAGATACGTATAGATTGGCAGAAGATAGAGATAACCAGAGATGGTCCTACATTATGCAACTTCAAGACAAATTAAAGATATCAAGTTTCCACAATCCATAATGCTAATTTTTTATTTTTGGATTCGACTGCGTAATATTTGTTTGCATCAGTGTTTCAAATCACACTACATGATCCATCATCAAGATAAAGCAAAGAGCTCAAGGAAAAATGGATAGTTGCATAACCAAGACTATCTTAAAAAGACCAGAGGAAGAAGGGGAAGAAGGAAGCAAGAGGGTTAGGTAAGACAAGACAAATAATTGAAAAATTAAAAAAGTCTAAACCTATCCCAAACTTACACAATTACAAACTAACAAAATAGATACAAACTTAAATAAAACAAACAACCCCATAAGCACATCAAATCAACCGAAAGAAAACAAGCATAAAAACAAATCAATTCAAATAAAGAAGGAAAACTAAGAAAACAAAAGAAACCTAAACAAACTTTCAAAAAAGAGCAAAAAACATACAAAACAACCAAAAGAAAGCCTAAGACAACTGTAAGAGAGGGGGACCAACCACTGCAAGGCCCCAAGTCACAAAAGGCGAAGAGCAGTATGGCTGCCCTAACTTACCTCAATTTAAAGGAGTGTTAGGATAGGCAGGATGAGAATGATGAGGACTATGGGGTCCTTTGATCACTCTGCAAACCCGAGAGTTGAAAGGAGACTAGGCAAGTTAGTTTTTAGGGTCAACTTTGTGTCTCAGGTAGCTCTTAATCAAAGGACATAAGCGTGGTTCTAGGATGACAGTGTAGCGCGCTAGCGTCTCTCAGGTACACCGGTGTCCGTACAACCAGAAAACTAGGGAGACAAGGTTGGACCACTCAAAAACGAACTATCAGCCTAGTTAAGAGCTTCTAAAGGTACAAAAAAGAACAATGAAATATGAAACGTAAAGACAAACGTGATGGGTAAAATTACAAAGTTGTGTTACACTTTATAAAGGAAGTGACCAATACTGATCCAACTTTCAAACTTGAATTGCTAAAAAGTGGCATATATGTTTTGAATTTTGAAATGATGTAAACTAGTCAAATATGTATTTTTTAGTATATTTTATGTTTGTATTTTTTTAAAAAATTAAAAAATTATTTTAAACTAGTTTTTAATAAATTAACACTATAATTTAGTTGTCGATAAAATGCTGAAAAATGAAGTTGTGTGGGACGTCAAACTTTTTATAGTAAATTTTTTTTTTCTTTCAATTTTTTTGTGTATTTGTAACTTGAAACTTTAGTGCATGGATCTATATTTTTCCAATTTTGATAAATATATATTTTTAAATAAATATTAAAATGTACGTGAATCAAAAAATAGTTGTTTCCATGGAACGTCAAATTTTATATTAAATATTTATCTAAAATGGAAAAAAAATTATACCATCTTGAAATAGATTCTTTTATCTAGTGCATCATATTTTATTAATTTTTTTTTATAAGTTTTAGTATTTTTCCTTGACATGGTAATGAACTTAATATTTTGTGCTGATAACCTACTTTTAGTAAAAATAAAAAATAAAATATAAATAATAATTAAATTATTAAAATAAATATATTTTTGAAAACTAAACTTATGGATCTACAAAAGGGTATTTTTTATATTTAAAAAAAAATGTTATAGATCAAAAAGGAGTAATAGATCAAAGTGATTGATGAAACTTTGTCAATACAAAGCTTAAGTATGAAGCAGTATCAAGACTTGACAGGTGTCCAGAAGCAATGATATGCTCAAGATGGACAAGTAATCAAAAGAAAGTACTTTATGATAAGAAAAAACGGATGTGTAAGTGATGGACGTACTCGTTTTATGAGTTGTCTAAAAGTGTAAATACCAAAGGGAAAGGATGGGACCCACGATGTAGTGTATAATACATCAACATTTTCTTTTCTATTGGGATTATACTAAGGATGAATTCATGGGCCAATGATTTTCAATCACTATGTATAGTTTTTATTATATATTGGATGTGTATGTGCAATAAAACTCTTTGGGAGAGTAAGTATGTGTGAGGCATACAAGTTTTCCCTATGCGATAGTGAGGACACCCAAAGCAAGGTCTAGGAAGGACAATGTTACTACATAGGATGAAGGTTTTGTAAATCTTACGTATTTGGAGAATTGTAAGTAAAACTTTAATTAACTTTAACTGCATGTTAAAAGGCTATAGATCATCGGAAACGATGATTCACAAGGGGGGAAGTATGTTACATCCTAAATTGTGAGATTACTATTTACTATTACTATATAAGGTAAATGTGAATGTAATGTGAAATCTGGAGAGGCTTGTACCTTGTTATCAATATGTATGTTATCTCATTTGACGTTGTTTCATTTGATGTTATCTCAATTGATGTTATTCATGGTGAAATACTGCATATATGTGAATAGATGGTTATTGAAGTATTGTTACTCTAACTTTAAATATGTTTATATATATACTGCTTATTGTTGTGAATAAAGAACTGCTAAGGTATGTGCTAGTGGTTGCAGGAAAACGTTCAATCTCTAGGGGGAGGGGAAGTATCACTCGGGAGAGGAGCTTGGTTGGGTAATTGGTAAAGTAGACTATCTGAGAATACACACTTCACTTTAGACTGAGTAAACCAAGTCAGTTTTGTATAAGTTTAAGGTAAGTCATCCGTAGCTTGTATGTTTTTCAAGTAGAGGTCTTGACTACTTTTGTGTGTTTTATGTGAGGTCCATCCTTGTGCTTGTTTACGGTCATTGTGATGGTAACATGAATGGATGCATGTATCGGAAGTGAATATATATATACATGTGTATAGCATATACACATATTCGTAGGTATAAGACATGTTGATACAAGCGTAAGTTGGCTAATGGATATGCCATACGAACGTATCAATATGATATACGTACGTATAAATGTACATAGGGGAATATAATAGTATATGTATGTATATATGCACACGTCCTTTATTATGTGGATATTAATAATATTATATTATTATTGCCTGACAATTATATATATATATGTATGAATATACATACCAGGTATGCTGACTAGCTCACGATAATATTTATATTTGTGTAATTGTATATTAAAGGTTATATATATATATTATAGTGATATTAAGACATATAAATATATATTTATATTTATACTTAGGTATTTAAATATAAATATATATAAATATGTTTTAAATATTTAAAACTATAATTATACATATATATAATAAAATATATAACTAAACTATGAAAATCAATTTATTTCCAGATTAATTAAAGATTAATCTCACTTAGGAAATCGACTTATTTCCTATTTTCATTAAATATTTATTGCAAACCATGGAAGTTGAATTACTTAAATTTAAATATAATGGAAATCAATATTTGATTAATTGTCATCACATATTTAGGAAATCAAACTATTTCCTAAGTGTTAGGGAATTGACCCTTTCTTATTTTTCATCATGGAATAAATCGAATAGTATAAACTTGTCAAGCGTATGAAGGAAATATTATGTTTATAAACTTTAGACTTGTTAAAGTTGAAATTTAAATATTTGGGGAAAATTGTTTGGAACTTCCTGTGAATATGAAAATGGTGGAAGAGCAACTTGTGTGCCTATTGAAGCGCTCAGCCCAGGGTAAAATGCAAACAGGGATTTTTGTGTGTCAATAGACGCCTGAAAATAGGGATGATATTGAGAAATTTATGAAAGATTTTTTCATTTAAAATATCCCTTGCCCGTTGAATCACGCCATAGAAAAATGTGTCGATTTCTTCTCCTTGAATGGAATCAATTTGAAACTTTCTTCACCTGTTGTCAAAACAATGGTCGAATCAGCTTCTCAATTCGATGAGTAAGGGATTTTTCTGCCACCACATACCAGTTGAAATAGTCAATTGAATACATGTCGATTGTCATGCCTTCCCGTGAGGAATGCATTGCATTTTGAGGCTCTATATAAAGCCTTCTTACTGCTATGAAATATCATTTTGTTTATCATTTTGATTAACATTCTTATTAGCATTCTTGTATTCGCATGTTGATACTCACATATTCGCAATCTTATTCCCATTCATACTATTCATTCATCAAAGTCGTTCTTTCTTCCCATAGTTGTTCTCATTACCAGATTGAGCTTGCGTATTTGCAAGAATATGCTATCAATTTATGGAAGTGTGATTTATGCACAATTCAAAGTTTTATCTATTCATACTGTTGGAAGTTTGAATCACCATAATTTTGAGCCTTAGTCAAAAAGTTGACCAACTATGTAGTAATCTTTGAGAGAGCATTTTTTGTGAGAGAAATATAGTAAGAGCAGAGGAATTTTGTAGTCTGGAAGTGCTGCAAGTACATACCATTTCATCATCATCGGAGGAAAGCTTAAACCAGGCATGGTTAATTATTTCTCTATACATTTTTGGATCTTTGATTTATTATGGAGTCATGTTCAATATCTTTGTTTAGATAATGAGGTTATTGTTGTTGTATGATGTTTTCAATAGACTGTTCAATAGCTTGCATATAGTGAATATGTCATAGAAGATGCACAATTACTGAGAAGAGTATTGTGTGTCAGAAAATGTGGATTAATTAAATAGTAACTAACACACCGATGAAACATTATATTAAAGAAAACTAATTAGAAAGCATAAATGCAAACTCTAATGACAACAGCTTCTTCAAATTCGTCCCATCGTTCTCTATCTCCAAGGATTTGATTTAAGATGTTGGCTCTTAGTTGTGTATGTAGTAGCTTGTTGAAATGGCAACTTAGGAGAATGAGATTAATTGAAAATGCATGTTCATGACTATATGATTTAAGCTATGAAATTGAAATGCTATGATGCTAGAATGCTGATAATATTGGAATGCAACTATAGTAACTACGTATGAAATCTAGGATTCGAGGTGTGTCCTTTTCCACTCACAAGAGGGTTGTATTTATAGATTTTTGAAGACAAGAATCCAGTTGGCGAGGATCAGTGGTTGAGATTCAAACCTGTTAAGATGAACAGTGAGAGATCGAGAGGTTGAGAAAAAGATGGAAGGTTGAGAGAAAGATGGAAGATGTTTCCTCAAACACAGCCTTTTCCATTCAACAATGAAAGAAAGTTGCCATTTGTGCACTTCATTTATGAAGAGTTAGTTGATAGTTGAGGAAAAATCCATAATTAAATAAATAAATTTATTTAATTACATGTGACAAAGAATTAGAAGTTTCCATAATTTAAATAAATAATATTTAATTATGTGTGAGAGATGATAAAAAGCACTTTAATTAAATATATAAAATACTTAATTAAATATGAAAAGAAGAAAGTTTCTAATTAAATATTATAGAATATTTAATTATGGAGGAAAAGAATAAAGAATTAGAAAGAAAGCGTTTAATTAAATATTGGAAATATTTAATTAAATGTGAAATGAAGAATATCATTTAAATTTAGAATTTAAACTTGTGATAATTAATATAAATAAATTGTGAAATCTATTTAATTAAGGAAGGTAGCAATAATTAAATAAACTTATTTATTTAATTAAACTAGAAGAATTGGAAAAATGAACAATATAAATAAATAATTAAATTTATTTATATGTAGATGACTTAAGAATATTAATTAAATAATTCATATTTAATTAATTAACAGGTTTGATTAACCATGACCATTTTTAGATGTGTACAAGTATTTATTCGTTATGAAAGGTTAAAAGATGCATACACACTGTAATAGTATAATAGGCATATACTTGTTGAGAAAGATGCATACTTGTGAGATTGCATTAAATAAATGATCTCCATAGTAAGAGAAAGTTGTTTGCACGAATAGTATTTGTTGAGCTTGTTTGCTTCTAGATAAAAGGTATTGAAACCTTGGAGTTGCTATTATAATGTGTTTTAAGTACTCCATGATAGGAGAAGGTACTTGATTGAGGAATTCAACTATATTACATAAGGTACAACATAAGTATTTAATTATAGTAGCGATGTTGGGACATAGGATGTTTTATGTTTACCGTTGATATATAAGAAATGAATGGTTGCATACTAGTTGTATTATGCATTAAATTATATGATCTCCATATAAGGAGAGTATCGTTTTCATTAGTTACTATATACTAGGATTGAGATGAGGACAGGAGTCAAGTAAATTCTCCAGCTTTAGTTATTGTGTTAACTTAGGTAAGTTGAGTACTCCTAGGATAAGGATTTTCAGTATAGGAGGGGATATGTGAATTACTTGATTATGCTAATTCATTTCTAGTAGTACAAAATGGTGTAGGATGTCTGAGGTAAGGATTACCCATTAGAAGACAAAGACCTACGCGTAGTGTAAGATAGCCCTAAGCCAAATTGACCTTGAATAGTGTATGTGACAGTTGACCCTCAGTAGAAATATTGTATGAAACACTTTGATCAAAGTAGTGTAATGTACCCACATCTTCTTAGACTGGGCGATGATTACACTGTTAGTTCATTGTGATCCCGTATTAAATGCTAGAGCGAGAGTTTGTCGAACGCACAGGTTCTAGTTATGTAGGACACACCACTATGCTCAGTTGGTTAACAATATCGGTTACTCTACCAATCTCTTCGTTGAAGGGAGGGCCATCTATCGAATGATAGATGTGTGGGGGACCGCATTATAAGTTTGTGGTTGGCAAAAAAGTGCCCGAGTGATACTTCTCCTCATCTAAAGGCTACTGAAGTACCAATATTTGAAAGGCAAATTCCTAGACCTTCTTACTAATATTTGTTCTAAAGCTCATTGGAGCTAAGTTAGTTGAGGTATGTGTTATCGCTACTTGTATTTGTGAAGTTATTGTAATGGCATGGAATCTTTATTGTAATTTCATTATGATATCTTGTTCATATATTATCAATAAAGGAAAGAAAAATTGTGTTGCAATAACTTGTTAGCACGGTTATTTTACTCTTTTGATGTAAATTGGAAATTTTTTATTTTACCGAAGGATCAGATCGTTACATAATCTACATTAGTAGGAGTTATTGAAACTTCACGTTTTTCAAATAATTTATTTTTTTTGGTAAATTGGACTCAAAGTGGTGCTCCATATATTTTTTCACCAACAATTTTAGTTGAAAAAGTTGTGGAAGTATCTAGCTTAGCTATAATGAATCTTACTAGATCATATGTTTAGTTAGAAATACTTAAATTTAGTTGTGTTGATAAGTTGGCTAAAAGTGTGACACAACTTTGCACTTTTACCCTAATAAAGAAAGTAGATTATCGCAAGGGTGACAAAGATGATCTCACACAACAATCCTTTCGCCAGCTTGCTCCAAGATCTCTCCACCTACACATAGAAAAGAGGGAAAATTTTGGGGGGCTATATAGGGGTTTATCTCAGTCAGACCCCCGTTTGGGTGTTTCCACCTCCACGGACAACCAAGTTTGCAATGATGTAGAAATAAAGCGATAAAGAAATAATACAAGCAAAGTACACCAAAAACACTACAAAATAGTACGTACTTACTCAACCAAGCAATAGAGAAGATGAGAGGAGCTTACCACCTCCGTCCAAAGCATTCAAGGAGAGTGGAGGAGAAATATGAGAGGAACTCAAGCCTCTACTGCAATGAATTCGTTATGCGCTTGTTTTATCGAAGTGATGGAGTGATAGATTGTTGTTGTGAAATGTGAAATGCTACTACAAAGCTTGGGGTGAACGCTCAAAAGTGTGGAGAGATTGTGTCAACTTGTGAAGAATATGAAAATGGAATAATGAATGGAGAATATGAAGAAGGAATGGAAGAAAACAGCCATATTCGGGTTGGCCAGTCAAAGAAAGGCATTACAATTTGACTCCCAATAGGAAGTGTAATGTTTCTACAGGCTCCAGTCGCAAGAATCTTCCAAGGACGTAAGCGCGCCGCACAGACATTTGCGCACCGCATAGGCGTCCCCGACAGAAACGCCTCCACTAACACACAAAACAAGTGCTAAGTATGATGTGATCAATGGGCTTATGTGGAATTAAGCCTCCTAGTTTGGTTTTCTAAAGTGTAAAGGGGTAAAAGGGGAATTTGTGTTAGGGGTGCAAATTCGCTCCTACACATTTTTCCCCCACTTTAGCGAGCACAAATATTGATGAGTGCTTCGATAAAGTAGATCAAAGAAGTAGTAGGGTTAGAGATGTATACTTGTATCGACGAGGAAGTAGATCATGGTCTAGTGAACCCGAAAGTGCAGGAAAGACTTCATAGTTCCACAGAACTATAAAGCTAAAGAACGAAATCTCCTTACAGGCTCACGAACCTGCAAGAGAGGTATCCCCCAAGAAATCTCACATGAGGGAGACCGAGCAAGGGGACTCCGCAGAGTCAGAAATGACATGTTTACCCGCAGATAGAACATGTCAAGAAGTGGTCATGCAGACCAATGAACGAACAATCATGCCGACCATTGCCAAGTGGTAAGGCTTTCACAAGGGTCCCTCGGGAACCCTTCAAAAGGAAGAGGGGTCCACTCAAGGGACGCGTTGTTTGAAAGGTAAGGTCTAGTCGGGTTGCCCCCAAGCTAGATGCAAGGATGTGAAGTAGGTCTAGTCGGTCTGCCCACGAGCTAGACGTAAAGATGTCAAACCGGTTTAGTCAAGTTGCCCCCGAGCTAGACACCATAGAACTCATTAGAGATAAAAAATTTGAAGGGGTCCCTCGGGAACCCATTGTGAAGAAGGGGGGTCCACTCAAGGGACACACTATTCAGAAGCCAATGCTTTCTTTCTCGAATTGATTCGTCATCAAGGTATCCTTCCGAAAGATGTTCACTTCATCAAGGAATTCGAAAGGAAGGCTATGCCCCCACGCGAGGGGAAGATCAAAGTTGTTCCCGCTTCGGAGGAAGGTTCCCAAGTCCTTTCTTTACGAACCCATGATGAAGGAAACACGTTTCGTTAGGGTTTCAAGTCAAGAACGCAATTCTAACAAAGAAGTGCGTGGAGGGGTCTTTGAGAAAATATTTGTTGGAACGAACGCATTTTCTAAAGACTGCAAAATGTAGAAGTGGCGTTGTCGCACATGAAAGGGGCAACTCAAGAAAAGAAGAGAGAGAGACATGAAGGGAAAGCAAAATAAAAGAGAAAACAAACAAAGGGCATAGGAGGATCTGATTTCGCAGGGTCAGATCTGCCTTTATTTATATTTATAATAGGTAACCACGGTAAGAGGTGAAATATCATCAATCCCCAACCAGATCAAGAAGAATGCATGAAAGACAAAGTAAAAATAAAAAAATCGGGTCAACATGGAAGGAAGCCTAAATTATCCCAACGCTTTGCATCATCCCCAATTTTCCAAAATTCAATCACAAACATGGAAGAATGATTATACACATAGAATAAGGTTTACAACAGAAACACCATGCCTGTATCCAAGCACCAATTGGGGTGACGAGGGTCATCCAGGCATACATAGCATGATCACGGGGGGAACACATCACAATACACACACACATCTAATCTAAAGATCAAGAATAGGGTCTCCCCTAACACTGGTCAACCAAGAGGTCGCCAACTTCTCACTCTAGATCATCATAGGGGGAAGGATGATGAGCCTGCAATGGTGTAATATTAAGGGGAGGAGCTTTTGATCATCCCGCAACAATGGCTAAGGTAGAGGGACCTATGAGGTCTTTGTTGCTCAACTCTTGTGGGTCTAAGGTCAATGACTTTGTGAAGATCATTGAAAAGGTCGAAACTTCATCCACTGATTTAAACATACACTTAATGGGAGTGCCATGTTTCACTTCGACAGACGGAGAAGTTTGCACCTGAGGTTCACCGAGTGATTCAGGAGCGGTGAAAAACTCAAGGGAGGTTGGGATTGGTTCTATCACTAGGACAGAATAGGTCAGCGCGGGACCACCTTTCAGGGGAGGTGGGCTCCTCTTACATCCCCCATTGTTGGAGGGACCACTCTCCACCTTTTTCTTCATAGGAGGAGGCGAACTCCCCATGGACAAAGCAAGACGGGTGGAGGAAGAGGGAGAGAGAATCGCAACAAATACGACTAAAGTGTTAATCATATCAATGGGATTCGGAAAAGGTGAGACATTTGGAACGGATGTCAACAAAGGTGGCTCCACAGAAGGAGCGATGAACACCTACACCTTTCCAGGCACATGTGTGCTCGCAACGGAAGTCGGAAGAGATACAGAGCTAGTTCAAATAGAAACATAAGAGAGGAGAGGGGAGGACACGATAGAAGGTCCTGATACAAGAGCAGTCAACTCCTCTTCCTTCTTCTGTAAGGAGGCTTGTTCAGAAAGAAGGTCCTTTCATCGGCGCTTGCGCTCATGTGCAAGACGATTTATGTGACTCTTCGAGCCAAAAGTCGGCGGTTGCGAAGGAGCGAAGGGCTCCTGCTCAGCCATGGGAGTATCCTCCGCAGTTGTTTCCAGTGGAGGGATAGACTCCTGGATGGAAGTAGGAGGAGTAGGTTGAGAGACGGAAAGGGGAATCAACTCTAACACCTCGGCAGCGAGCCTCTTCCCGTTTGCGGGAACGGTAAGAGGTCATGGGGAAAATTCTCTTCTTGAGCCTTTCTTTTTTCCGTATAGATAGTACCAATGTCTAGGGGACCTGTTAGGGAGATCCGATATCCTGATCTTGGGTCTACGCCAAGTAGGAACCATCGGGCTCAATGAGTAAAAACCAAGCTTATTCATCCAATACTCCTCCCAAGAAAGGGGAGTAGACGAAGCAGCCCGAGAAGGAGAAAGCTTCTCCTTTCCCTTTCGAGACGAGGAGACAATTGGCTGCTTTGCTACGGGAAGGGTCGACTTCGGCTGTACCTTGCCTCCAATCTTATACTTCACATAGTTCTTATAAAGTAGGTTTGTTCTGGGTGGAAGCAGACCGACTGGAGCAGGCCAAAAGTGATCCAATGAATATCCTCCACGGGACACCACAGGCTGGTATCCAGTATCATGCACCACATGCACGACACCTTGATGGGAAAACTTAAGACACTTATGAATTACAAAGGAGATCCCATTCATGGAAGCCAGCCAAGGTACACCTAGCTTCACTCTGAATAGGTCTGACTCAGGGATGACATCGAAAATGACATCTACAATCCTAGGTCCCACCAGGATGGACAACATTATCGATCCATAGGGTTTAAGGGCAAGACCATCATGCGTATGGATGATGGATTTTAATTTTTTGTATTCTTTCCTTTGCAAGGAGTTTAAGAATAGAGTCTCCTCCATTATGACATTCACTCTACTTGCCAGATCAACTAAGACCCCTGTCACAATGTTTCCATTGAGGCGAATGGTAATGTAGAGCAGAGAAGGTTTGTCATTTGTTAGTGCATCTTGCAAAGTGAATATTATAACCGGTGAACTAATCACAAGATGAGGAGAAGGAGTAACTGTAACCATGTTGGTGTACACTTTGAGGTAAGAAACAAAATCAGAGGGATCGATAATCATGTGAGAAAAATGCAACAGAAATGGGTCTATGTATAACTGCAATTCACTATTAGCTTTCATCATTGATTTGTTTGTGTTTTGCTTGCTTCCATCAAGACGGATAGTACCATCCTCGATGCAATCCTATATCTCATGATGCAGGCGCATGTAGAGTTTTGTATCATGTCTATTAACTCGATGGTATTGACAATAGGTATTTGCTTCATACCAGTTAGGATATGGTTCCCTAATCGGTTTTGGAGTTGGCAAGTTAACGATCTTATCCTTCAAAAACTTCTGTAAGATGGAAGAATAGGATTCTGATAACTTCGTGAACTTTAGGTCGCGCCTGAGGCCATTGTTATCCATAGCGACTACTACATTCGTAAGAGCCTTTCCTTTCCCAAAGATCGATATAATGGACTTTCCCTCCAGATGGGAGCAAGAGGAAGATCCCCCGAACTGAACTACCGTCTGTTGGTACTCCCGTAGGGCCGCACACAGATGCACAAAAGAGGGGTATTTCATAAGGGTGAACTTATCTTACTAAGGCCTTTGTAAGTTCCCTATGAACACCTTCTACACATCGAAGTCCGACAATGGGTATGATATTTATGAAAAGAGTGCTTGATTTTGCGCTATAAATTTGGTAATCTTCTCATTATCCCCTTGTTTACACCGAACAAGGTCAGAGAAGGTCATCTTAGGCCCAATGTTGGCTTGGAACTGTTGTAGGAGCTGGTTCACAAGATGATCCAACAAAAAGATGGAGTTATCGGGCAAGGAACAGTACCACTTGAGCGTTGTATCCTTGAGGGATTGAGGGAACAGTTTTTCCATCAACGCATCGTGATGGAAGAAGTATGTACATAAGGTGTTAAAGGCGGACACATGTGTTTGCGGGTCCCCTTTACCACTGTATTTCTCAAATTTAGGGATCTCTATCCCTTGCGGGAAAGGAGTATTTAGAATTGCTACCAACAATAGGCTATGTCAGAAGAAAGGCTAAAAAATAGGCTAGGCGGAAGCCTAGGAAAGACTCGATAGCTGGTTTTGCATCTTCCCCATATTCTAAAGAAGGGTATTTAGAATCAGATCGTTAGAAAGCGTAGGACCAATGGAACCACTATCGGAGCCACCGCTAGAACCACCGTCGTGACTGCCACTAGGGCCGCCACCGATGTGACCTCTACCGAAGCCACCACCACTTCCAAAGCCATTGGCATGACCTCCGTCGGAACCACCTTTGCTAGTACCACCTCTGCCACCGAAGTTTCCACCACCAAAGCCTCCATTGGTCATCTCGCCAAATCCTCCACCACCGGAGACGATGAGAGGGGTGAAGTGAAAACCCAAAGGGTTCTTGTTTACCTTGATGGTTTTAGTACTTTCGGAAGCAGCAGGGATCTTGATTGAAGGGATCGTGTCGTCCATGTACACAGACGTGGGATTCATTGATACCTCCAACTGTCTCTCATGTTCTTCAAAGGGGATACCTCATACCACACTACCATGGTTTGAAGGATCCCACACTTCAGCCAGACTAGCGAGATTAGCCAAGAGTTCTACGCCTATTTGGTTTTTTCCCACCATGTACTTTATTTCAATAATAACTTTAGCAGCCCTAGCCAGCTTCGGGTTTTTTTCTAGGTGATTCTCTAATGCACCCAACCCTTTGCTTAGACTAGCAACATATTCGGAAGGGATGTGGATAGCTTCATGCTTGTCCACAGATGATGAGGTTGGTGACACAGGAGGAGTAGGGATGCGATCGGTTTCATCAAGGAATCTAGACTCGCCCTGTGACACATGCTCATGTGTGGATAGGTCGACCATAGAACCAGAGAAAAGACCAGTTGTGAAACTAGAAGAGACCTTCGTCTTCTCCATCAGCAGGTATCGCAGACTTCTCCTGATAATATGCCCAAAGGTCGTGGATTGGGTTGTGACGCTCATAAACCTTCACAACACACAGGATTGCAACGATCAAAGGGTATAAGAGAAAAAAGCCCAGAACACCAACGAATGGAAAGATGTTGGTTCATGTTAGGTTCACCAAAATTGTAAGAGAGGGGGACCAACCACTGCAAGGCCCCAAGTCACGAAAGGCCAAGAGTAGTATAGCTGCCCTAACTTATCTTAGTTTAAAGGAGTGTTAGGATAGGTGGGATGAGAATGATGAGGATTATGGGGTCCTTCGATCACTCTGCAAACGCGAGAGTTGAAAGGAGACTAGGCAAGTTGGTTTTTAGGGTCAACTTTGTGTCTCGGGTAGCTCTCAGTCAGAGGATAGAAGCGTGGTTTTGGGATGACAGTTCGACGCGCTGGCGTCTCTCAAGTGTGTCGGCGTCTGTACAACCAAAAAACCAGGGAGACAAGGTTGGACTACTCAAAAATGAACTATCAGCCTAGTTAAGAGCTTCTAAAGGTGTAGAAAAGACCAATGAAATATGAAACATAAAGATGAACGTGATAAATAAAGTATATTACCACAAGGGTGACGAAGATGATCTCACACAACAATCCTTTCGCCAGCTTGCTCCAAGATCTCTATGTTGGTCTTTGGCATGTTTTGTCATTGATGTCAAACTTTATTGGTTTGATCATGAGGTTAAACATTGTGTCAAAAGTTATTGGTGTGATCATGAGGTTAAACATTGTGGAGAAAGGTATGAGGTAGTCTTACATCATTTAATGGATCTACAAATAAGTTGTTGTTTACGTTGTTGAAAACCTTGATGTTGCGATGCTACAATGTTGATTGGAATTCATAAGAAGTTGGTTTCAATATTTCCATTGCTATCAAGTGATCATGTTTGAAAGTTCTTTCAGGTGATATCATTTTATATGTTTAATCATTATATCATTTTGATACTGAATCAAATGGGACTCATTTTGGCATTCTATTCAATTCTATTATCTTTGGCTGGACTAATCTTGAGTAGTTGTATTACTTTCATATTTTTGTTACATGATGATTGGAATTTCAGTGATTACTGGTTTTGGTATTGATGTTTGTCATGTTGCTCTTATAAGCAGGGTCATAGTATTATTTCAGGATCATGCAAGGTTCAGTTTTTGATCATGCTACAGGTTTTTTGGTTCAGTTTGAATAAATGGTGGCACATTTTAATTGTGAGAGGTTGCACGGTTCATTCTTTGAAAACTTAATTAATGACTTTACATAAGTTATTTGTGATATATTTACTTCTCACATTATTTAAGATTTGTGTGGGCATTATCAAGTATTATTCATATGGCATATTTTTGTGACCATCGGTTACCTTGAAATATCTAAAAGTCACTTAAATGACTATTGGCCATTGTGTAAAGTTTAAGTCATTTTAAATGACTGTCGGCATTGGTTTAAGGTGTAAGTCATTTTAAAATGACTATCGACTTGTGTTAAGGTTTAAATTCACATGAATGACTATCGGGTTTTTTGAGTTTCATGTGGATTATTATTGTATCATTGGGGTTATTGTTTCATTACGTGGCTTTCACACTCGATGAAATGTTGGTCAAAATGCATTATGGTTTTGTGTGGCAAACGGGTCACGTGGACAGTGACTCATGTGGCGACAACAATAATAAAGGAATTATTTGTAATGTTAAAACCACACGGACTTCCAAAGGTATTCATTATGTTTTTTGGTCAGATTCCAAATGATTATGTATTTTGACAAAGGACTCGATGGTGAAGGAAATAGGGAAAATTTATTATTATGTTTGTCATTTTCTTTGCAAGCTAAACAACCGAACCCTAGCTGCCATTGAAAATACTGTTGCAGTTTATTTTGTAAATTTTGAGCTGAGACTTGGCACGAGCTGGAGGTATGATGAATTGTGAGTTATGGAGAATCCATTGGTGGTCTTCGCTTGAGCTGGAAGCGGAGGTAAACTTAGAGAATTTCATGGGAATTTGTTTCAAACCGGCATGAGGTAACTTTTGCAAGTTTCTTCTTCGAAAGTAAATAAGGTAAAAGGGAAGTGAAAAGAAAAGAGTAACAAAAATTTACATTTTGTTAGGCAATGAAAAATGAAAGACATTTACTCTCATGATCTCTGATTTTCTCGAAAAGGAAAAAGATTATTACAGTTGATTATATTTAGAAAAGAAAAATGTTTTTTTTTATTTCAACTGTATTTTTGTTTCAATTTGATAAAACACTAACTCGAGGGTTGTCACTTGACTTGAGTTTTCACATTGTTGGTTTATGGGTTTCAATTTTTTCTTGTATAAAAAGAATGGCAGTAAGCCATTATGGAGGTCAGAGGTTTTAAAAAGAATGTAGAGATTGGAAAGAGTATGTTGTTGAAAAAGAGAAAATAAGAAGAGGGTTTTATTGTATCACATCTCTGGTTTCATTACAGAGATTGCATTTAGAAATGGAGTGTGGTTTTGATTGAGTTATTTTGAGCAAATTTGTGAAAAGAAGAAAAGAGGGTTTCTACTATAATATCTGGTTTTCACAACAAAGACATTTGTATTCAGTTTGGGAGAGTTTTCATAGTACTGTTATGAACAATACATATTGTAGTAGGTATCATTGAAGATCATTTTTGTATTTTGTTTTCAATTGTGATTTTGGGACTGCAAATGTAAATGCAGTTGTAAGGTCATTTATGTATACACAATTTAGACAGTGACTTTGTACATTGAGGGGTTGGTGCTCCTATGAAGTTGGTGCTTCAGAAACTTGTTGCAGAGTTGGTGCTCTTTGATTAATGAAAAGGAATTTTCAGCGAGTGGTTTTTTATACCCCACGAGGGTTTTTCCACTCACGAATTATGTGTGTTATGCGTTATCATTTTTCTCTCTCATTTTGTTTCATATTGATGTTAGTCAATCTCTGATACTTTAAAATGTTTAAGTTGGTCATGCAAATTTAATGTGCGTAAATCTGATGCAAAAAGTCTTTCATAGAGTAAATTGAAATCTGCATTTTGTACTCCATATGTGAATGTTTTCAAATTTATATTTTGTGAAGTCTTTAAGTTTTGTTTTGAAAAGCACAACAAGATTGTTCATAAAGTTCAATTGAACATATCATATAGTGCTTTTAATGAGTGTTAAATGTGAATTCAAGGTTCAAGTTTCACTTGCACAAACAAAGTTGCATTGAGTTAAGATTCAAACAAAATCTGTCATATTGTGTTAAAGGTTAAAAAGATTAAATTGTGCTTCAAGAGTTAAAATTTGTATCACTTTGATTCACCCCCCCTCTCAGAGTGAATCCACTTCCAACACTCTCCACCTACACACATAAAAGAGGGAAAATTTTGGGGGGTTGTATAAGGGTCTGCCTCAGTCAAACCCCCATTTTGGTGTTTCCACCTCCACGAGCAGCCAAATTTGCAACGATGTAGAAATAAAGCGATAAAGAAATAATACAAGCAAAGTACACCAAAAACACTACAAAACAGTACGTACTTACTCAAACAAACAATAGAGAAGATAAGAGGAGCTTACCACCTTTGTCCAAAGCACTCAAGGCTAGTGGAGGAGAAATATGAGAGGAACACAAGCCTCTGTTGCAATGGATTCGTCCTGCGCTTGCTCTATCAAAGTGATGGAGTGATAGATTGTTGTTGTGAAGTGTGAAATGTTGCTACAAAGCTTGGGGTGAAAGCTCAAAAGTGTGGAGAGATTGTGTCAACTTGTGAAGAAGATGAAAATGAATGAATAAATGGAGAATATGAAGAAGGAATGGAAGAAAATGGCCATATTCGGGTCGGCCAGCCAAAGAAAGGCATTACACTTCAACTCCCAATAGGAAGTGTAACGTTTCTGCAGGCTCCACCCGCAGGAATCTTCCAGGGACGTAAGCGCACCGCACAGACGTTTGCGCACCACGCGAGCGTCCCCGACAGAAACGCCTCCACCGACACGCAAAATAGGCGCTAAGTGTGATGTGAACAACGGGCTTATGTGGAATTAAGCCTCCGAGTTTGGTTTTCTAAAGTGTAAAGGGGTAAAAGGGGAATTTGTATTAGGGGTGCAAATTTGCTCCTATACAACAACAAAAGAAATATAAATATTCTCGTATACTATAAACTACCAATCCTTCTCATATACTATATAAAAAAATACATTTCCATTCTCACTATTTAAAAATAGATATAATAGAGCTATATTTAAATTTGATATTTAAGAGTTATGAGATTATTTTCAAAAATTATGAAATTGACCTAGGTCAATCATATAGAGACGAATCTTATCCTAGATAGGAAATGAAAAAATTGAATATCAAAACTAATTCCTAAAACCAAGTGTAGATAAAATCAAGTAAAATTCTTATTATGTTTGGTTAGTGGAATTTTCAAATCTAGTTTTAAGTTTTGGTGTTTACATGGGTACTCGGGTTCTAAGTAGATATAGTATGGTTGCATGGTTGGAGGAGGCAATTTGCAGGTGTATTTCAAATACTGTCATGGATGGGTCTTAGTTGCATTTAGATTTTCTTTTGGGTTTTAAGATAACTCTGTGTTCCAAGGGATGATCATATTTCCATGGTCTATGTGTATGTGATACTTATATGAATGTATTTCAGCGACTAAATTAATATAAAATAGTTTAGGCCTTTGACCTTTTATCCAAAAAAAATCTGATTTGTTTTAACTTTTAATAAAAAAATTACTGCTGATACACTTGTCATTGCATAATAAATAAACAAGTCAAAATAAATCTAAAATGAAAGAAAAATATATAGATATATAGCTTTATCATTTCAAGATAAAAAAATTTATGTTAAATATTTAAATTAAATTGAAAACCAATTCAAACATATCTAATACAAAATTAACTATAGACAAATAAAATTAGTCAATAATTTACACTTCAAGTGATAGTTTTTATATTACCATATACTTTGATATTTTTGAATAAAAAATATTATAATGATTATTTTTATTCAACCATTAATTTTGAAAGTCACATCTGATACTTTTATTCAAAAAGAAGTGGTATTCACTAGATTTTACAAGTATTAGCTCATTTCTTAAGATCTTATGAAAATCAAGCCCCTCTTATAGTTTATGATTTTGAACGACCTACTTCATAATAATTTGTCATATATAATTTAAATTGTTCTATTCATGAAAATTTACATACTCATTAAAAAAAATCACAAATTTAAACCTATAACATATGTAAAACTTTATATTGAAATAAATTAAACTTGTCCCTTTCAATCATATAGAAATATAAAATATTCCCATATACCATAAACTACAACTAAACTAAATCTCACGTCTCATAACCTATAAGTCACATCTCCATTCCCACAATTAAAAAACAGATATAGTAGAGGTGGTCCAAAAACATGCCACTTTATAATATATTTGTTGTACTAGTAATTATCTCATTCTTTGTTGGCTTCTCCCAACTAAGTGTGGAATGACATGGTTTATTAGAGGCCACTCACTTATATCGAGAAATCCATTTAGTGGTCTGTGTTGGAATTCACTTAAGAAATTGAAATAAAGTTGATCTTATGCTTTTGTATTTGATGGGTGTAAATAATTTATTGGGTATGCTTTTCATGATAATATTTAAAGAATAGATAGATTGTCCATATGTGGAATGAATACATAGTAAACAAATAAATTGTTTTACTATAGTCACTACTCTATGATTGGAATATAGTTTGAAAATAATAGTGAGATTATAATTAATTAAAGGATCTGTAAATATTTATTGTTTTATTTAATTATTTTAATTTATAATAAGAATAAAATGGTGTTAAATATTTTTGAATTGATGTTTCAAATCATATTATATAATCTTTTTGGAAAATTTTCAAGATTTAGTAAGTATGAATATAGGAAGATCTAATAAAAAATGAGAAAGGTTAGAAGGATCGTGAAATAATGAGGAAAAAACAATAATAAAAACAAAGAAGAGAAATAAAATAAAAAAATACAATAAAAAATTAAAGTGTGAGACAAGAAGTACACTCGGTGTTGAGCGTGCTTCTTGTCTCATACCTCAATTTCTTTGGATTTGACTTTATTGTATTTTTTTGTGTTTTATTTATCTTCTCTACTTTTATTGTCAACTTTTTATCCTTGTTGCTTTCGACCCTTCTAATCTTTCTTTTCTTTTTATTAAACCTTCATATTTTTATGCTTGCTAAATCTTGCAAATTTTCCAACATAATTATTTTATTATCTTGATGGGGGATCATGTGTTGTGATTTGAAACATTGATTCAAAAATATTTAACACAATTTTATCCAAAATATCTTAAAAATTAATTATGGACCATGGAAACATCTTATTATAATTATACTAAGAATTTCAAAAAATATTCCTTGACAATTGATTTAATTAAAAAAGTAAAAACAAATTGGCTAATAAATCTAAATATTCATAATGAAAAATAAATGTTGATATTGTAAAATAAATCAATATATTTTATGATATAGCATGAATGAAACTACATTCATTTACATCCACTACTAAAACATATTCAATTATTATGTCCAATCAACATTTAGCATATCTTAGCTTAATAAGATTTTATTTGTCCACTCAGTATCACTTTGAATAAAATTAGCAATATGAGGTGATTCACTTAAGGGAGATTGGAGTACACCATTCATCATCTATGGGATTTTGCTTTATTTTATTACAATGTAAAAGTAATGACTTGAAGTGTACGTTTTGTTTCAATGTCAAGCTCTATTTTTACTTATACACCTGTTGTTCTAGCTTAATGGTGACCTAATTTGACCAATCTTTATGTTCTTAAGGAATCTATGTATATCATTAAAATGGTTGTTTATCAATTCTTAAACCACAAGCAATCCAACTAGTTGATGTCTTATAACTTTCAACAATGATTTTGATGAGGTAAGCAGGGTTTTGAAAGGGCCCAAAACCTTGTACAAAGCTAAGAAAATGAAACTTCCAAACACCAAACTAACAAACTTTGTCAAAGAAAACAGAGAAATAGAACCAACGGAAGCATCGCAATAACATAGTAGACTAACAACCAGCACCTGGTCACCAAATAACCAGGAGTGACAAAACACTCAGACCCAACAACAATCTTAAGTCAAAGCCAAAGAAACATCAAACGCCTAGAGCCAAAGAACACTACAAAGGCAAACACAGGATGTGGACCAAGATCCCATCACCAATCATAGTCCCCACCTCAATAGGAGACAGGAAAGGGGAAAGAAACAAGGTAGTAAGAACGCCCAAAAACAACTCTAGCTTCCCAAAACTCTTCACCTTAATAGAAGAGTATGATAGCAAAGGTCGAAGCCCACAAAAGCACCACCAAGCCCCTCCAGCCAAACCTATCTCCGCCTCAATAAGAGATAGCTCCATCTCCATAGGAGGAGCCAAAAAGAGGGCCATTTGAAGATCGTTGCTTTCAACCATATCCACAAACCCCACCAACTCCAACTCAATAGAAGTCACAAAATGAGGAAACAGGAAGAAAGTAAGAACCAAATAAGCAGCAACAGTGCTCATTAACCTCAAACCCATATGGGTTGTGAGAAAAAACAAGACTTCCAAAGGAGCTCTAAAGCCTACCCCCATCGAACACATCTGCAGCGGGGAACTAGCAACACAAATCCACCAACACAAACCATTCAACAACAGCCATGAGCAAGACATGGCCCACAAGCAGTCCACACCCATTCGCAAGCTAACTAGGAAAGCCAGCAAATCCTTTACCAAACAAGCCCAAAGAAGGGCCTACACAAAGGAGCTTAACAACAGCTTATCAACCTCCACCAACACAAGCCCAAAGGAATAGAGACCACAAGAGCAAGGGGAACCAGAAACCAAGCCCAAGAAAAGCACCAAACACAGCTCCAAACTACAACAATAAAACAACAGAACCATCATAGCCAGATCTAAACCTCCATCCAACAAGAGAGCCAAACAAAGCCCCAACACCGAGGAAAAGGCAAGAGCAAAGGTGTGGAGTAGAGCCATATGACTGGCAATGCAACACACAACAACCCAAAAACCAAACCCAACAGGTGTGAGAGAAACTCTGATCAACACCAACAAAGGGTGGGGAGAAAGCTCGAACCCCACACGAACCACAAATAGCAACCCCGAAGGGTCCAACAAACAAAGGGAGCCAAAAGCACACCCCAAACCTCCAACATTAACTCCACCTTCATCCTCAACATCATTGTCATTGTCTCCAGTGCTTGCAACAAACAAATTTGTAACCCCGCACCCAAACCTGCACTTCCTCAACCCAAAGGCCCGACACCCAAACTCCATATAGACCCCATCAACCTTAGAAAAGAGGCAAAATAGAGCAAGGAAAGATGGAGCAACCACGAGGAAGCAACACAAGCTAACAGCGAAGGCCGAGCAATAGAGAGAGCTCGAGTAGAAGGCATACACCCCAAAGGCCGAGCGAAGGAGGCAAAGAACATCAATTGACCCCAACTATCCACAAAAGGCAAAGACCACAACTTTAAGACGTACGCTAGACAGGAGTGAGACCACTAACGAAGCAATGCCAAGATGCGCCAGAACTAGAATCTCAACACCAAGACTAGCCACATACCTCAAAAAATCCCCACACAAGCCACTCCAAGGACAGGATAGATCAGAACGGATGTCCAACACCTCAAAAACACCTCCCACCAGGGGCGAACAACAAAACCCAACAAGGAGAGGGAAACCCAACACAAACTTACGTAGAACAGCAGCAAGGACAACCTGCACCAAGACATGAGAAGACAAAGCCCTTCCAAGATCTAAGCAGACTAAAGCAAACTCCAAGATCGTCCTCTGAATCCTCGTCGCCATCCTCACCTCCCTCCGGAATTTTCAAAAAACGTCCTTTCCCACTTGTCGCCATCCTCGATGATGATTCAACAATGTTGAGGTCATCATGTTAAACCAATTCCAAACTATCATTGGCCTCCATATTTGTCACAATGAACCCATGTATTTTTTGATCAATTTATCATAACTGTTGCTTCTTTGATTTGTTCTACTTGTAGAAAAAAAAGGTCATGCATCTTACTATAACTGAAATCTACACCCATATTAATTTTGTGGGAAGAGTAACCATTGTGTGAGCATGTGTTAGTGGAGGCATGGCATCAAGTAAGAGTTTACATTCTCCAAAATGGGAGGTAAGAAGAATCTTGTCGATGCTTGAAAAGGTGTAGAGAAATATTCTAAGAATACTTGTACTCATTGGATTATCAATAGGCATACAAATGCAAAGTGTAGGAAACTTCAATCCAAGCTCCACACCAAGAATTGAAATGAAGCGCATTCCAAGAAATATAGGCAGACAAGATCAAGAGGCAATAAGTAAGGCATAATTCAGATGTGAGAAAGTATCTAGTATGCATCTCAAAGCAAAAGTCAATGTTGAGTGAAGGGTAAGTCCAAGGAGGAGGGTAATCAGTCTATCAAGAATGGAACAAGGTTTCCACTTGGTTGGAAGAAGCATCTTCCATTCAAACAGATTTTTAAGCTTTCAAAAGTGTTTTGAGGAACTAAACTATTCACCTCTAAAACATGAGGTGGAACATGAGATTCCATTGCACCCAAACATATGGTTCATATATCAACAATTCTTAGAGAAAGGCCAAAGCAAGAAAAAGAGAATGCAAAGTAATATATTTGCAAATGTAAAAGTTTCAAATGGTGTTTAAAAAAAAGGTAGAAAAGGAAAGAGGTAGTGGATATGGTGTTTAGACCACCTATTCCAAAATAATGCAGCAGTAAACATTTTTAACAACTACCTCCTTAATCTACGAGGTGTACAAGAAGCAATAAGACAAGATTGCAGATTTATGGGATGTATATCAAAATTGCAAGATCCAGAGGAGCATAATGCAGAAAGAACACTAAATACCACCTCGCAGAAGCATATTTTCACACGCTGGATAGGCTAAGAGTATCTTAAGGAGAAAGAATTCAGCTCATGAGGAAGGTTAAATTGCAGGGGAAAGTGATTTGGTTCTATTGATGATGTGTACACTACATACCACAAGAAAACCAAACAAGTCCAGATGTTCTTCAGTTATGCATGAGGTACACTTTGGAATGTTGAGATTCATAGCTCCATAGGGATGCAAAAGTCTTGTGTAAGAAATGGACCATATGGGGAAAGATGGAGACTATGTTGAGGTGTACCATCATCCATAAAGGACGAACAAACCATAGTAGCAAATATCTTTATTGAAAAAAAATTGGCAAACCAAAAGATATATATTTTTTCAATTAATTGTGAAAATTATGGGTTAGGGTTAGGGAAAAATCAAGTTAAGAGTTAGGATTAAGGTTAGAGAAAAAACCAGAAAAAATTGCCACAGAAATTAGAAAAACCACAGAAACCTAATTTCTTTTGATCAACAATTTGCAATATACAGGAAAAAAATCACCAAAAAAATTGAAATTGCAATTTTATCATGATTTTAGTGGGAATTTTGAAAAAACGCTATTTTTCAAAAGAAAAAATCAGCCAATGGGCCAAGTCATGATTAATTACCATAAAGTCACAATCTCTGCTACTATGGCCCAAACCTAGCATTGGTGCAACAATCAAAGGAAGAATTCAAAGACTTAAGAAGGAAGCTGGTGTGCAAACCACACGTATACCATAAGGTTGACTATACCTTTATCAATTTGTCCCCACTAAGAATGATGATGATCATAACAACTTTTAACATCCTTTAGACAAGATCAATCTGTAGGATCTATCAAAATGCATATATCCTTCCTGCAAACTTCAACCTTCAAGTTGTTGACATCAATTTTTACTATCCTCTTATCATTGGACTCCTGAGTTGAGTAACCAAAAAAGGAGTAATGAATCATAAACAAAAGAGTAAATGATTGTATGCATAAACCTAAAATGAAATAAAATTTGGCTATTTTCCATAAAAGACTACTTGGTGCAATACATGGAAAGCTAAAATGTGTAAAAACGAAAAGCAAGTTGAAAACAAGGCTGCAAAACCACTAGGAGGATCAAATTGACACACCCGAGTGTAGGAGCAAATAGTAAAGAGGGAACAAATACAAGACCACCACATATAACACAGGAAAGAGCCAAGACACCTAAGAATGCAAGCATGAATCCATGTTGGAGAAAGAGCACGCGGACTTCATTTGAGCACGGACAGCTTCAAACAATACAGAATTAAAAAGCATTCAGAAGAGGTCCAGTCATGATAGAGTAGCAAGGTTGGAACCACCCATCCAAAAGGAAAGAAATCCATAGGAGGAATTTCCACATGTGCTTTTGAGGGGACAAAAATACTTCCTAGAAAGGACCACATGATAGGTGTACACTATCATCAAGGAATCATCCCATTATTTGGGGAAGATCTAGAATACTTTCGACCAAATAATGACAATAACAAGAAGCAACAGTGTTGATGAACAATTGTAAACCAATCCTAGAAGTTCTAAAGACAGGAGCAAACCAACAGTCTTAAATGCCTATAAAAATATTCAGGATCACCGGATGTAGCATGCATAACAAGACAAGCAGAAGGCAGATCTGCCAACAAGAACTAACATCCAGATAAATCCAAATGCCTGGAGATGAAGGAGAGTTGAACCAACAGAAAACAACATTGAATACATCCTTTCTCCAGTGAAAGAATTCCATGGGAATCTATTAATTATTGGCAGCTCACTCTAACAAGTGAGAGGAAAGAGCAAGAATGGGAAAGCAAAAAGAAAGGATGTAGTACTCTCCAAAGAGAGAGATTGCAGAAATCTTCCACACTCCAATAAAGCCTCTTCCCTGTATACATATTTGTAGCCATGAAGATTGATATGAGTAAAGCATACTTCGTTGCTGCTGGAGTTTTTATAGCCCAGGGCAAACTAATTGTTTCTCATGTGGATGCCATTGTTTGTAATGCCCTAATTATTTTAAATTTCTATTACCATGCATTGAAGGAATGTATTTATTAGACATTTTTGATGGTAATAAGATGCATGTATGATATTTCCAGTAGCATAGACCATTTGTTTAAGCATACATAGTGGTAACTTGTAACTACAAGCGTATAGCCTCGTACACATTGAAATTGGCCATGAAGATCTACAACGCAACATAGAATCATTGCTAAAATCAATTTACAGGAAATATGTATATTAAATTCCAGTATGTTTGGATCCACAGAATAATCTCATATCAGAATTTGAGTGAAGAATTACAGTTGATATAATTCATGCAATAACAAACCAAAAAACTGGCCAGTATTTAACCCATTTTTATACTAAATTAATGATTCAATATGATGAAAGAAATACTATTTTTCCTTCAAAATACTATACTGGTGACCCAATATGAACTTGATATAATTATGTTGTAGTATCCAAGCCATGACATAAATTTCGGTGTACCAGATGCATTTCCATTTAGTATCCAATGTGTTTCCCGAGATTGGATAGTAGGCATAAAGATATGGATACAACAGGGCCGACCTCGGAGTATTGATATCTTATCTTGCATGGATATAAATTGATCTGAAATGGATCAAGTTAAGTTGAATGGGCCAGCTAACATAGTCACTCATCAGATCTTGAAGACTCGCCAGCTATAAGACACTTCTAAGACCCAATTTTGTAAGAAAGCATCTGAAACAGAGTTGCAAGACAAATTGACCAGATAAAATGGAAATATGAATCCTCTAAGTGATCCATGCTCAAGAGCCTCACATCAAAATATGGAACAGCCATCAATGACAATTTCATACTTAGCCAAAATACTCACCATGCAATTAAAGTTCTCACAATGGTTTCAGCTGCAAGAAACTTTCCCCTATTTGGCAAAACTGCAGAGTCCACGGGATCAAGAGGAGCTAAAGTGTTTGTAATTCAAGCATTTCAGACTCAATGTTGGGCTTCTCTTAGAAGCATTCTTGTGCTCTTGTTAAATGAATATATCCCTTGAAATGAAATGAAATGAAATATTTTAATAACATCGACGAGGCCAAAGAAGCCTATGGGACCCAAGGTCAGCACAAGGGCCACCAAGAGAAAAGCCCTAAACAATTTGTAAACTTCGTTTAAGATCAACCCTTTTGCAATGGATTTTGATGATGAAGTTTGCAGTTTTGTCTAACCTTGCCTCCTCAAACAAGGTACTTAAATTATCAACTTGCAAGGTGTCTTCATAGCTGGTCTGGATGTCTTTATACGCTGACCAATCCATGACGAAGTGCCATTCTGTCTCCACCATTCCCTTGTTACAAAATCGGCATATTTTTTTTCCCACTCCTCTTTAGGTACCATCCATCTGTCCGTTTGACATCTAAGATGATGTGAACTAGTTTGCAATTGAGCTACCAACATTTTTGCTTTCCATTTAATATTCGCTCCTATATAGGGTTTTTCTTCATGGTCCCCCCTAGGATTAAATTCTTTGATATAGTAAGCTTTTTTGCACCCTATTTGTTTTGTCCATATAGCATTTTTAAATTTTTCTCTCACATATTTTTTTATTTCTTCACTTGTGTTTGGGCATTCATGCATATCCACATCCCACTTTTTCATCCATTTGTTATTTTATTTCATCCAAGTGTTCTTTCTTCTAGCTAGCTCTTCCTTCATACTTAGTTTAGGCCAACAATGGTTCTCCATATTTTGGACCTTCTCTAGGTAACTTAATAACCGGACCATCGCCGAAGCTTCCAAACGGAAGGTACCTGTCTCGGCCAATAAAATCTCATAAGGCACTGCAGTCTTGAGTTTGAGGCTATTTATAATTAGATGTTTTTGGATTCTTTCCACTTGTCTCAATTTCTGATCTGACATGTTGCTGCCCCAAATTTCACACCCATGGAAAATCACCGGAGTAACAAGTAAGCCAAAAAGGATTCTCTTGGTTTTCCAATCCCATAATTTTGCATTTCTACATCTATTTTGTAGAGAATATAACACTTTCCAACCTCCCTGAATTCTTTTTGCTCTTTTTTGCTCTGCATGTTTCCCAACTAAGTTTTTTGTGGAAATCAAGCCCAAGATACTTGTATTCGTCCACTATTTCCAGCGATCTACCTTCAAAGAGAAAGTTAATTTGTTGTTTTTTCCTTCGCAATGAGAAGATCATTATTTTGGTTTTGCTAGTGTTCACTTGCATCCCAACTTCTTGACAAAACGTTTCAAGAGCCTTCAAATGTTTTCTTAGATCATGCGTTCTTTTAGCAATTAATATGAGATCATCGACATATAAGAATAATTTTATTACGAACTTGGCCAGTTGAATACACTCCCCACCAACCTCGTCTATCCACTCTTCCAACGAATGTTGGGGAAAACAGGCAGCCTTGCTTGACACCAATGTCATTGCCAAAGCATTCAGAATTACTTTCGTTGGTTCTGATTTTAGCTCTGACCTGATCATAAAGCCTATGAACAACCGCTTTAAGCACATTTGGAACTCCCAATTCCTCCATTCCATTCCATAACTTGCCCCGTGGTACCATGTCAAAGGCTTTTTTAAAGTCTACAAAGTAGCAATAAGTCTCATCACCTTGAACATCTCATATTTTTTCAATCAAGAATCTAAGGGTAACACCATGGTCAATAGTGGAATGCTTTGGTCTAAAACTAGCTTGTCCCTTAGCTCTTTTTCCCTCTTTTTCAGCCCAACTGCTAATTCTGCATTCAATCATGCTTCCAAAAAGTTTTCCAAAAATAGGATTAATCATAATAGTGCGGTAGTTTGATGGGTTATTGATGTCACCACTTTTGAACAGGGGGATAACAACACTATTCGCCCATACTTCCGAAAATCCTTCTTGGATAACCCTATGGACAATGCACCTGATATAGGATGCAAGGACCTCAATACCCCACTTTAAATGTTCTACTTGCAGCCCATCAATATCCTGTGCTTTCCCTCCTACCAATCTTTTTATGCCTTGATTGATATCTTCAATGGTGAAAAGCTTAGTGGTTGCGTTGATTACTGGAGGTTTATGTTTATCTTGTTCAGGTTCATATAGTAGCTTTGCATAGTCTAACCATTGTAAGCTTGTAATATTGTTTTCCATTTGTTTTCTTTTTTGTTGTAGCTCCTTCCAAAATCTTTTGGAGTTGTGTTTTCCAAGGGCAATCAGCTCCATTCTTCTTGTACTCACGTATTTTTCTTTTTTACATCGTATCATCTTTTCATATTCTTTCTTGTTTTCTATGGTCGTTCCACCCTTACGAAGCTTTCTTTTTGTTATCTTGCACTCTTCATCGAACCAAGGATTTTCTAGAAAAGTATTTGTATTTCCTCTCTTGGGCTTAGCCCTCTTACACTCACCCAAAGCTTTGTGCACTAGGGAAATCAACGTGTTCTTGTTTATAGGGTGATTCTCTATGTAAACTGAATTTCTTTCAAATTTCTTAAAAAAAATTTGAGGGCAGCCTTGAAGATTTTTTTATTTTCTTAAGTCATGAGGATTCTGCCTTGTGGAGGTACTTTCTTTTTGCTGAGATGGATGTGTTCCCCTTGCTGCCTGTTTATGTGAATGTCAAGTTTTACATATATTGGATTATGATCAGATTTCAACTCTATCGGACATTTTCCAATCACTAGCTCCATTAGCTTTGAAGTATAGTTATGCGAACAGATGACATAATCCACCACACTTTGCCCATTGTAGGTTTTGCAGGTGATGTTGCTCGAATTCGGCCATGTTCTCATAGCATATGACCAAGTTGAGTAAACTGCATAGCCCCAACAATTCTGCCCCATAGTGTGTGACATTGTGTATATTATCTTGAGAGGTCCTTTCCCAAAGTTGATGGTTCTCTTTTTCCAGCCATAGCAGATCATCTTTCTCTTTATCTTTGCTTTTCAAGTTAAGAGCTTGAATGTTAGCTGTTCTAGCATTAAAATCACCTATTATTACAACTTCCCCCATTGTGTTAAATACTGAAATGCCTTTTTTTAGAGAAGCAAAGGGATCTTCACGATCTAGACTCCTTTTCTTATATGATTTGGAGCCTTTTGGGGCAAAGTAGCAAGTTGCCACTCTTACTGCAGTCTGATTTTTTGTTATTTTCAACCATATGTACTGTTTGTTTGGGTCTTCTTTCTCCACTTTTATATTTTTGCACCATGTTTCTTTGATTAGAACTGCAACTCCACCATACCCTTTGCCATTGTCTGTTCTCTCATTCCAAATTGTAGTTTTTTTATATCCTTCAAATTCTGGGATTTTACACCCTTCATGCTCATGAGTCTCTATAAGGATGATAATGTCTTTTCCCTCTGCTATGGGCCTTAAACTAGGTCCTCTTCTCCAAGGATAACCTCGAAAATTCCAACTTACCATTGATAAATATTCTTGGGGGTGCCCAAGTTCCTATTTTTGGTGTGTAATTATGTCACTGACTTGAGCCTTTCCATTTTGTAAACAAGCCCATTTTCCTTCACTTTTTGCTGCCTTTACTTTTTTCCACTCTTTTTGTCTTTCTTCTTGTTGTATTATGGTTAGGTCTTCGTCAACGTAAATCCGTGTACCTCTAAGGAACTTCTAGCATGTTCTTGTCTTCAAGGTTCCCCAAAGTAACTCTTACGTGCCTACTCTTGCCATCTCTCATCCTTTTTCCAATCCTATTTGTTTGTTGAATGACTCCTGACCATTGTAGTTTGTCCTTAAAAAAATCACTTGCTAACTCTTTTGTGGTTTCTTTCTCACAGTAGTCTTTTAGTCCTTTAACAATGACATTCATAGCCCTGTCATTTCTGTCCTTTTCCTCTCTTATCAGCTTCCTGACTTGCTTTTCTATGAGGTCTCTTTGTGTGTCCGATGGACCTTTTAGTACGTGAGCCCATGATTTGGCCTCCTCTAATTGGTCCCTTAGCTGGTTTTCTTTTATCTTCATGCTGTCCATTACTGATTTTATCTCTTTTACCTGTGAATTGCTGCTTTCTTCTACCCCTTTTGACTTGCTTTTTGCCTGCTGTGTCAATTTGGACTAAACCTTGCCTTATCAACATCAATTTTTGCTCCCCTTTTGTCATGGAGACTTTTAGTTTGTTTATCTGCTCTTTGAGCAATTTGTTCTCCCTTGTTAATTTCCAATTGGATTCTATGATCTCCTTCATTTTGGTGTCTTCATTGTACCCCCTTGTCTCTAAGGATTGGAGTCTCTTTTTCACGGCCATTAGCTCATTAAAGTATAATTCAGAGGACCCACATTAGCAGTGTTGTGGTGGGGCTGTAAGTATCAGAATGCTTAACTTCATCCCCTTATTCCTTGTCTGCTGCGATGTTTTCAACTTCACTTTGTTTCATGGCTGAAGCTGTGTGAGATGCCGAGCTCACTTTTTCTTTTCCTTTAGATTGTTCTTTTTGTTCTTGCTGGATTTCTGTTGTGCCTATTATGTTCTTATGCTCTAGTTTTGTTAGAATTACTGCAAGTTTTCCCCTCTTTGCAAACTTTACTTTTCGAATTTGCCTACGCATTAGAATCTCCTTGTACTGTTTTGCATTTACATAGACACGCCTTTCCCTCATGTTTAAAAGGTTATTTTGCGGGTATCCTAATAGGCATGCTCCCCACATGTTATTTGTTGCTCCAGCATAAGCATGGAGATTGGGGTATGGAAATGCAGCTGACAGTCCCACTAGAGGATGTGTTGAGAAGTTAAAAGGAGTTAGAAAACTCCCCTGAGGTAACATACCACTCATAGGCCACTGGGTCTGTGTATCCCTCTGTATTTTTTCTATTGTGTCAACACTATCTGTATCGAGTTCCACTGAGCCATTTATTTCAGCCTGATTTGATATGATGCTAGTGCCAGTTACAATATTATCCTTGTTTGTGTCCTCCGAAACTATCAAACCTTCAACATTTTCATTATGCCCTTTCATTAGAGCACACCCCCGTTTGATGTTTGGATTTGGTAAGAGGACTGTGTTTCTTTGCTTTGATTAAGGTTGTGCTTGTTTTGGTATACCGTTTGTTGGATTTTTATAATGCCAGGAAGAAAAGAAACAAAAGAGATAGGTTGAAGACAAGGTGGGGCACACCTGATCCTGATGCCGAGAAGCCTGTCACTGAATCTTTGCCACTGGAAAAGGAACAAAAGGCACAAAAGGCCAAAAAAAGAAAACCAGTCTTCAAGCCTCCCGCTGATTCCAGGACCCACCACGAATCCGATGCCCACCGTGCGTAGAGATCCTTAAATGCCAAGCACAAAGCACCAAAAAAACACGGAGTGCATATGCAAGAAAACGAACTTGTGTTAGTTGCATTGTTTCCTTGTTAAGCTAACATGTAAGGTCCATGCATGTGTGCCTTTCTCTTCATCTTGTAGCTGTGAATCAGATATTATATATGATTCTCTATGTTGTTTTGTATTGATTGGTGATCTTGTATGGGTACCAAATACTGATATTCGGACAGTCAATAGATTTAATCTTATGTACATATGTAAGATTAAATCTATATGTCTCTTTCAGCTTCACTGTTTTCTTTTACTCATGTGATGATAGATGATGATTCATTATGATGGTGCTCTATCAATGATTTGATTTAATTCATTATGATGGTGCTATATCAATGATTTAATTTGATTCATTATGATGGTGCTCTTGGTTGCTGTTTATTATATGCAACTTCGGCAATTTGTATCATGCAAGTATGATTGATATATTTAGTGAGTGGGTAGGTACAGGAATAAAACCAACGATGGTTAATTGGAGTCCAACACATGGTTTTCCCGGTATTGTAACCCATCTTGCTCCATGTGTGGTGATAAGACATGTGATGTACCTAACCAATGAAACATTACCCAAATCATTTGTGATTTTGGATCTAAATGTACTAGCCCAGTACCATGTTTACATTCTTGCATGCTCTCGATTACTTCCTTATGTGCATGTTGGTTGCCATGAGTGATATCAATTAAATGGCTTAGTGAAATGTTAGAATGCATTTGAAATGTTAAGGGGGACACTTGGAATTATAACAGGGAATTTAAAGCTATTTCAAACTATTTTTATGTTTCTCTTGCAAAAATGAAGTGGGTTTCCTAAGCATATGTCTTAGAAAGGTTCCTAACTTAACAAAAAGGTGCTAATTGACTTTCTATGAAAGATGAAGGGGGTCATATTAGATTCATTGACTGATATTAGATAGTTTGATTTGAAGAGGATATTTTTGGAGATAGTAGATATTATCTTGTAATTTAAAAGAAAAAAAAGTTGTGTGAAAAAGGAGAAAAAGGGGTCATTGTTGTTTGAGATTGATATTTATGCAAAAGGGATTCATTTCTTTGATAATACATCATGCAACTTTCAATTTGAGAGCAAACATAATAAAGAGAATGAGCATTTCTTAAACCCTAGCTTGTATTGGAAAGGAAGCTTGGATTGTGCAACAGATTGTGCTCACTAAAAGATTGCTTGTGGAAGAGACGAGGATTTTGTAATGTCCCCAATTAAGTATTTCGTAGTACTCTGAATTTTTTTGTGTTTTTTTTTTCTTTTTGTGATTTTTGAAAATGAAAACAAACTGGGGCAGCAAGGTAAATTGGCACACAACCAACTGATGATACAGAAAGTTGAAACAACCCATTAGACACATCACACAGTAAGTCTAAACCAAATAAAATCAATTATGCTTGCTGGTAAAAACTCTACATCACATCAAACTTGCAGATCTGAGCTAAAGATGAACATAGAAATGATCCAAAGTCTAATTTTATTAATATGTAAATGCTGGAACTGATTTACAAGGCTGAGAACATCATCATAAAGTCTAGATCTGATTTTTACATGGCATAAATAGGTACAATGCTGATCATACATGAATTATTAAGATTTTCAATGCCAAACCAACTTACAATAACCTGCAAATGCTGATCAGAGCTCTGTAAATGATGATAAATGCAGATTTGAGCCTAAAATGACTAATAAACAGCAACCAAGAGGTGCACGACTTGATGCAACTGTGGTATTGCTGCAACAGTGGCTGGTATGGGCTGACATACATCTGAAAATTTATTAAAACCCTTAAATGGTGCCAACCAGCAATCTGTCCTTGTAGAAAATCTCCAAAAATCACCAATAATTATTTGCTCGCAAATCCAATCAATAGATCCCTGAAATTTGCACAAATCTCTAAATTAGCTCAACATGCAAACCTTAGGTGGAGTTTGCCAATGCCAAAGATGAGGGTTTTTATCCTCACCTCCAGAAATCAAGAGCCGAGAGGCGTTTCATCCTCTCGGATCACAGAAAACAGCCAAAGGTTTTTGTCCTTGGATGCCAAACTCAAATGCCAAAGCTCACAATGAAATGCCCAAAATGAAATCTAGATGCCAAATGAGGCAAGGCACACTCTTTTTATACTTTTCCAATCTGGGCCCTTGATTAAATTTCCCTCCATTTAGTATTTAAAAATACTTTTTTCTTAATTTTATTTTTAATAGTAAAAATGCTTTTTATTTTTTTAGTATTTAAAAAAGAATATATTGTTTTAATGTGTTTAAAAACACTTTTTTTTTATTTTAATAATATTATCTAAGTTACCCCTTAAATTAAAAATTGTTGGGCTCAACTTAAAATAATATTAAAATTTATTTCCCTTGTTTTTCCCTTTAGCCAATGGGAAATGGACGTAGGCTAGAGGTCTTCTAGGTGGCACTATTTCTAAAAAGGGGACATGACAGACTTACCTCCTTTGTATTTGTGGATTGCAATAAGGTATTTTCCTTGTATTTTTAATTGTAAACTTGTAAGAAAGTGATTTAAATTTAAGTTAATATAAAAATTATGTTGTTAAATACTTTCTTGATTTCATTGTGAAAATGGGTTTGTTGGGGTTTTAGAACGGGAATAAATTTCATTTTGTTGTGTAAATTTAGATTCCAGGTTCTCATTTTGAAAAAAATACAAAATTGTCCCAATCCCTTGTATATTTTCTAAAGAAATTACGTGTTGATAAAAGTGTAATCCCTAGCCTACTTAAGTCTAAAGGGCACTCTTAGTTTTTCACTTGAGACTAGATTTCTTTGAGTTGTGCAAATCTTAGATTGGGGGTTTTAATTTTGAAAAAAATGTAAAATATTCCTTGAACCATTGCGAAAATCTTATAAAATTTATGTGATGATGAAAGTGCGGTCCCCTTGGTATTTAGATCAAAAGGATATGATTCAATTTTTGAATTGTTGAGTTTCATGTTTTTGTGTGAAAAGCTTCAAGATCCATCAATGGTGGACCTGGCATGCATATGGCTCCTGAATAATTTGAAAAGATTATTTCTGACACCTATTTGTAGTATTTTTTTTTGTTGCTTTAGAGATGAATTAGTGAATTGTTGTGGGTGGGAAATTGGTGTTGTGGGTGAAAACCTAATTTGTCCTATGTTGAGGATAACTTGTAGAAGCGGTCTCCCTAGTTGTGTACATTGATATTAGTAGAAGGCTTGGAGAACTTTCTTGCTCACGCTAGATATTAGAGATCCCGGTGGAATGCATCTTCTTACTCACCTTTGGGATAATAGAGAACTAAGGTGCAGTGCTATTCTTACCCACTTTGGATATTAAAGATCTAAGTGTGGTCTACCTTCATAGTCACCTTGGATACAAGAGATCTAGGTGTAGTATGTTTCCAAAATTCACCACTGGATATTAAAGCGCTAAAGTGGATAAATCATCCTTCTTTTTGGAATCAGTTGTGATTCTTCATGTGTTGAGAAAACCATGTTGCTTGTGTGTTTGTGGCCAATCTTATGTGTCATGTATATGTGATAAGTGATAACCATGGTGTTCATCTCCTAGTATTAGTGGTGAGCCTCAAGGTCCCACATGGTTGGGTGGTATTGATCACCATTGGTTTGTGCATTGGAGCTTCTTAGAGATTTTGCAAGGATCTCATTTCATTTCATGCTTATTGTAACTTGAGCAATTGGAACTTGTGTTGTTGTGGAAGTTGTACACTTAAAAAAAGTTGACATTGTGTAATTGATGCTTTTGGGCTTATAAACGATTTTGAAAAATCCCCAAATCCCCATCGATGTATTCATTGGATGTGGGCGTGAATTTCTAACAATTATTGTATAATGGAAAATGAATGAAAATAATCATGTAAGCAGGAAATTTCATTTGAGCAAAATGAATGTCGTTTTTTTCAATTTTCGAAAAGCTTGTAATTGAATGTTTTTAATTGATAAAAATGATGCTATGGATGAATGAAATTCAATGGTATTGTTGGTTTAAACCCAAACTTAATTGGATAATAGTTGTGTGTGGAAACATGATTTGGGTCCTTTGGCTTGCTTAGGCTTGCCACTTGACCATGTCTTGGTAAATGATCTTTTTGATCTTGGTGGTTGTTCTGTCATTTCAATCTTAGTTTTTGGGGTTGGTTAAGTTGGTTGTTCATTAGGAGAACCTTTGACCATGTCTGGATTTGTCAGGACCCCACTACTCATTTCCGGCATGTTTCCTACTTCAATTTGCTTGTGTGGCAACAAGGGCGATTTGCAAATAGCCAAGGGCAATTTTGAAGGGTAATAGGGGCAATTTGACAATAGTGAGTTGTTGTCAAGGTTCTTCAGAAAAACTTCCCATAAGGGAATCGACCCTTTGGGTCTATCTACCCTTCTCATCAGCTTGGTTTCATATTTTGCCATGCCCTCTTGTACCATTTGTCTTTTCCATGGTGTATTTGTTTAGTCAATCTCTCATGAGATCTAGGTGAGCGGTCATATTTCCCTTGCGACCAATCACTCTTAACTTGATGAGATAATGTTTTAGTGATGTGAATTCATTATTTTGGGTTATGTCAATGCTTGGTTGTAGGTTTGGTTGTGAGAAGGGTGAACTTTAGTATAATAGGCTTTTGTCCTTTCCATTATTGCCCCTATTGTGACGATGTTGTGAGTGGTGCATTCTATTGTCAACTATGAGGAGACTATCTCCTCTATCTTTCATCGTGTTGATGTCAACCATGGTGGTCATATAAAGTCTTCCACTAGCATTATTCTATTTTCATGGTGGTTAACCTTGTTCTTGGGTTCTGATGTTCTATGTTGGCAACATCATTGTGTGTGAGTGTAAGTTGTAGCATGTGTATGTCATAATTGTAACGCAAAAAAATTGTTGGTTTATCTGTCATCCATTAATGTACTGATGTAATAGTTGGAGCATTACATAACACTTAGGGAGTTGGGTGCAGGTAGCAGTGCATGTTTCAGCAAGTTGCAGGCTGGTTTGCAGGTGTTGGGATACTGCTGTTGTTGCAAAGTGTATCTAGAGCCTTTGGAGCAAGTTATTTGTAAACATTTAGAGAAAATGATGGCTTAAGTAGACTTATACCTTACTCTTCATGGAACTGTTTAACTGCCTTGGATTTTTTCAAGATTTCTGTGTATGCTCTGTTTCTGATGTGTTCTCAGTCTTTACTCTTATTAATGCTTGTGAAATACTCTTAATTTCAGCACTTAAAACTACTCAATTTGAGTCATAAAGGCTGTTATCCATAAGAAATTTGTACAAAAACAGCAACAAGTTCTCAGATTCGTGTTGGTGAATTTTGTACAGTATGAAATACATTCCAACATCACTCAAGTTGTCGTTCAGTACAGACACAAATGAGGTATGTAACCAAGACATATCTAGGAGGTATTCAGTCCAAAAACAAATCAGAAACAGAGAAAAGCAAAGGAAAGGAGGGATTAAACATTGATTACAACTTCTTACAGAATGAAAATGATATGCAGACTTTAAGTTTATAAAAAAAAATGTATGTTAAGAGTGAGAAAACTTTTACATATTGCAAGAATGGCATGGAAGATACCTTGATTGGATGCTGAAATGACCTTTATATGCACTGTTCCCATAGAATTATCAAATTTCTCTAAACGTCTGTCAGGCTGTACTATACCAGACAAGTTGATGTGCTTCCATGCAGAAGACCTGACGTGCTCCATTTGACTACTCACATCCAAGATAAGGTCGTAGCACCAACAATCTTGATGGACCATACTTGAAAAAGATCATTGCCTGTGCAAGGTAGCGAACAGCTAGGCTCAAATGGCGCTCACACTCCTGAAGAAAGGTTCTTATTAAGGTAATAAGATTTGTAATTATGAAGAAGCCATATCATTAATGCTTTGACCCTGTTCCGCCATCTCATTAAAGAGTTTCATGGCTTCAGTTTCTCTGCCATGTTTCAGCAATCCCTTCATCAAAGTGCCATACAAAATATCATCAGGATTGATACCTTTATCCTGCATCTCCAGGAAGTATCTCAGAGCCTCATCAACATTACCTTCATTGCACATCCCAGCAATCAGAGCACTGTACGTTATTAATCCAGGGGTAGAGCCTTTTTCAAAAATCTTGTCAAAAAGTTTCTTTGCTGCTGGCACATTACCTTCCTTGCAATATCCATCAATAAGCGCAGTGTATGTGATATCATTTGGACTAAAACCCCGCTCCTCCATATCATTGAAAAGCATCTGAGCTTCTTTCACCAGACCATCCTTGCACATCCCATCCACCAGAGTAGTATATGTCCAAATATCTGGATTAATACCTGGTACAAACCAGACCTTTGTGTTAGGTTATAATCATTGAGGATAAAAATATAAATTTGCATTGAATAATGATAAGATAATTTGTACATGTCTCGTTTTCGAAACATCTATTGATCTGATTTGTCAATATCTAGATGTTATGAGCCAAAAACATGATAAGGAAAAGTAAATAAAATACAGTTGTTTCGAGATAGATGTTCAGAAATCGAAGAGATTAGTACATTATCCATCCATAATACAGCCGAAAAGGCAACGTGAGGGATATCTGTCGTAGGCACTACACTTTAGTATATACAATACTAATTTAAAACTATAAGAGGCGAACACTAATACCTTCCTCCAGCATTTCTTCATACAAACTAGCTGCCATTCGCACATTCTTTGCTTTACACAGTCCGTCCATCAATGTATTGTAAAGAACAACATCAGCCCTGTGGCCTCTCGGCGACATTCTGCGGAAAATCTTCATAGCATCCTGCACTCTATCCAACTTGCAGAGCCCCTTGATTATCGTGCCAAAGGTGACAACACTAGGATCACAACCAAGTTCATCCATTTGCCTCAAAATTTGAAAAGCAGACTCAATCTGGCCACACTCACAGTAATAATTCAGAATGATATTGAAAGTAACAAAAGTAGGAACTACTCCTGCCTTAACCATGTGACCATAAAGCCCCATTGCAGATTTAAATTCGTTAGCCCCCTGCTTGCAGAGCCCATCCAACAACGTATTGTAAGTAACTGTATTGGGACTGAGGCCTTTTAAAAGAATGTTTAAATGAAAAAATTCCATGGCTTCCCGAACTTTCCCTGCTTTGCAAAGCCCCTTAACCATCGTGCCCAAAGTAACATCAGAAGGAAAATGACCCAGTTCTTGTATTTTCCTAAAAAATTGTGAAGCCTTATCTGTTTGGCCAAACTGAAAATAACAATTGAGGATTATATTGAAAGTGACGATTGTGGGAGTCGCCCCTTTCTTAAGCATGAGGTCATATAGTTCTAATGCAGCTTCGTATTCCTTAGTACGAGTTAGGGCTGAAAGAACTAGATTGCAGGTTGTGAATGCTGGAATGAAATCTCTTTTAAACATTTTTTTGACTTGGATAAGGGCTACTTTTACATTATTGTTGTTTGTACAGAGGCTCATAATATGGTTGTGGAAATCAGATTGTTCTGGCGAAGGACTTGCATTCAGATAGTTTTGATAAGGATTGTTACGGTGAAAAAACCTGAGCAGCAAAATGGAGGGATACATACCTGTCTTGAAATAGGGTTTAATGAAAGTCCTGTTTGATGCCATCATGAGATGGGATTTAATGGCCGATCAAGTCCAGTGCTTTATTTGAACGGTATCGTACAAATTCGAAAGTAAATTGTATTCTCAGTGTCGAATGCAATCACAGATCTTTGAATACCTTAGGGTTTTTTATACCTTCCATGCTATGAATCGGGTTTGAATTGTTTTCTGAAAAGGAAACAACTCTCTCCACCTCGATGATCTTACAACTTTGCTTCGGCACTGCTTCCTCTCTCTTCAAGAATGGTTAAACCATTTCATTGTATGGAAGGGTAGGACCTCGGCATAAAACACACCCTCTAAAAATATTTATAGATTAAAAAAAATAGTATTTGTATTTTTAAGAAGTGTAAAGGATGTTTAATTGAAAATTTAAGTAAATTTGTAAATGTATTGTTTATTGTTTTTAGAAAATTTTATATCATTTATGAATTTTATTTATTATCAAATATATTAATTTTTTTTTTATAAATAGGTAGTTATCTATATTAATTTAAAGATAAGAGTACATATTCACAAAAAAAGGGTGGGTGGTAAAAAGACACACCCCGAAAGTCACATGTGCAGCGCCTAGAATTAACCAAAAATCAAATCACATGGGCCTAGCCTAGAAGTCCAAAAGCATAAGAAATGAAAACAACAAACAGGTCATTAAGCAGCTAAAGCAGTGCCAACAGAGCCAAGAGGGTCTTTGTCATCCATATTCTTCCCCCATATATCAGCGGGGCCTAGAGTGACATCAGGAGGAGCACCCCATCCATCGTCATCATCTTTTTTTTCTTTATCTTCTTCCTCGCATCGAGGCGAGATTGCAAGTGTCAGCCACGGAAAGCTTTTACCACTATCTGGCCATCCAGAACTAGAGGCAGGCGAAGTATCAAAGGGCCACCCAGAACCGCCACTGTCGCTCCTCGAAGCACCACCGGAAGGCCATCCTTGACCAGCTTGCGGTGGAGGAGAGCGAGCATGCCGAGGAGGGCAGGAGTCCCGCCAAGCAGGAGGCTGAAAGCGGGGACACACGAAGCCACTCCATTGCCGGCCCCAAGAGGGCGACCGGTCGCGGGAAGAGGAGGGTGAGTCGAGGACCTAAGCCATAGTGCACAGGGCATTGCCCCAGTGGTCCAGCAGGACTTGGAGGTGAGCAACCTCCAGTGCAACCTTGTTTTCTTGCACCTATATCTGTAAAAGCACATTAGAACAAATAACTGCTTTAGCATAGAGAGAAACATAAATATTCATCTAAGAATGAGCAAATATGCAGGGATTTCTGTCTTTCCAGATGTTGAAGAGGATTTCCACCCTGAAAGTGTGTCAAAGCTGGGTGAACTTAGCAAGGATCCCAGGCGGATCTCCTAGCAGAACCATATGCCAAGAAAAAGGTTTCGGTCGAAAGGGCCAAAAGAAGTCATGAATCCAAGTCCAAAGCTGCTGAGCTCTAGGACAAAACCAGAAAAGATGCTTAAAGCTTTCAGGTTGCCCACAAAAAGGGCAAAGAGGGTCCTGGACCCCCAAGTGTATAAGCCGAGAACCCACAGGCAAGGCTTGAAAAAGAATACACCAAGCAAAGCGGGTTAGCTTTGAATTAACACTTGCAGACCAAGTGGCAACAAATCTTTTTCACCAAACATGAGCAAAGGAGTGAAGAAGCCACCTCTGGTTCAAACTGTTGATCATAGGAAAATGGGGTGAAAGCCACCTGTAACTAAGTCGCGGCTTGTAGCTCCTGAGAGGAGTGTCTGGAAATCACTTTCAATCTTTCCACCAAGGTTTGTTCCCATGAATGCCAATTTTATGAAACATTTTTGTTGGAATGACACTCACCAGACCGTCAAAAGTAGCACGGTCCTTGTTCTGAAGTCTGTATCGGGCCTTAAAAGTATCCCACTGCATAATGCACATAGTGGATCGGTGAAAGACCTGTTGCAGGGTCTGAATACCTTTTTTGTGAAATCTGAGCACTTTAAGCCAAGGCAACTTAGCCAAAGGCTGACCATTATGCTCAAGAAGGGGAGACCACCAAATATTTTGTTGATTGAGAGAAAGTCCATCACGAAATCCAGCACCAGCCTAACGATGCCAAGGCTTAATAGCCTCCTAGGCACGCCAAATGCTTTTGGCCATAAAATTTTCAACAATTTGAACAGGCTCCTTCATAACCCAGAGGGTTTGGAAGCCTATTCCTTTCCAGGTAGGTCTGTGAACAGGAAATCCAGAATGGATACAATGCCTGATAAGAACCTTCCAAGCTTCATCTCTGGTGAGGGCCCGGATAATCCACTTGACACAAAGAGCAGTCTCTTGCCATTGAGTGGAGAGCAACCCAAGTCCTCCAAAATCTTTGGGGAGGCAACAGAACTCCCAAGCAACACGATGGAAACCCTTGTGGGTTTCAAAGGAAACCCATAGAAAATCCCAGAGCAATTTTTTAAGCTTGCCATAGGTAGCTTTGGAGGGAGACCAACAAGAAGATTAGTAAACATGAGTGGCCGCCAAAACTTTAGAGCACACTTGGAATTTTTCAGCCAGAGAAAGAGGCTTGGTAATCCAGTAAGCAAGCTTTTTCTCGACCTTGGAGAGCACGGCTTACCAAAGCTCCCTAGGAGAGGCCTAAAAAACAAAAAGGATGCCCAAGAAACGAAATATCTCTCCCTACCCAATCCACTTCCAATTATAGTTTTGAAGCCACGCAGGAGTGGATAATATAGATTGCTTGTAACATAAGGTCTTGTGCCATTGGATGGCAGAGCCGAAGGCCAGAAAAAAAGTGTTGAGATAATCAAGGGAAACAGTGATCGATTATTCTTCCTCCAAGAGAGTGAGAAAGAAATCATCCACAAAGTGGCCATTAACAAGTTGCTCCTGAGAGTTAGGGAGAGAAATCCCTTTGACACGCTACTGAAGAACTGCATGGGCCAGAAGGTAACCAAAGCCCTCAGCCGCAAGCACATACAAAGAGGGGGCAAGAGGACACCCCTATCGAATTGAGCGAAAAAGGCCAAAAGCAGAAGATTGGCGATCATTAATGGTCATGCAAGTTGAGGAATCAGCAAAAAACATTCGAATAGACTAAATGAAATTGGGCCCAAACCCCAAAGCTTGCAACATCACAAGAATGAATGGCCATTCAATGCAGTCATAGGCTTTGGAAAAATCAATTTTGATGAACACGGCCTTTTGATTTGAGCGTCGGGCCCACTCCATGCCTTCCCAAACAACAATAATATTATCCAGAATGAAGCCAGTTTGCTCTAGGCACACAATCTGAGGCAAGAGATGGCGGATTTTCATAGCCGAAACCTTGGCAATGATTTTGTAGGAGACATTGAGAAGCGTGATAGGCCTCCAGTTGTAGATGTCCTTCGGATCCCCATGCTTAGGTATGAACATTATATTTCCCTTGTTTATTAAATTGCCTAGAGAGTTGGTTTGAAAATCCCCAAGGTAAACATGATGCAGATCATGCCCAACACAGTCCCAAAGGGCTTTATATAATTCACAAGGGAAGCCATCAATCCCAGGGGCCTTGTCATCAGCGATAGAAAAAACAACTTCCTTAAAATCATCAATTGTCAAAAATTGATCACAAAATTTTTTTTGGGTTGAAGAAAGCCTATTTGGCACAACAGCAAGACAGTTCTAAAGGGCTTGTTGTCGCACAGGCGTGGAATCTTGTGCAATGAAAACCTGCTCATAATGTCACACAAAATCTTGGAGAATGTCAGGGAGCTCAGAGAGCACCTGAGTGCCATCCTTAATTTTTTTTATTCCTGGGGATGAGTGCCTAACACTGAGTGCTAAAAAAAATTCTTTGGAGGCACGATCACTGATCTTAAGCCAATGCAGTCGAGCTTTGATTTGCACTCCTCTAGCAACATAATTATCAGCCACTTGCTTTTTGTGCCTTAATTCCGCCACCCTGACTTGAAGCGACGGGAAAAAAGGGTTGGCTGCCAAAGCCTCCATAGCTGAACACAAGTCAATAGTGGTTGCTTCATAAGATCGCCGGTGAAAATGGCCAGCTGGTGCCCATAAATGCGCAAGAATCGAGCAGTACGGGTGATGGCATCATTCCACCAGGTAATCCAGCTTGTTTGTTCGGTCGGTCTGCACTCCAAATTCCACACTCGACGAATGTGGGCCAGAGTGGGCTTGTTGCAAAGCAAAGACGTGTTCAAAAAGAATTGAGTTTTACACGTGCGAGGCTGACAAGATGCCCATTCAATACGAAAATAAATTGGGAAGTGATCAGACAGAGTGGCATACACTAACGGCTTCACTAGCAAGGCAGAGCTGTCAAAAGAAAAAAATATTGAGTCAAGATCATGGCACAATTAAGGCACTTAAATATTATGTCAGAATCTGCCAGAGGGAGTGAGAATGGCGACGACCAATATTGGGATCAAAAAGCCCCAATTTATTACGCATGTAAAACCACGCCTCTCGTTTGCCAGCTGCCCAACGAAAGGGCAAGGTGCCCTCCTTGTCATACGCCACCTCGACCATATTAAAATCCCTGCAGAGTAATCTACTAAGTTTGCATCTCATTCTTTAACAAAAGAAACATACACAACAAATTTTGAAATGATTTTATTTAATTTAATAATATTTAATTAGTAATATAATAATATATTTATAAATCCTTCTTAAATAAATTATGGAATTTGGAAGGTTGTGAGATTATAGAGTTTTTTAATAAATTGTGATGTTAATTCTAGTGAAATAATATTTTCTAAAAATCTATTAATTAAATGTGGAAGCATCTCGATTTTCTAACAAGTGTTACAAATTAAAAATGTATGGACATTTTTATAATAAATACATTCCTTTGAGAATGTGGTATCTTAATGGAATATTTTGAAAAATAATATTTAGTTAATAAGATTTAATTTCTCAAAAATTATTTATGAACTATTTAATTTTTTTAATAAATTTAAATTTATTTAATTAAATTTAAAAGTAAATAAATTAAATAATTTAGAAGTTGATAATAAGTAAAATGTCTTCTTATATTTCAATATAAATGTTGTGTAATTATTTCTTCCTAGCATCTAAATATATCTCTACAAACTTTGTCCATCTTCATTTTTTAAAAGGATTGTAAGGAAAAATTAGCCAATAAAAAATAGAGCACAATTATCTTGTTGTTTTTATTGAAACATGCTTTGCTAATTTGAGTTTCAAAGATCTACTAGACAAATATAAACCTAAAAATAGAAAAGAAAGAAAACTAGTGAATGTATGAATTTAGAATAAAACCAAAAAAATACAATAATTAAAATTTGTATCTTAAGCACAACCAAACCTCAAATAGAGAATTGATTTAGATTTTCTCACACTTTGACAAAGGATTATGGATGCTCAACTATTTTGCAAACCTCTTTGGTAGCATAACAATATATGATTTGGATGTTCATAAATAGATCTAAGATTATTCAAAGAGTTATCCCAATTCCTAAAAGGAATGGTTGATTTATGGATTTTTAGGTGAAATTATGGATAACCAAGATTGATTTAATCAATATGGAGGACTATTATTTGGTTTATAATTAGCTAGTTTGATTGCCTAGTTAACTTAATTGATTAACTAGCTTGATTGATCTATCAATTGATTGATTAGTGAACTAATTTGATTGAGTTAACTTGATAAACTAATTAGTTAACTAATATGATTGATGAGTGAAAGGTGGAATTGACTAAACTAACATAAGTAAAATATGAGTGAGGTTAATTAGGATTATTTATTTATTTTAATTGTGTATATGTGCATGGACTAATTAGGAGCTACTTAGCTAATTAATTATGAATAGTCAATTAATTAGGCATAGGGTAATATAAGGAGGAATGAGATCAATCAATTAATTAACAAGGTGATCTCATTCATAGGGTTGGTCAAGATCATCCACAATCAAATCCTAGACAAGGGTGTAGATGGTCGCCTCCTCCTAGGATTTGGTGTAAGCTCAACTTTGATGGAGCACATAGGGGTAATACTCGCATATCAAGGGTTGAATATCATAAGAAATCATGAATGATTCCTAATTGATGTTGTGTCTAATGGTCTTTGTCATGGAATAAATAAAAAAGCCAAATCTTAGGCTCTTCTTTTGGGTCTGAAAATGTGTGTTAGATTTGGTAATGGCAAGGTATAAATTAAAGGTGGTTTCATGGTGATAGTTAATGCTTTAAGAAAAAGGGGCCCAAAATTGGAAAGTTAATAGTATTTTAAATCAAGATTGGCCTTTGCTAGATAATTTAGATGATTTCAATGTTTGCCACATTTAAGCCAACCTTCATCTAAACTCCCTTGCCAATTTTTCACTTGAGATTAACATGGGGTTGATGTGTAGTAGGGATGTTAATTTATGGTTAAGTTGAATGCCCAACTTTTTCCATAATTATCCCATCGCTTGTCAACCCCTACTTGCACACAATGGTAGCAATAATAGTTAGCAACATGGTTTTTCATGAATAAAATGGTCACTTTAAGGAGGAAATACTAATAGGGTGAAAATCATGGGAAGGAATTATGTTTGTTTATGTTAAGGCTCATATTGTTGTCATTTTGGATGAATATCTCAATAGGTGCTCATGGACTCTTTTTTGTAATGTTGTTGGAAAGAAAAGGAAAATTTCCTTTATTAGGGAGACATTTTGGATCTATGATTAAAAATAAAAATTAAAGTTAATACGGTGATCATGGTGCATGCCTATTAGGATGGTGTTGGGGAATTTATTTCTCACCACAGCGCACAAATATCATGTCAATATTGATATCTCATCCATGTTCATTATTTTTCTACTAGAAGTTGGGGAGCCAAAGGAGATTATTAGGGTGGGTTTGGTGGATTTGATCAAACTATGTGGGAGAATGGGGCTTGATAGGGTATTGGATGATGTAGTTTATGGGGAGGTATTTCCTCTTGGAAGGTTCCTTTGGCATGCCCTTAACATTGATACATCTAGTTAATGAAATCCTTTTTGTTTTCTTTGTTGTGTATCACAACAATTTCCTTCACAAACACCAAGCAAAGTGAGGTTTAGCCTTTCTAAAAACATTTAAAGGTGTGGTGTCATTTGTAGGGATCAACTAGGTATTTACAATTAATCATGCTTCCTTTGTTAATGATGGTAATAGTGGCCCTATGTTGCAAGGATAACTGGCAGTTGTTTATGATCTAGTTATTAATATTTTGTATATAAGCTTACTATTATCTATCTTTTAAGGTGGCTTTTTTATCCTCCCCCTAGTTTTGTAAGAAAATCTTCCATTAATGGAATTTCCTCAACTTTATAATATTTAAATATTATAATATGGTATGGCCCCCTTAGGCCAAGTTTTTCAAGCCAAAAATATAATCAACAAGGAAAATTAACATGGAAAAGTTGATGAATCAATGACATAATTAAATAATGAAGATAACAAAATTAGTTGATTGAAAAATAATAATAGAATTGATCATTTAGATCGATAGAGTTAGTAGACTAAGATGACAATGAAGTTAGTCAACTAGGGAGAGGATGGATTTATTCAACAAGGTGGTGAAATCTCGATGGCAATATTTTCCCATCTTTGAAAGGATGCTACATCTAAAAGAAACAATGTATTTTCAAAAAAACCAGAAGAAACTTGAAAGAATAGATGTTGAAGGATTCCCTGTGGCATGATGATTAGATATATAATTTACCCCTTTTTAAAATGGTGGTGCATCTAAAAAAATGACTTTTCAAACAAAATATAAAAAGTGAAAGAATGAACGTCAAACGATGCTCCAAGTGGTGAAATGGTTAGAGAGATGCTCCATTGAGAGTGTATGTGAGGATGAAAGAGTCGTATGAACACTCAAAATGAAATAAAAGAATTTGGGACAAAATGGATGGGTTAGAATCAAAGGATGAGATAGAATGAATATTAGTTATGCATACTTAGGTAAAATGAAATGAAGGTGAGTTTGGATGATGTGATGATTAAAGTTGTGAAGATTACACTAAGTTTTAAATTGATACAATCACAGTAGGAGGGTCCAATGAAATACCATTCAGTCATGCAGTCAACGACATATAACAATAGAAAATCACAACAAATGGCATAAGATATACCCTAAGAAAACCTCAAAGAGGGAAAAACCCAACCTCCAAAATATTCCTCATCATTCTTATTAAATTCAAAACAAGTTAAAATTTTCCATTATGGCATATAAATTAGTCCACCTCCCAATGGCATTTACCATATCCTTAAGGTCCTAAAATACATCCTCAACCATCTCCCTCAAACTTATACTTAAGTGTCCAACCTTATCTCCCTTTAATGATCTTCAATGATCATGGAACCTAATATTTATCAATCTATAGCCCCCTTAATGATCTATGTTGGCCACAAGCTAGCACAAAGTTTGATACTATCTAAATGTATAGTCATTTAATGAGAGTTAATTTCTTGAACCAAACAAAAATGAAGGAAAATATATATATTTGGTTCTCAAAGTTTGCTCCCCTTGATCTAATAAATTGTCCCATGTCTTTTTTGATTGTCACAAACTTCAAATTCTCCATCATTAAAATTACCAACATGGTTCTTATATGAGGAGTTAACTTCTTACTAATGAACACCTTTTGTGGAGAAGATACATTACTTATGTTTATTTCTTCCACATCGTTGGTATGTACAGGGGCTAGCTTCGCCATGTTTTTGTCATTCCCATCAAATGCCCTTTCTAGTGCCACCAAACCTTTTCAGATTTTATTTTTCTTCACCTAGATTATCTCTTTCCCAAAAAGAGTATATTCCCTATCAATATTCTCAATAAAACCCTGGAAATCAATTTCATGATCCTCATATTGCAATGCCCTCTTTCTAAAAATAGCCTTTTCAAATGCCCAGAATTGAAAATCGGGAATGGGGGAATAAAAAGGGAGAGTAAATTCTTGAATTTTGAATAAATGGAGTCATTCTGGGAAATAAATAAATAAATATTTAAAATTATCCGTGTGGGTCCAATTTGGGCACATCTTTTGGTGGAAGCTTTATTTTGGAAAATTATGGTTTAATTGATGTGAGGGAATAACAAACTTTGACATTTGGGTCAAGAGCATTTTATGACGAGAGTTACTACCAAGACATGAGTTTTTATTCATTCCTCCACGTGAGTCAAAAAAAAAAGGATCGACTTTTTCTTATCAAAGTTATTATTGTACAAACCATTTTGTGATGTAGAAAGAGATATCGGTCATGATAATGACTCCATAATAGCAAAGTGGAAGTCATTTCACTATAAACCTTGGCACGTGGAGCAAAGAGAGACTATAGAAAATGTTGAAAACATCAACATCAATGATTCTGGTATTGAAGACAATGAAGCTATCCAACAAAATACTATAAAGCTTGAATGGGAAATAATATCCAGATATCCAAGTTTCTAAAATAGATACGCTGGGAAGAAGAGATGTTCATAGACAAACATATTGGTGTAATGAATACCAAGGTGAAGTTTACAAAAATCAAGCAATGAATTTAATAAGTAGCATGAGAGATCATGGGTGTTTCATACATGATGAGATAGCGTAATGTATCAACTATACAACCCTCAGTTATAAACAAAAAAAGGAACTCAACATAATTATGACACACTACCATAAATATCAGAATCCACCACCCTTGTTGATGATAATTCAAGGAACAATAGGAACAAGAAATTCATATCTCATTGGTGCTATTAAATTGAAGCTCTTGAAAATGCAGCAATTCCAAGTCGTTCTCCCCTTCTATTACTTGCACCAACTGGATTTTTAGCATTCAACATAGGAGCATCCACAATTCATTCAAAATTGAGAATCCCAATAAGAGATTTTTCTCAACTAGAAGGAGCAAGACTAACAATTTTTCAAGAAAAAATTACACACATCAAGTATATTTTGATTCATGAAATGAGCTTCATTGGTCAGAACTTGCTAGAGAACATAGATTCTCGACTTTGACAAGAATTCCCACAAAATGCAAACATTAAATTTGCAAGTATACACATGATTATCATTAACAAAAATAACTATTTTGAATTCTAATACAAGTAATTCATATATATGAAATTTATATAGATAGAAAGGTATATAGTGTTGATAATAATTGTCATCAATTATCTTTCAGGTATATCTATGATTTTGGTTGGAGATTTGGGTCAGTTGCCTCTTGTTATGATAGACCAGCATATGATAGCAACAAACAAGATAAGTTACTATGGGAAGAATTTAAAATTGTGGTTACTTTAGATAAAATATTTAGACAAGATGGACAAAACATCCACCAAGAAAGATTTCGTCAACTTTTGACAAATCTGAGAGATGCAAACCCAATAATTGTTGATTATAAATTACTTATGACAAGAACCACTATTAGCATAGATGCAACAAGCAATGAGGAGTTTGACAATGGTGTTCATTTATTCTCCACAAATGATAATATTCATAACCATAACAATAAAATGCTATACCCATTGAAACATATTGTTGCACGTAGTGTTGCAATAAAATTAGGAAGTATTAATGCACTAGAAGGATTCTCAAATGATGATCTTGATCTAGAATTATTGATTAGCAAGGATGTGATGATAATGTTGACTTCAAATCTTTGGATACAAGCAGGTCTTGTAAATGGAGCTCTAGGATATATTCGAAAGATTGTATACAAACCTAGAAGTGGTCCACTAGAACCACCAACATATGTAATGGTTGAGTTTGAAAGCTATTCAAGAATACCATTTGAAGATCATAATCTAAATATAATTCCAATTACAACAATACAAAGGGGGGGGGGGGCAATCCAAATACCATTAATATTGGCTTGGGCATTGACAATACATAAATTGCAAGGTTTGACTCTTTCAAAAGCCACTATTGATCTTTAGGACCAAGAGAAAAAATAGGATTGACATTTGTGGCCATATCTTGTGTAAAGTCTCAAAACAACCTCAGAATTATGCCACCATTCACATATGATCGTTATGAGAAAATGAAAAAGGGTAGACAACTTGCCAAGAGAAAGGCTGAAGAAAATAGACTGAAAATTTTAGAAGATAATTAATGTAACATATTTTCTTCAATTTTGTTTGAATGATTGTCAAATTTTTAAATGTAATATATTTGTATGATTTTTAGTTTTATGCTACTTTCAATTCTTCTATGTTTAATGTTGTAGTGTAGGAAATTGTATACCTTTACAATTTCACACTATGTTTGGGTCCCTTAATTTATTGGACTTAATTAAGCTTCTAATTTGCCAAATTATAAATTCCAAAGCCCTATTCTTACTATTTTTTGAAAGGGGAGCCAACATTAAATAAATGAATTTAATATTTTAATTACCATGGAATATGAGTGTCTTGGAAATTTAGGCCAAGACCCATTCAACCATGGGCAAATGGGTCCCCTTCATTTGCTAGGACCTAATTTAAAATATGTTTTTGGCAGCCTTTTAATGATCCAAATTCAAGTTGTAAGTGTCATCTTTTAGAATCTAATTAGATTAAAACCTATAAATATAGTCTTTTTATCATTTGAAATCTAGGAAGCTAGAGGTGAACATTCATGAGAAAATATTATTGTCAAGCTTGCATTCAAGAGCAACATTATTAGTCGTTTTATAGCAGCAATCAAGATCCTAACTCATGTCCAAGTTTATATGTGTTCATGTTATCTTGTGAAGGTTGACATGCATTGTAGATCCTCAAGCATCCAAGCATTCAAGTAAGTAAAGCAATTAATATCCAATTCCTTTGTAGAGATGTGCATGACCTCTGTCCTCCAAGAAATCTATTCAAGGTTGGTGAGTTGCAACAAGTGTTCATTCATCATTTCCTTCCCTTTGTCATTTTATCAAGGTTTAATTACCAAACTAGGGTTTGACCAAGGCAAACCCCCATATAAACAAACAATTTTTTTTTTCTCTTTTAGTATGTGTCGATTACAAGTTGAAGGAGTGAAAAGATCTTGAAGAAGCAATTTTGCATTATTGCATTTGTTGTCATCAAAATTATCAAGATACGAAAACTAAGTTGCATAATTTATTTATTCATTTTGACAAGTTTGCAAGCAGAAATCAACATCTTAGATATGGCACTAAAGGATTGCAAAAAAGTATTTTTAGAAGCCCTACCTAGGACCCATTCGCCCAAGGGCAACCCTGTCCCTCTACACTACTCAGAAACATCTTTTGGTGACAGGTTCATGGTATTAGACCCTTCTTAGATCTGCCTATAAATTATTGTTTCAGTTTCTATACATTGGAGAATATGTAACTTGCATCTTAGGTCATATAGTTCATTTAGTTGCATTGTTTGAAATCATTCCTAATCATTCTCAGTCCCCGTTCTCAAAGAATCACCACCAACCTAGAATCTAAGGGACTCACCATTGAGGTTGAAAATCCCTTGGACTCCCAATTGGCTGGGTCAAATTCTTAATGAAATTATGGAAAAGAGGGACACTTAAATCTAAAATTCCTTCCAAAGGGATTAGGGTTTAACCCCCTCTCTTTTCACATATTAAATTTTGGTGAACCCAATGTTCTTACATCATTTCTTTTTGATTTAGAAGTCTTTCAAACACTAGATCTATGTTTTGCATCATTATTTTGTATTCTTCATTTAGGGTTAGATCTTGCATGTCTACACCATTAAAATTCATAAAAATCCAAAAATATTGCATACACTTTGCATCGTAGTTTTCATTATTTTATGTTTTAGTCATTTAGATCAGAATTTCATTCAAAATAGCAATCAAAATTGTCACTTTTGTTCACACATTGTCACTCATTTGCACTTGCATTTCATCACAAAATTCTAAAAAACATAGTCATAATAGAATCATTTTGCAACTAGGAACATAAATCATAAACTATAACATAGACACTCAAGTTTTGATTTTCCAAAACCCTGTACAAAGACTCATTGGCCCCTAGGTGACCTTGTCCTTGTACAGGTGCTTTTGAAAACTTTTGTGTACGGTGTTGTCTCTATTTGCTTAGATTTCCTATACTTGCATATCTCTATTTTTGTTTCAAAAATTGCATATTTTGTGGCATTTTGCATTTAGTTCATTTGGTCAAAAAGAAAGTGCATTGTTTAGAATCAAAAATTGCATTGAAAAAGTCATCATTTTTAGGTCTCCACATTTCAAATCAGTCAAATATCATATTTCATATCTGAAAATCGCATTAAAAATTCATCCAAACATCTTTTACATTCTCCCATACTTGCATTTTGCATCAAATTGGAATACATTTTTCTATCTTAGCAAATATAAGAATGTTTCCTTTTCAAGCATATGGTTTTCATTAAGTACCACATATCTTATATGATCATAATCTCTCTACTTATGAACATAACCTAAGGAAAAAAATTGAAACCATTTCCAAACATGTTAATCACCCTCCTAAATATATCTCTTCCATTTGTGAGAATGTTATAGTGCAAGAGAATGAAATCAGGGAAAATCATGATGACCATAATTATTCTCCTCATAATACCTCTCTTCCTTGTGAAGAAGGTACCTTGTTGTTAGAAGACCCATCCATCAAGTGTCATGAGAATCTTGTTTGTACTTATCCTAAAACCTCTCCTACTTGGAAAGATTATGGAACAAGAAGATGAAATTATTGACACATTCCTTAATATCACTTTGCCTAGACTTCTTTCATCTCCCAATCCCTCTCCCATTTGTGAAGATGATTTGATACAAGAGAATAATCATGCCAACCATACCTCTCTTACTAGTGACAAAGATACCTTGATGTTAGAAGATCCAATCATTAAGCGTCGGGAGAATATTATTTGACTCCCTCCCCCCACCTCTCCTACTTGGGAGGAGATTGTTGGGAAAGAGGATGAAATCATTAATACAATCCTTTCAAAAGATAGTAAGATGGATTGCTTAGATGAGGATGATAAGGTCACCTTAGATCCTCCACCTCCACACCAAACCATTGCTTAATCAAGTAAGAAACATAAGCCTAAAATTCATGATCCTCTTGAAAATCTACATCACCTATTTTATCTATCCAAAATAGGCATGATTTTTACATACTTTTACACACAATTTTAATTAAACTACCACCTATACCTATGTGAAAATCCAATAAACAAAAGGATATCAATGGACCTTTCTATCCATATCATAGAATATTTGGCCACCATACAAATGATTGTTGTGATTTAAAGAAGATATAATGGAATTTGATAGCCTAATAACCTAACAATTGTTTATTTTGCTCCTTGTCATGTGATAGTAGTAGAATTATAGCATGCTCACTACCACATGTATTGAGCTTCATGCATAATTATCCTTTATATTGCAAGGAGTAGCATATAATACTTTATCTTGGCTCATCATTTTCCTACACTTGGGGGCAAGGGGTTAGGTAGCCTTGTCCTAAGTGTATTTCTTATTGAGATCCCTCTTTATCTCCTTAAAATGTTAGTGTAGAGAGTACACTTAAATTTAAAGAGGTGGGGCTATAGTCCATTTATTGTTTGCATGTTCCCTTCTTAGTGATGATGGCTCACATCTCCTAGAAAGTTTGACCATGCTAATCAAAGTGTGGTCTCCTTAATTCATGTGATGTGTCTTCTTTATGGTGATATTAGATTTGATTTCCTATAAGAGTGTGACCCTTCTTGGCATATGGCATATGACATTCCTCTTGGTGGTGATGTCAAGTGTGGTGTTCCCTAAGGTGAGACCTTTCATACATTAAGTAAACCCCTTTAGATTATTTTTGTTACCTTGTCATAATCATGGCCACTAAGCATAATACAACTTGCTCTCCAGTGGTGGGGCTCACCTAGTGTATATCAAACTGTGCTAGCCCTTGTGAGCATATTTTTGGACAAACAATGCAACCATGCTAGTCTAACCTTTTATTTTTTGTCTTTGGGGGCTCACCTAGTGTATATCAAACTGCACTAGCCCTTGTGAGCATATATTTTTGGAAAAAAAATGTAATCGTGCTAGTCCACCTTTATCATCACCTAGTGAATAGTGAATTTCACTAGCCCATGAGTATTTTATTTTTGCCTTTGGGATTCACATAGTGGACAACAGATTTCACTCGTGAGCATGTTTTATGGATAATAGCATAACTGTGCTAGTCCATCTTTTTTTCCTTTTGCAATAACTTCGACATTGTATGTTGGTGTACCTTGCTTTGTTGTTGCACATGTATGTGTTATTTTGTGCCTTTGTTGGTTTGCCATGAGATCATAGATCTTGGGGGCTTTTTGTCCTCCTTGATCCTTTGTTATCTTATCTTTCCAATAGTTGTATAATTGGACCTCTCTCAACATATTTTTCACTACTTTAGTGTGAGTCTAGATGTAAGCTCATACTCTCACTAAAGTGGGGGCTAAATGTAGTGTGGGAAATTGTATACCTTTACAATTTCACACTATTTTTGGGTCCCTTAATTTATTGGACTTAATTAAGCTTCTAATTTTCCAAATTATACATTTCAAAAGCCTTATTCTTACTATTTTTTGAAAGAAGAACTAACATTAAATAAATGTATTTAATATTTTAATTTCCATGGAATATGAGTGTCCTAAAAATTTATGCCAGGACCCATTCACCCATGGGTGAATGGGTTCCCTTCATTTGCTAGGAACCAATTTAAAATATGTTTTTGGTGGCCTTTTAATGATCCAAACTCAAGTTGTAAGTGTTGGCTTTTGGAATCTAATTAGATAAACACCTATAAATACATAGTCTTTTTATCATTTGAAATCTAACAAGCTAAAGGTGAACATTCATGAGAAAATATTATTGTCAAGAGCATTCAAGAGTAGCATTATCAATCATTTTGTAGCAGCAATCAAGATCATAACATCATGTCCAATTTTATGTGTGTTCATGTTATCCTATGAATGATATAATGCATTGTAGATCCTCAAGCATCCAAGCATTCAAGCATTCAAACAAGTGATGCAGGCACATCCAAGTGAAGGGCAATCCTCATCAATAAAAAAAGAGGGCATTTTATTTTATTTTCCTAAGGTTTAGTAGGCGATTTATTTAATAGGTTAATTTGTAAGGATAGACTAAAATAAATATTAAATAATTTCCTTTTATTATTTTGTTGCAAATTTTGGGAGTGGAGATAATTTAGGAGGGAATTTTTGGAATTTTTCAATTTCAAAAATTAGCAAAAAATGGACTTGGGCATGGCTTTGGAGGAGTTGCATGTTTACATAACCAGATGTTGTTGGATTGAGCATAGGATGAAGACTCCAAGTGTTTCATACTTTTGTATGCAAAAAATCCATGTTGTAAGGGAGCTTATGATCTTCCGCATATTGTAATCCCAATTCATATTTGCTGCAATAAAATAGTGTTTTCCTTCTTACATATGTTGTGCTATTTTGAGTTGTGTTATGAGTTTTTAAATTTGTAAGGGGATTTTATTTCATCATTGGTATCAGAGCATGAGTTCCTGAGTGTCCAGGAAGAAGCACTGATTGGAGGTAGTTTACACCAGGACCTATGGTGGTGTGTTTGTGATTTACATGTAGACGGACCATCGAATGTGAGGTAGTCTATACTTGAGAGGATGGGATGGATCATGAGGAGGCCTATAAGAATTTTGTTTTGGGAAAATTATTGGGAAGCAATAGAAAATATGAAGTACCATGAAGAGTTTGAAAAGCTCCAGGATGAAGTAGATGTATAGGAAAAGATGATTAAGGAGAAAGTGGGAATACGAGAAGAGAGATATGGGAAGAAGAATGTTCTCTTAAAAGATGACAGTAAAAATAAAAGAAGCATAAGGGAAGGATGGAGAAAGAAAGAAGAGAAAATGGTCACTGCAAATCATAACTTTAATGGTAATTTAAAAAAAATTGTTTTATCTAAAAATGTTTTGTTTGCAGGATTTAACAAGGACAAGGAAAATGGTAAAAAGAAGAAGGATACCACAAAAGAAAATGAGGTATCATTTAATTATGTTAGTGAAAATTTATATGCAAAAAATGTAGATGAAGTTGTCGATGATGTTGTAGCAATTCAGAGAATGGATTTTGATAGTCCTAGATTTGACAAAGGGAATAATGAAGAAGAAGATAGTCTCTTATTGAAAGAGGAGATAAGAAGATTAGAAAAATTATTTCAGGAAAAAATTATAGAAGAAGATGATGAAAAGAAAGAGGTTGCAGTTGATACATGCCTTTTTGAAGGAGAAAAAGTTGCAGTAGTGAGCAAGGGGAAGAAAATAGAGGTGATTGTTGATTTATCGAATTTTGTCCATGTTGCTAATGAAGCTAATTTTTGCGAGGATGAAATGGTAAAAGGAAGTGAAGAAAGAGAGATGGTAAGGTACAACAATAACATGTTACAAGCTGAAATACAACAAGGTATGTTGAATTTTGTTGACATAGAAGAAGAAGAAGGTGAAGGAGAAATAGGTGAGAAAGATGTGTAGATAGAATTCATTGATTTTCATGAATTAGTTAATGTTTATTTGTGTGAAGGTGTTGAGAATGATAAAGTGGGATGGAAATATGAACCATGGTATAGCGAGGAAAATTTCATGAGGGGAAGAAAGAGAGGAACAATGAAGGAAGGAAGAGATAGGAAGTTTCAGAGCAGGGTCAAGAAGAAGAAACAGGTGGATAAGGAAGAAATATGGATGAAGAACAAGCACATGATATATACATTTTTAGGAGTTCAACTCATGAAACATTTCAAATTACCTTGGGTGTCTATGTAGGAGCATCCAGGTGAAGGGAAATCCTCATCGATAAAAAAAAAGGGCATTTTATTTTATTTTCCTAAGGTTTTCAGTAGGTGATTTATTTAATAGGTTAATTTGCAAGGATAGACTAAAATAAATATTCAATAAAAAAAAAATTATTTTTTTGCAAATTTTGGGAGTGGAGATAATTTAGGAGGAAATTTTTGAAATTTGTCAATTTCAAAAATGAGCAAAAATGGACTTGGGCATGGCTTTGGAGGAGTTGCAGGTTTACATAACCAGATGTTGTTGGATTGAGCATAGGATGAAGACTCCAAGTATTGCATATTTTTGTATACATAAATCCTATGTTGTAAGGGAGCTTATGATCTTCCGCATATTGTAATCCTAATTCATATTTGTTGCAATAAAATATAGTGTTTTCCTTCTTGCATATGTTGTGCTATTTTCGAGTTGTGTTATGAGTTTTCATATTTGCAAGGGGAGTTTATTTCATCAACAAGTCAAGAAAGTAAGATCTAATTCCTTTGAAGAGATGTGCATGACCTCTATGCTCCAAGGAATCCATTGAAGGGTGGTGAGTTGCAACAAGTGTCCATTCATTATTTCCTTCCCTTTGTCATTTTATCAAGGTTTAATTACCAAACTTGGGTTTGATCAATGCAAAACCCTATACAAATAAATAAAACAATTTTTCCCTCTTTGTGTGTGTACAAGTTATAGGTTAAAGAAGGATTGAAAAGATATTGAAGAAACAATTTTGTATGATTGCATTTGTTGTCATCAAAGTTGTCAAGACACGAAAACTAAGTTGCAGAACTTATTTCCATCATTCCAACAAGTTTGCAAGCAAAAATCAACATCTCAAATTTGACACTAAAGGATTGCAAAAAGTATTTTTAGAAGCCCTACCTAAGACCCATTCACCCAGGGATGACCCTATCCCTCTACACTACTCAGAAACATCTTTTGGTGACAGGTACATGCTATCAAACCCTTCTCAAATCAACCTGCAAGTTGTTGTTTCAATTTCTGTACATTCAGGAATATGTAATTTGCATATTAGGTCATATAGTTCATTTACTTGCATTGTTTGAAATCATTCCTAATCATTCCCAACCCCTATCCTCAAAGAATCCCCACCAACCTAGAATCTAAGGGACTCACTATTGAGGTTGAAAGTCCCTTGAACTCCCAATTGTTTGGGTGAGATTCTTAATGAAATTGTGGAAAAGAGGGACACTTAAATCTAAAATTCCTTCCAAAGGGATTAGGGTTTAACCCCCTCTCTTTTCACATATTTCAAATGTATTTAAAATTGAACAGAATAAATGTTTTTTATGTAATAGAATTATGATACTTTTGAAATGTTTCTATGATTTGTAGTAAATTTAAAAATCATTTGGTACCCACATGGATTCTTCATATTCCACACCATAATTAAAAAAATTGGTATGTTTCATAGGCTTCTCAAATGTTCAATATTTTTTTTCACTTGAAATATATATTAATCTAGATGTCTTTCTTTCTAGGTCATGGAAAATCATGTACAACAAAATGAAATAAATGTTATTCTAGATACTATATTATAAAATTTTGTAACAAGCCAATTGAATGTTTCAGTAAAATCAAATGGATTTATTGAAACTAAAATTGAAAAATTTGGAAGATCTCTTTCAAAGAATTGCGATAAAATTATTGCACAAATTAACTTGAAGTGACAAGCATGTATGCACATGCAATTGAATAAGGGTGATCCCACAATACTGGTTCACAATTTTGGCCAAACTGGACATTGAACTAAATTTTTTTAACTAAATCTTCACTTTTGGGCACCTATAGCGACTAAACCGTGAGGAATTTGGAGATGATGGAAACTAGTGATTTGTGAAATTTTGTCTATAGATCACTAGTACACAAACAACTATATATGACTAAATAAACTACTAAAATTTGTATATAAATGACTAACTTTAGTCACATGACTATTAGTGGTTTATTTGTAGTCATTTATAACACCACTAAATTTATGACTAAACAATTTTAGTCATTTATTTAGTCATTGATTTTAGTCATTAATCTGGTCATTGATTTGATCATTGATTTAGTCATTTATTTAGTCATGGTAGTGATTAATTTAGTCATTGATTGTTGTTAACTAGTCATTTATTTAGTCATGGTAGCCATTACTTTAGTCATTAATTTAGTCATATATTTAGTCATTAATTTAGTCATATATTTAGTCATATATTTAGTAATTAATTTAGTCATTACTTTAGTCATTTTTATTTACTGGTTTCCATTAATTGGTAGTAAATCTAGTCATGAAATGAATAATTTATTAAATACCATAAATTTTATAATGTAAAACTAACATAATATTAAACTTGAACTAAAACATAAAAGCAAATAAAAATATTACATATACGAACAAGCTACAACATGCTAGAATTAAAATATTGATTCAACATCATGATATATAAAGGTAATCTACAATAAAAAATTTAATGCAAATATATATATATATATCAAGTTACAAGATGTCAAAGTTGTCTAAGAGTTTCCAACTCTTTCAAATACACCATGATAATCAAGATCCCTGAACAACACATTCAAAATACTACATAAAGCAGTGAGCCAAGATGTCTAACATTAACTAGTACATGATAAACATGTTCAACTATGTCATTTTTTGCAAATATTTTAGTGGCCACCATGTGAAGGTTCCCTCTTTCTCTTTCAGACGAACAACTCCATCTATTTTGTCTTCATAAACAAGGGGTATGTTACTTGTGACCTTTAAAATGTTTACATTTGCATCTCCCGTTCCTTTCAAGTTGACTCCATGTACAATAGATAGGGAGTGAATCCGCCCAATACCCACAACATCACCATCAAATGGATCCAACACCCTAACTTTATCCCGTTCTTTGAGTTTATCAATACATTTCTGCAAAAAGAAAAAAAAAATAACACATTATACTAGATAGGTAATGATTACCCTTGTTTGCATAATAAAACAACCATTACTTACTTAAATAGTACTTGAATGTGTGTGTCAAAATAATTGCAAAAGGAAAATTTCAAAAATAATTGCAATGATCAATCTAATTTACTAAAAAACCAACACTCATAGCAGTGCTTACAATGTTACTATTAGCTTCATGCTAATCAGATACAAAGGCCACAAATATAAATACTACATTACCATGCATGCATACCAGACACATAAGGTTATGACAACACTATTACACATAAAAAAGGTAGCTAATGCACAAAAACAAAGAATGCAATATGAGAGCACTACTACTACTATTGCAAGGTGAAGGTGAAATACATTGGGATGTACAAAAATAGCGGCATTAAAGCTTTGAAACATAACCCCATGCAGTCAATATAACCCTATCAATGATGACATATAAAAGAAGAACAAAGAACAAAATGTATCAAGGCAACATGTGACAGCCATTAAGAGTAGTCATTGAGGAAACCATGCAGTCTTTCTCTGTGGCTTTCATAGCAGCAGTAAAGGAGTAACCAATAAGGTTGGATGTAGAGGTCACATAAATAATAGAGAAAAAGCCTTTCACTGTTAGAAAATAGTGTAAGAGTATGCAAAAAGAAGGAATGATGTCCAATGAACAAGTAGTAGTAGCAGTGAATTTCATGGATGTAGTAGCAAGTTTAGTGCAAGGGCAGCGAGTTTTATGGTTGTAACAACGAGTTTAATGGATTGAGCAGAAAATATCATTATTAAACAACAAGAAGACATTAAAAGAAAGCAACAAGAATATCAAAAGAAACTTTTTTTTAATAACAACAATGATAATGAAGAGTTAACAACAAATCTGTGAAGGAAAGAACAATAGTTATCATCCAATGAAAGAAGCAACACACTAAGTTCAAGATGTTGATAAGGTCAATTACAATGCCCTAAAACATAATCAAGCATCATAAAGTATTGAAGTGCTAGCAATCCCCAATGAAAAGTGACAAAGTAGGTACAATGATTGTTCTATGGGTTACATTCAATGTTTTAGTTGTCTATTCACTATTCTATAAGCTTGTTCACTGTTTGGGATCATAAAAGTCAATAATACATGAAGGGTTTCAGAATCAAGGAAAAGTAACGTTTTGTAACACTCACCTCAAGTTTAACACTAGTAGGACTATCAATATCATGCATATACTCCTCAAATTCAACATAATCACTATCAACATTGTCCTGAAGTTGTGTAGCTTTGCTAAGAGCTCTATTGACAGGGTATTTTCCTTTTTGTTCTGCTTTCATATAATTGCCCTACATGTGGTTTAATCATCATGCAAAGTTAATATAAGTCAAGTAAAGAATGCAAAAGCTATAATTTTTTGTCCACACCAACTATTATATTACCTCAACTTCAACACAACTATGATTGGCATCAAGGCATTGTTATTTTCGTGCTACTTTGATAAAATTGCTCCGCATGTAGTTTAACCATCAAGTAAAAAAATATATCCAGATGAGTAATTCATGTAAAAAACAGTCAACAGAGCCTTTCCAAGCATAAAAGTCACAATAGGTGGAATGGGTGAAAATCCATTTTTGTAGACTCACAAACCCTCAACTCTATCTTTACAGACCTGTTTCAACATTTTGACTAAAAAATGCACAAAATTCTTCAAGAATCCACCAAATCATAAACAAATTGAAGTTAACTCACCTAGTCACCTAATTCAATGCAAAAGAGAACAAGGAAATCCTGTACGGGCAAGTACAGAAGCTTGGAACTGCAAATAATCAGAAATTTATGAGAAAAGAACATAATTTCAAGAGTTTTATTATTGCATTATGATCCATAGAAGAAAAAATATTTTGGGGAAAAAATCAGCAAAGCAAAAGTATAAGATTTTTTGAAAAAATCGGGAAAAAGTTTGGAAAAAATCGGATTTAAAAAAAAAGGTAAAAATTGTAGAACAAGAGATAAAAACTATTTTTTTGAAATTTAAAGGTGTTTCCATAGCATAGAGATATAGAGAGAAAATAAAATAAAGATTTTAACTAATGAATTATAAAAAATAGATTTTTGTAGTTTATATTCATATCGTTGATTGCATTGCATTGCACATCTTTCAAACTCAAAGCATTACTTCACATTGCATAACTAATAACTAGATGTTGATAGATGAGAAAATTTCAATTACAATATAGTTTTTAGAAAGTCAACCTAAGGAGTTATGCAATTACATCACATTGTATAAATAATAACTAGGAGCAGTTGCCAATTGCATTTGCTTGTCATGGCATTCTATGAGACCACATTTCTTTAAGGCATTTTTTCAAATAGTTCACTGCCTTGTCTATGCTACCACATTTTTCATACATGTCTACCAAAGCATTTTGTCAAATTGTTCACTGTCTTGTTGCTATGGCAAAAAACCTAAAACAAGTGCTTTCAAACAAGAAAATGGATGTATGGAAAAAATCTATCAAAAGCATAATAGTAAGCATTAGCATAGACAAAGTGGTGAACTCTTTGAAAAAATGCCTCAAAGAAATGAGGTCTCATGGTGATGGAATGCCATGGCAATCAAATTGCTTTTGATTGCCATGGAATTCCATCACCATGAGACCTCATTTCTTTTAGGCATTTTTTCAAAGAGTTCACTGCCTTGTCTATGCTAACACATTTTTCATACATTTCTATCAAAGCATTTTATCAAACAATTCATTGCCTTGCTACTATGGCTAAAAGCCTAAAATAGGTGCTTTCGAACAAGCTATGTGTTGAGACCAGGAATTCTCTAAATATTTTATCAAATCCTACTACCCAAACACTTGCTCTATGGACAAAGCACAAGAATACAAGGAAGCCTCGACTTTTGGATGTAGTACATGAATTAAGACGGTCAACTATGGTTAAAACAATGAGAGACACAACTCCTACATAAGCTGCCACTATGACTATGCATTATGTAATGTTCACCAAGGATGTAGTAGAAAACATGGAAAAGAAGATTAATGAATATAAGAAAATATTGAAATTATCAAATGATGAGGTGAACAAACTGTTTATTGAAAAATTTAAAGCTAAAGCAACAATTGCAGCAAGCCACTCAAGTGAGAGGAGATGAAGTAATTGTCTATCACCGACTTGTCCAAGCAGAGGATCCACAGATACAACAAATGAAAAATGAAATTGATAAATTGAAGAAGCATAAAATGGAGGATGTCCAACATCATGTCATAGAGGCTCCAAATTTTCTTCTTATGTACGGACTATCAATAAAAAGATAAAAAGATAACGTTTTCTCTATGTTTTCTCTATTCTCTCCAGATTTTCTTCTTCTGTACAGACTATACAGGCTCATAAATGTTATGAATTCTATTATTTAGTGTAGTATATTGTGTTATCTTTAAAATGAACTCAGATGATTGATCACCAAACAATCTTCAAAGACAAAGCACTTTAACTCTTCAATTTTTCAACATTTGCTTAACCTGCCCTAGTAGCACTCCTACCCAGGTTTTAGGCACTTTTCTCGATATCTTCCCAAAAAACTTACCAAAAAAATGGATCATTCAAACACCCATTATAGAGTTACAAAACATATCTTAGGCCCCCATATGAATCCTTTGGAACAAATTTGAGAAAACTAACTTTTCCACCGATTTAGGCCTCCAAATAAGTCAAATTTACAAAGGAACCCCTCCAAGATTTCAACCCCAAACCAAAAAAACTTGAAATAGTCTTGATTTATGCTTCAAAACAAAGGATTCACTAGGTCTTAGGACCCCCAAAACTTAATTTGATCCCCTACTAAAAAACCCTCCTTGTAGCCTAAGAACCTAGGGTTTTAAAGCACCCTTATTGAAAATGCATATTGCCAACCCCTCCAAGCGACACCAACTGCTCAGAAACTTTAATTTAGACCCCCTCAAGCTTTAGAAACTCTCACATTCCCTTTGGAAATTCTGCACCACCACTCTACATGTCTGCACCCTCCTTTTCACCATGAAAACACCCTTTTAAGACCTTGGGGTTACACTCCAACTTACATTCCTTGCACTCAAACCAAAAGAAAACCTATCCTAACACTTTATTATGCCATTCCATTGAGAAATGGGTGAAAACAGTAGATGGAATGGAAATTTACATCATTAAGTTCCCAAACAGAGCCTTTGCTACCCTTACACAAGCAGTTCTAGAAAACCAAGGAGATCTTTTACAAAAATTGGAGTTAGACTCTCAAAAGGAGTTTATTTTAAGATAACACAATATAATACACTAAATAATGGAATTAAAAACATTTATGATCCTATACAGTCCGTACAGAAGAAGAAAATCTGGAGAAAATAGAGAAAACATAGAGAAATTGGGGGAATCAGTCTTGTTTACCTTGTTTGTGGACCAAAGGTGTATAAAGGGATTGGCACCCCCTTATGGTTTAAAAAACTACACTTCTGAGACCTAACAGATCATTCATTTATCTCATATTTATTTTGTCATAAAACTCATAATCAAAACATTTAGGACAGTCACAAGATTTAGGATAGTCACAATGGATTTCAATGAAACAAAAGGAAAAGTTTCATAGATTCACTATTCTATATTTGATCGTAATACTTTGCCTGGAGATCACGAGTAATTTTATAAAGGCATGTTGTGGAAAACATTTATGAAATTTGTAGACATCTTTAGAATACAATATAAAGATTATATAGTTGATAATCAAAATATTGAGGGATAGCCTCTTACCTAATCTGAACCCATGGAATTATGGTCATTCCATGCACAAACTATAGGCTTAACAGAGGCAACCAACTGTGAAACTTTCTCAGTGAGACAGTTTAAGCAACTCATTATATGTTGGTACTCTTCATTTGAGTTGACATGATTTGGAGAGGCTCTTACTGGGCGTTCAACAGATCATTGTGAAATCTCTATTGACGAACTAGATTTCCTCACGATACTAGCATTAGATTTAGTATGATCTAGTGTTGCCATATAATTGAAAACATCTTCTACACTTGCTTCACTGTTATTTTTTTCCACCTAAAATACAATGTCAATTTCAACATATAGTCAATTCAATAAAAATTTAAAATAAATAACACAATGTAAATTGAATCAAAAATCCATACACTTACTCCACATTTTTCCATTTTGGCCTAGAACCCGCCTCCAAATGTATATTCAATCCTCACATTATCTCTTGCTCTCTTGCCTCTATTAATCTTTGTCAAATATTCTTCGGAACGCATACTTTCTTTCAATGCCTCCCACTCTTTGGGAGATAGAGTGTTGTCAAACATCTCTTTTCCCTCCATGATTGTTTTTCTGCAATTGTATCTAAAAGTGTTCATTAGAAGGCTCATCTTGTGCTTGTAATATTTTCTAGAGATTTTTCCACCAACAATGTGGTGGAGCTTTTAATTTCTTCCCCTTTTTGTGTGGTACTTTTTAATTTTATCCTTGGCTCTAATTGGGTGGGTTTTCTTTTCGAACGTTGACTTATCATTAACGGTGGTTAGTTGTTTAAGTGTGCTTTTAACCCCTCTGAGGTCATGACTTTACCGACCCCTCTTTACCTGTCTTCTTGGTCTCTTGCATCTGAATATTTTCTATTTGCCTTAGTGTCGGGTTGATAAATGTCTTAGATTAATTTCTAAAACATATTTTGTCCTTGAGGGTCTTTTCCCCATCCACCTAGTCAGTCCCCCTTTTATAAATAACCTTTTCACACGTGCAGATTACGTAGTCGTCAGATGAAGTGACCTGCATCATGGCCATTTATCGCAGACCTCGCAAACTCTCCTACTGATGTTATCAAAGTTATGCGAGGTGTGCGAGATGCCGCCACCTGTCGCATATGATTGTGGTGACCACCTTTGTTTGTTGACCGATGATGGATACCAGTGCTGACAACTATTTCCTTACCAATGCATCATGGCCGTTCCTCGCTAACCTCGCACAATTAAAACTTCAGTTTTAATAATGCTGCAAGGTGTACAAATTGTTGACGCGTGGACGCTGATGCTGTACGATGGAAGATAAAGGTGGGGCCCGTTCCGTGTTGATGCGGTGCCCGGTAGGTGAATTTCCTATTCGCCTGAAGACTGGAGAATGGACGTGGCATTTTCAAACTGTTTTGCTTTAATCTGAGCCGTTCTCCTAGCCTACATTGCTTTTGATCAACGGTTTGCATTTAAAATAAGTTGTTGTTGTACTATAGCCATTTTATCTCACGCGAGTGAATAGTAATGGTCGAGTTCGACTCTACTCCCATAATTAAATGCCAAAAGATCAGCGAATTGCTATTTCTGAGCTGTATCTCTACACTGAGGAAGAATTATCTGGTACCGAGTGAAGCAAGCTGTTGTTGCGATTTTCCAGTCTCACTGCCATTGACGCTCTGCAAGTGAAACTGTAAGTAGCACGTACGCCATTTCTTGTGATTTCAGAAGATTTTATGGTTTCTTGATGAACAATTAGTGATTGTTTCCCATTCCGTTCCTGAAGAATTGTTTTAATATATTTTCTTTTAGAGCTTGTCTAGATAATTGTTGGGGATTCTAGAATCATGAGGTATTTTTTGTTTAAGGCTATAGGGAGAAAATTATAACTGCTTGCCATTTGAAAATAAGAAAACCCTAGCTTGATTTATCATCTGTCTGATATAAATGGCACCCAAGGCCCGAAGTTCTGGTTTTGAAACCACTACCAGGTCTCTCCCAAGATGCTATTGATTTGTTAAAGCCCTCTACTAACAAGAAGCAGGAGGGAAAGGTTTTGTTCTATGGGCCCTTACTCTTGGAAGAGTTAACATATAAGTAGTGTGCAATTTGAGATGTCAAGTTACCATATACCAGGTGGAAATTGTTCTCCAATTGGTTTGGGAACAGGAATTTGTCGGTCCCTTTGTGTAACCCGTGGAGGTTGGACTTGGGTAAGTTGGTGGTGCCTAATGTCTACTTGGATGTAGATATTTTGAAGGATGTTTCTACGAGATATGACCCTGTGACTTGAGTTGTCAGAACTCACACTGGTTTAGAAATGATTAAGATAACCAGAGAAGAAATCACAGATATTTTCAGTTTGCACGAATGGAGTCAAGATATGGTTCCTTTCAACCTTGAGGTTTTCAGACAAGAGTATAGAAATACTAAGGGTTTGTTCAAAACATCCCTTTTGGTACCTCATTTGGCTATCTCGGGAAGAGGAAAGAATCAGAAGAAGGTAGTGATCGACAGGAATGAGCCGAAACCTTTTCCTATGGACTATTTCTCCAGTTATTTCAAGAAGACTGTTTGTGCTTTATGTCAACTTCTGGGAGTCAGTTTAAAGACAACCCTGCCTACCAATATTATGTATATGGCTGTAAATCTCCAACACCTGGGTTTCAACATGGTGTATGATTTTGCCACTTACCTAGCGAAGAAAATGCACTCAGGTCTGGTGGCCTTAAAGGAGGGGAAGAATTGGGTTGGATTCAGGTGGTTTTCCCTGTTAATCCACATGTTTCTATATAGGGGTCAGGATGTGTTTGAAAAGGATATGGAATTAAACAAGAAAGAAGGTAGTATTGAAATGCCTATCCAATATTGGACTGGGATCCTTGACATGTGTGATCACAAGTTTGATTATGTAACATTCCATAATGTCTTTGGATCCAAGTTAAGAAAGGCTCTGGTTCATGATCCCCCCAGGATTCCAAAGGAAATTCATGATTCCTTGAGGCCGATGGAGAGGAGACCTAAATTGAACTTAATGCACAATTGGGGTGACATTATCCCCTATCATAACACAAAAATTTTCAGGTTTTCGATACCAATGTCAACCCAAAGGTTTTGCCAAGGGAGGTGCCCCTTAGAATTGGATTTTTGGAAATCATGAGGCAGTTGGGAGGCGCTCAAGAACTTCACTTGCGAGTTGAATAGAAGAAAGGATCTTTTTTCCCTGAGTATACAACATTTGTCGATTTTGTTATGGAAAAGGGAGGATGGAAGGAGTTACACATATTACTTAGGCCTTATAGGCTAAAGACTGTGCACCCTAGGAATCATGATCCTGAGGGTTTTATCTCTCAAATGAAGGCAAAGCATCGGACCAGAACCTTTGTCCAAAATTTATACTTTCCTGAGGACATCATCAGGAATATTTTTGATTTGGATCTACAAGAGGAGAGAAAGGCAATGTACATTGCCTACTCTAAAATGGTAAAAAGTAAGCAGGAGAGAATCCCTGGTTTCAATCCCATACCTGATGCCAAAGATGAGTTAAGCAGGGCGATATATGCCATTGATAATTTTGAGAGTTTGGTAGGGGTTTTGAAAGATGAAAGGGTTGTGGAAGAAAGGGGAAAATCACAAACTATCGAGGAGTACCCTGAAGTAAGATTGGAGGAGAGGCCTACTTATCAACCCCAAAAGAAGATAAAGGTTTTTTCTAGAAGAAGAGGAAGTAGGGTTGAAGATGTTGCTAAAAATATTGCACCATCTTCTTCAGAGCAGTTAGTGCCAAATATTGTTGATCTGGATTCTCCTCCTAGGTTTTCAGAGTAGGCTTGCCCACCATCACCAAAGAGGCAGAAGGTTGAAAGAACAAGGATGGTCGATTATGATGGTGATGAGGATGACGACATTATTGTGACTCCAGATGAAATGCATCAGGAGATGCCATCAGACCTAGTTGACACTGCAACAAGTTCAGGGGTAGTTACTTTGAGGTTAGGAAAAGATGAAATCAAAGGAATAACAGGTAATGATGATTTTAGGATAGAAGCTTGCAAAGAGTTCATGATGGATGACTCTTTTATTCAAACTAATTCTTTTGAAGACTTTGTATGGAGGGCACATCTCTCACTATATTCTGAGAAGGTGGCACATGAGAGAAGTATGTACCCAAAGCTCCCAGAGAAGGTAATTCAATCTAAGGTCAGAGAACAGATGAAAGAAAAATTCAAAGATATAACACCAGAGCAGGGCCAAGCATTGATATAAAAAAGTGGAGTATTGCTACTTCCTAAATGGGATATCACTGGTGTTGTGGTGTTTGACACAATAACAAGGGCCAATAGGCCACTACTTGCAACTGATGAGGAGGCTACATTAACACTCAAAGGATCAACCTTTAGTGAGGAATGGGATGCTTTGACAATCTGGTCTCTGTCCACTAGGTCTAAAAAACCAATTGTTGCAGAACCATATGATTTCAGTGGTCACTTGGTTGTGAGGAGAGTTGTTGATACCCTATCATTAGAAGCTATTGATATGGTCGTAAATGTTGCCAAATTCACCAGGGCAACTATTGACGATTTGACCAAGGACTGGGATACTTTGAGAGGCCAATATAATGACATTATTATTGAATATAATAAGATTCAACAAAAAGTAGCAGAGTTAGAAACTGAATTGGATTTATTGAAGCAACAAATGGACACCATGAGGTCTCAAGGATAAGCCATTTCTAGCCACATTGGCTCCGACCCACCAGTAGAGCAGTCTCAACCTTTTGCACAAGCACAGTCTTTGGCTATTGTTCCATATAATATGGGACAAGTGCCTATTGCAATTGAGAGGGCTAGTAGCCCAGGAGGGGGACTCTCTAGGGAGAAATTGATTCATCAAGTTGAGGAGTATAAGGAGATGGTACGAAAAATCCAAGATGCAGTAGGGAGAAGCAATTCAGTGATAGTGGACACTGTTTTGAAACATTCAAACAAAAGGGTCTAGGGTAAGCTAAACAATGTTCATGCAAATTATGTCCTAATGTTGCAAGCACTGAAAATGTTTCCAAGGGATAGAGAATTGGCCATCCCATTACTAAACAAATGGAGCCCCAGAATGGAGAAGTTGAAATTCATGGCAGTAGGGGCAAAACAACACAGGGATAAATATCCTATGTTTATAGCAACATATCAATTTGTCAAGGGAATTGTTGAGCAGAAGTTTTAGGGATTTGCCGCCCCTATGGAGTCCAAGATTAAGTTAAAGGATGTATATGATGGAAAGGACTTGACGCCATTGCCACATATTTTGTAGAGTCAGGATGAAGTCAAGCCCCTATAGGTTTGGAAGGACCGAATGAATAATATAATGATTGCTCAAACACATGAGATATGCAAAAATGCTGACATCCGCATGCTGGAGAATACATTGGAGAAGTTGTCTTTTGTCATTTGTTTCTTAGAAAACTTTGATAAAAAGGCCACATCGATAATGGTGAATTATGCACCCTATCGAAACAAGGTTGATCAGGTTGTGACTTTCAAGTGGCCCTTCGAGGAGGATTTTGAATTATGGAAAAAGGTGTTCACTGATGAACTTGAACTATGAATGTTATAGTTGAGAATTGCAACTTGGTCATGTATAATACAGGTCTAGCCTTAGAAGTTATATTTGAAAAATGCATTCTCTTTTCGACTTCAAGTACAGGGTGCTGAGGTGGAATAAGTACTATAACAATTAAGCATGCCTTTAGTGTAAAGTGAGCGGCCTTTGGAGAGATAGTTTCTTTCCTCCATATCAACTAATGATGATTCTTGTATTATGCTTTCCACTCGCATAATAGAATTGAAACTAAATTAGGAATTAGCGGTCCAATTACAAATGGACATGTGTACTCTCCGGCCCGAAGCTTGTTGGCTCCCTTGTTTTAGAAAAGGGAATTTTGGGCCGAGAGAGAGGTCTGCTGAAATATCCAAAATATGAGAAATAAGAGTCTATCGATACAAAGAGTATGAATTGTAAGTCCAGGTTTTAAAGTTTTGAGTCAGATATGAGAACTTAGTTAATCATGGGGTTCTTGAGCATGTTTGTGTCAAGCTCGTGAATATTTGGAGTTTATTTTCTCTCCTATTGTGATATTTTGCATGAATAATTAATGAAATATTGATCCAAGATGATTTTCATTGATCTTCATTTGTTCTTTACTATGAATTATGTTTAACTATAGCTATGGTTCAAAGGATCGGTTAAATGCTTGAGTTAACTAGTAACTTTATGCAAGATAACAAATAGGATTCATAAAGAAGTAATAAACTCAGGTATAGATCTATGGATTGTAATGTGATTCATATAGATCATAAGTGCTTAAGATGAAATTTTCCTTGTAGTTCAATTTTCTCTTTTGACTTTGTGCATTGGGATATGGCACTGGAATTCTGATCACGTTTTATTCTCTCATGTTTTGTGTGATGGCCTCAGGATATTTTATTCAATCATTTCCTATCATTTTACTTTAGTTGTATTTGCGATTCTCTGTTAACTGGACCCAAGCCTTTTCAAGGAATAGCCAATTTCTTGAAGGATTTCATCCTTTTAGCATTATGGGGAATCTATCTGTAGCTTATCCAAGTGCAAATGAATCATTTAATGTTGTATGGTAAGAGCACATTTTAGGGAATACCCTCTTGGATTTTACATAGTCCGAAGTGTAGGAGAATTAGCCTTATCGTTGTTCTCGTCAAGTTGGCCATACATTTCCTAGACTTTTATTTTCCTAGAATTTTATTATTGGGTGTGGCAAGTTCATAAAATCTTTCGGGAAATACATTTGGGTTGCAGTAAAAAGTGCCAACACAGTGTCAAAGGAATTTTCTATTTTTTGTATAACATATTCCACATTTCATGGATCTTTCTCTGCAAAATTTGATTTGCAGACATCCAAATGGGCCCTACATCTTACGCCTAACTCAGAGGCCCACATTGCAGCATTTTTCCCAATGGGTTCACCATCTCTTGATACCTCAACCAAGAATGGCTTCTTTCGTTCTAATATTCTTTCTTTTGCGTTCCTCTCTGTAGATCTGTATAAATATTGACTCAATCTTTATCTTTTAAGATAAGCAAGCACATCTTCTATTTCACCACTACAAATATTTTTGGCTGATTCACTAATTCCTTCAAAAGTTGTAGATGTGACAGGTGCACTTTCAGGCACATCAGATGTAAGCAAACTCTCTTCATGACTTTGATTAACTAGAACTTCACGCTCCTTGTCCACATCACGTGTGGCATGAGTAGGTAGATCAGTAGTGGTCTCTATAGATTTCACTTCATCACAACTATTTTGTTCACCAACTTGATTTGTTGAATCATGAAAGCATTGGCTTCTACGAGCTGGCAACACTGTACGTTTACTTTCTTTTTGTTTTTTCTCTTCATTTTATTTGCTCTATTTTTCTTGCCTATAAAACAAAAAAAATATATCATATCATGTCTTATATACATAAAGCTCTTGCCTATAAAATTTCATTAAACAATATTAAACAAATAATTTACTACTTAGTGGATTTACAACTTGCCTATTTGGAAAACCAAGACATGATAAATATTCATTATTCTTGGCCACACGTTCTTCATGAAAGTGCTCATAATCTGTCACTGGAATTTCAACATTGTGATCACTATCATCTAATTTGCGCCTTTCATTCTTTTTTTTCATTTCTTGATGTCCAAAAAAAAAATAATGTATAAACTAGCAACTCGATACAAAGATAATTAACCATAACAGAAATTGCATAAATACAAGTTTATGAGGTCTTTGTTTTAATGAACAGTCATTAAAACACATACGAAGTCTAAAGCATTGCAAACAACAACAATCATTAGATGTTGTGGGTATTTCAGTCAATGGATATTAAATAATGGTGCCCTACAGAAATGGCAGCTGCATAAAAAACTTAGCAATGTATTTGAATCAATCCATCAAATCTTTAGCAATAATGTTTTCATTCATGGTTCAATAAAAAATATGTATTACCAAATTTTAACTAGACATGAACTTGTAGCATGACAACCATTTTGTACAATTAAACCAATTCTTTGCTTAGGTGATAGTACCATCACTAAGAAATGTCTATGGTATTTGGTGATTCTTACTTCTGTTGTTTTGTTACGTAATAATTTGTTCATAACATCTAGATACATTCATGAAGGGGTAGACTTCATGAAAAAGAATAAATATGTTGGAGTGGACAGCGAGTTACAAGCAAGGAATGCCATGATTTGAGGACTAAGTAGTCAAACAACAACGAACTTCAAGATATATGCAAAAAAGTGAAGAACATTTGATCAAAGCAAAAAAAAGAAATGACCTTATAGTATATAAAGATACATATGAGACAGTGATTTCTAGTGCATAAAGTCAAAAGCACAAATGTTGATAACATTGATATCACTGTTAAAAAGAATGTGAAGACAACAAAGGATGTGAGCAACATGCATTGTGTTGGGACTATAAAATTTTCAAAATTTTATAGTAGCGTGCATTCGCAGACTCCACAAGGTAGCCACATCTTGAGTGCAAAATTGCTATAATCCTCTTTACATATCATATACACTAGTGATCCCATCAGATTTGACCTTTTGACACACCAAAATCCCTCTGACCATCATTGAGCAGGAGCCTTTGAATAAATAATCCATATCGACATGACTATGTCCATGTCTCTTCGACCGATAATTTATAACCTTTGAATTCAGGCATTTCTGGCATATCGGTGAAAGGTCAACATTGTCACATCGATCAACAACTAAGGAGGATACATATTCGGGAAGACAAAGCCTATTGTTTCACCGATGAAAAGGTTATCAAAAAGAAAAATACCATTGGAGTGAGATCCTCAAGTCAGCCTGAGCATACATGTCATGTCGATGGACTTTCATTGGTAAGATGTTCACTTTGTTTCATCGATAAAGGAAAAAGAAACATGTCGAGGAGACGTGCTTTCAAAATGAGTTTCAAATGTCTTCTCGATTCCATATGTTACATCGATGAAAGTAATATTGGAGAGAGTCTTGCCAATTCATCTGAAGGAGGAAGACGGTACATCAGGGAGACTTATAACGCCAGAGTAATTTTCAGATCTTTCAACGATACTTATTCTCTTGCCGATGGTAATATGAATGGATCAAAGCTCATCGGAGTAACACTTGGCGACAATTCTGATATCTAAGTGACTTAATAAATCTCTTTCTAAAGGTGATATGAATCAAAAGATGAACTATTTAACATCAGTAAGAATGATATTTGGTCTCTTGACCATATAAGGTGTCTAATGAATACTCTGCTTGATTCAAACTCATAGATCGGCCAGAGTTTAAATAGTTCTTGTCTATATAATCATTCGGTCTAACAGTGGGAAATTTGAAAAATCTACTACACTCGTGTTCAAAGATGGACATTAATGGCCACATGGATACACACTATATAGATAATTCTCTAAGTGAAATGAGAATAATTGAGTAGAATTTGCAAGGTTGGCAGAAAAATGAATGGGAGAATGGACATAAGCCAGAGAATTTTGTGTAGCCAAAGATTTTCAAGTAAGCTTGTGAATTCTTTGCAATTGTATTTTCAATTTTTTCAATTTCATAAAATAAAATGGAGGGTTCGAGCTTTGGAAAATCAAAAGGTAGAAAAAAGCAGGGTGAGGGTAGTCATCCTAAGGGAAAAAAGAAAAATATTGAGACTAGGGATGAATCATAAACAACTAAAAGGAAATTGAATCAAGATTTTATAGAGAAACTACCTGGCTCGGGACCTAAAGCCAGACATTTTGCACAACTTAGGGCAAATGTGGATAAATTTAAGGAAAAATTCAAACACATAGGGGATGTGTGAACTTCAATTCAGGGATATGAACTATTTATGTTTCACTATCGTCGAAGGGATAGGTTCCATCCAGTATGCAATCCTTGGAAATTCAACCTAGGAAAATTGGTTGTCCCAAACATATATGTGGATGTGGAATTAATAAAACTCTTAGTTGCCCATTACAATCCAAAACTCAAAGCTATCTGCAATTCATTGGGTAAACCTCTCATACATGTGTCAGAAGCTGCAATTTACAAAGTTTTTAACCTAGAAGGCACATGTGATGAAGCTATCATGCATGAGAATTTGGAAAAAGAATTCTAAAGAGTGGATACCACCTATAGGGGGTGGAGATTACCATTGCATAAACCTAGAAGGGATGGAAATCTGGTTCCACTAGATGACAATGATGGGCCTCCATTTCATGTAGACTTATTCGAGCCCTATTTGAAATATACATACTTATCAGTATGTCAAGTGTTAGGGATGGAAGCTCCTGAGATTATGTCAATTGTACCAATGATAATTGCAGTTGATGTTCAATATCACAATGACAGACCCTTTGATTATGCTTCATACATCTTCAAAGGAATTGATTTAGGGCTAATGGCAATAAAGAATGGATCCCCTATTTTACATTTCAAGCAGTACTCTATTTTTATGCATATAATATTGTATTATGAACAAGAATTGGGAATGTGGAAATAAGAGCTAAGGATTACACAGTTTGATAGGGAGGGTAAATTGTTACCAATTCATTTATGAACTGCTATTTGGGATAGCAGGTTTGCCAATTCAAGTTTTGTGCATTTTGAAGAATACTTTGTTAAACCATTGTACAGATTCTTTAATCATCCTTGTGACTATGCATTTTCTAATGAGATTAAGAGGTTCCTCAAACCCAAATATTTTAATGGACCTATTGGCCACAATTGGGTAGATTGGTATTGTTTTGAAGATGCTACTATGATTAGAGTTTATGGTTTTGAAGATACACCATTCATCTTGCCTAAAATAGTGCCTGATAGAATTGCCTACTTGGAAATTGTTAGGCAAATGAATTTCTCAAGTGTAATGAATTTACATTCCTTTGGAAAATAGGCATTCATGCCAAGAACTTTGTGGTTTGGATATTTCACTATATTGTCAAAGGAAGGGTATGATTTGATTTTGGATAAGTTATTACATTTTTAATTTGAAGAAAGTTCCACCAGGAAAAGGGTTTGATCCGAAGGGATACATTAACTTTGCTAAGAAAAAGATGAAATTAGGTGGGTATAATCATATACCTTATCAGTATGATGATTTGATCAGAAATTTGGATTTCAATGAAGCTAAGAGGGTTGTTGATGAATATAACAAGGGAGTAGAACAAAAAATAAAAGAGATACAAGATGTGGTGTTGTTATCTTCTGGTGAGGAGTCACCTGGTGATGAGGGGTATCAAGGTCCAACTGATAAAATCTCTAGATTGAAAACTAAGGATTATAAGCTTCCTCCTAGGAGAACCATAAATTGAAGAGGGTTCAGATATAGACACGAGGCAAATAGCTTATAGATCCTTTGTAGCAGATGACGAGTTTGTGAAATCTCCAGAATTCAGAGCCTTCTTGTACAAATAGAAGGGAACAACAATAAGAGAATCTATTGAAAATGTAACACCGAATAATGAGGATCAATTATTGAATAATTTGAAGCTAAGTGTGGAAAAGGAAATGAAAGATATGACCCCAGAGAGAGGGAGAAAATTGTTAGAAGATTCAGGTGTCATGATTTTCCCAGGATTGGATCTAAACTCTACCATTTTTTTTGAAAGTTTCTTGAAGGATAACAATGCTACACATAAGCTTAGCCTTGAGGGAGTGGCATAAGTGTATACATGATCAAAGTATAACCCTGATGAAGGTTCCCTTATGATCTGGGCCCTGTATCCACCACATAAGAAGTCTATTATTATTGACACTGAAAAGGCTTTTGGACATGTCCTGACACTGAAAGTTGGAGAAGCTGATCTTGTGGCTACAACTGATATTGGCATCAATGTTGCCAAGCTAAATAACGCCCAGATCCAAACATTGATCAAAGAAAAGGAAATGTATAAAATAAACAATGAAAGGATACTTAGGGAAAATGATTGCCTGAAGGATATGATTGAAAACACATTGAAAGGATCCACTAGGTTGTTGACTCAAGGAGAAAGCTCTCAAACAAAGGACAAGTGAGAAGGATCAGATGTATATTCTCAAGGCAAATTTGATACACTTTATGTAATGATTAGAAAAAGATAGGCTAACTTGATGGTTTGGCTAAGCAAACTCTGGGGAACTCACTCAAAGAATTATGTTGCAGAGCAGGAGCATAAAATAATTAGTGATAGAATCCAAGAGAAATTTCAAGAAATACAGAAGAGAGATACTCTTGATAATCAGACTATCACTACTACTAAGGAAATCATAAGAAAGCACATAGATTACTATGAGGAAATTCAAGGAGATGCAAAAGGATTAATTGATGCCACAAATGAAGGAATACCAACACTATTTGAAAATGATGGAAAAAAAAAACAAAAGACTAAATGGATTGAAGAATGCGAGTTGATACTACAAAAGACTTTGGAAGTGGCTATAGGTAAAGACTCGACATTGGATGAAGCATGCAAGCAGAATGAGAAAATGGTGAACATAGAGATAGTAGTCAGGAATGCATCAGGAGATGTTGATACTCACAAAAGACGAGATTATCTGGACCATATGTCAAAAGTTCACTTATGGCTAACTAGAGCCTAATTATTTGTGTTTAATCATTGTTAGTTGTTGTTATTATCAAAAGATATTTCATGAAGGGGTGTGTCCCTTCAAATTTTTGATATATATAAATCTATTACATAGTGACAAAAGGGATAGGCGAATAGGGATAGATAGACAGTAAAAAACTTCTATGATGTTTACATTTCAAAAGACTATGTTGCAAGTATGATTTCAGGAGATCAATGAAAGAAATTTGTGTATGTGGCTTCATATTGGTATCAACTATTTGTTAAATATATTCAATTATATGGTTGTCTCCAACATAATATTTCCTTATTATTTAAGTTGATATATCAAGGATTTTTTGATTTATCAAAAAAAAATTATTGTTCTTGTGTGATGTGATTAATTGGCTTCTTTTAGAGAATTAAAACCCTTTTAATCTGTTATAGTAATCTAGAAGTGTTAAAGCAGTTCACAAGGAAATGGTATATAATAATATTATAAAATAGGGCTAAAGATAATGCCATATGTAGGGAAGACAATGCTATTTTAGTAAAAAAGTGTAAAAGAAAACATAGAAACAATGTTTAACAATACTTCAATGACGACTTTTGTAAAGGATGCTAGAACAATGAAAATGATAAAGAACATATATAAAAGTAGTAAATAGTCCAGAGGAGCTGTCAAAAAAATATCATTGTCAAAGTAAAGCAATGGTGGTATACATATTCATATTGCATAATAAATTTATAAATGAAAACATATTCATATTGCATACAACATTTATATATGAAAACATATTCATATTGCATTCATATATGAAAACATATTCATATTGCATCCTCATTTTTATATAAAAACATATCCATATTGTATTCATATAGTAACTTTGTTCAACATTAAATCTTTGAAACAGGTATTAGTCTGAAGGTCTGTGTCCTTAAAATATAAAACAGTCTTAAAACAACATGAAAGTCTTACATAAAAGGTCATAAAATGGGGCTCATCAATAATCATCTGCATTTCTAGCAAGATCAGAATCCTGATCACTTGTGTCTGCATCTACTTGATTTTCTTCCTCATCCTCATTTGTGACATGCAATACATTATCTCTCTCAATTTATTCATTGGTAATCAAAATCTCTTCTTCAAACAGTCCCTCATTGTCTTCATCCACTTCTTCGAATGTTTCTTGTAAATTAACATATTGCCCATAAGGCATTACATCAACAAATTCCATGATTTTTCATCTCAAACGAGACTCTGTTTGAATGACATATGACCAACCTGGGCTTCTTACATCATCAATTAGAAATTATTGGTTAATTTGAAGAGGGGAAACATACAGCTCATCTGTCTCTAATAAAAATTGTCGTGTATTTGCACGTACAAATCCATAATCATCAAATTGTACTGTGGATGGTTGGATCCACTTACATTTTAATAATATAGGACTATTTTCACCAAAATCCACTTGAATAATTTCTTGGATGAATCCAACATAAAATTTCTTCTCAATTTCATGAAGAAATTCAGCACTAACAACACAATCACAATTTGTCTTTCCTTTGTCTTTTTCTTCCACTCTTAAATGACTACCATAGGCCCACATTCCACTGAAATGCATAGCCCATAAATGTGGAGGTTGTGAAATATCACTTTCCTCTATTGTTATATCTTGAACTTCTTCTTTTGCATCACTGATTGCATTAGCAATCCATTCTTCAAATTTTGGAAAAGAATCACCTCCAATCAAATCATGATGTCTGCGCCTTTGAGGTCGATGTTGCATCCAATTTTGATTCTCTTCTTCATATTTTCTACATAGAATAATGACTTACACATAGTAAGATTAATAATATAAATGTGTAAATGCAATTGAGTAAATAAATTATTGTGTAATTTTTTTTACCCATGTCACTTATCGAACGAAGATGTGTTTTGAAGAATAAAGGCATGTATTGCACTTCTTTCTTGATATGATATCTTGAAGTGACATCCATTGCCTTCTAATATTTCACCTACAACTCTCTCATCTTCGTCATCATCCCATACACGTTGATTGACATTTTTAAAATCCTTCATATATTCTATGCAAAATCCCATGGCCTCTTGCATTGAATATCCCTCAGACATGTTTCCTTCTAGTTTTTCCCTAGTACTAACAATTTTTTTCAAAACCTTCATATATCATTCCATAGGATACATCCATCTCGTTCGTACTGGGCCACAATGCTCTAGTTCATATTCTAGATGTATCAAAAGATGCATAGAAATTTTAAAGATTGCTGGTGGAAATTCTCGTTCCAATAGACAAAGGACCTCAACAACCTCCTCCCTCAAACTATCAAAGTTCGAAGGATATAATACATGTAAACTCATTCTCTTTAATATTAGGCCCGACCTTATAATTGCCAATCTTGGCCCCTTTTCCAAACTTGATATATTTACCACAATAGGTAAAATATTCTCGATTATGACATGATAGTCATGGGTCTTGAGGCCTCTTAAGCTATTAATGTCAGTTTGGCTTCTGATGCTACTACTTACATATCCAGTGGGAAAGCAAGTCTAAGACATCAACTGTTAGAATTGTGCATGTTGTTCCTTTGTCCAGACATAAGGAGCACTAGGTTTTCTATATTTTTCATTATCACATTTTTCAACCCAAATATTTTGATGAATCTTTATTTCTCGAAAGTCTTCATGTGATGAAATAGTATCAAGAGAACAAAAAATAGTTTCTATAATAGCATAAGCTATATTTTTCTCAGTATGCATAAAGTCAACAATATGCCTAATGGCTATATCCTTAAAGTATTACAACTTATACAATATGCACAATCGTTTTACACCGCTTTCATTAAATGGATCATATCTACTGCCAACAATCCCATCATTTTCAATAAATGACATTCTTTTTTGTCCATTCTCAACAATGTAATCACCTGTTATTAGCAATGGCGCTTCACGATTCTCTTCTTGACCATTGAAACATGTTTTTTATCAACGATATGGATGATCCATTTTAAGGTAAGAACAATGTCCACAATAAATACACTTATGCAAACTTATTGAGTGCCAAACAAAATCATTAAAGTTGAAAGCAAGACATCCATGGTATCCATGAACAGAGAGACTAGACAATGTGTCATATGCAGGAAGATCATGAATCGTAAACAATAAGGATGCTCTTAAAGTGAATTTGATTGAATGACCATCCCTTAAAGATTGAATTGCTTCAATTCCTTTCCACAATTCCATTAGCTCATCATATAATGGCTCTAGATAAGAATCTATTGTATTTGAAGTCACACTTTTATTTCCTGGTATAATCAATGATAACATTAAGAAAAATGGTTTAGTTGCTAACCATGGAGGCAAGTTATAAATTATTAGAAATACTGGCCAAGTTGACCATTTAGTACTTTGATCTAAGAATGGGTTCACCCCATCTAGAGCCAAACCCAACCTTATATTATGAGGATCTTGAGAAAAATTGGGTCATCTGTTATCAAATTCCATCCACGTCTTAGAATCAGGCACATGTCGTTGTTTTCCATCAGTGCTCTTATTTTGGGTATGTCACTGCATAAGTTCAACAATGTCTCTTCAACTATACATTTGAAGTAATCATTGGATTATCGAAAAGTGGCGAAGAACCTTTCTAGGAACCACAACTGATTTCAACCCTTTTCTATACCTCAGTTCATGACATTTCAGACATTCACTCTCATTTGCAAGATTTTTTCCAAATAATACACAACCATTCACACATGTGTGGATGTTTTCATACACCAAGCTAAGCTTACTGATTTTCTTTCTACATTGACTTCGTTTTGTTGGCAATGTGGAGTCAGCTGCTAACAATAAACTTATGTCCAACCATGCACCACTTGCAAGTTAAGAATTTGAAGGATTGTTGTCAAATGGCTTAACTTGCAATTAGCATACACAGGCTTTAAAGCATCATCCATTGACTTGGCCCAATCATTGTTTAGACCCTCATTCAACATTCTATCCACTTCAAACCCTTTGTCAAATATTTTCGCCTCTTAATCTATGTTTGGTGCCACTTCATCTATGTTTGTTGTCTCTTCATCTATGTTTGGTGCCACTTCATCTATGTTTGTTGCCTCTTCATCTCTCATAGTCTGACATTATATCATATCTTCATAATAATTGTAAGCCCAAGGGTTTATACCACTATGCCCATATCTTATCATATGTCGATAAATCATATTTCTTTTTTTCACCTTTCCACCAAGACAATTTTTACATGGACATGGATATTTGTCAATGTCCCTTTCATCAGCTACTCTCTCATCATATGCATGATATTGATTCATAGTCAACCTTTGACACTCATCCATCTATAATATTGTGCATTCCTATATTAATTTAGTTTATGATTTAAAGAAAAAAACATAAATATGAAAATAGAGATGCCAAAACATTGTTGAAAGTAGTCACTTTTAGTATAGACCATAACAGAAAGAAGAGGAAATAATGAGTCATTGTTCTGAGATCTATCTTACATTCATTTGAAGTTTACCTATGAAGAATGGAATATGCATGTGTTTCCTATCAGCTTAATTTCGACAATGAGGGTTTCGAATTACCTCTGAATTCATTACAGAGGGCCTTGCTGACTTCAAATTCGTTGCAGCAAACTTCGAATTCCTTGCCCGCCTTTTCAAAAGTCTCTAGGTCCTATCCAAACAAGCTTTATTGCCCATGCAAGTGCTTCAATACCTGTCCATGAGAATAACAAACGTTAACAACAATCTAATTTCATTTCGATGCCAACAATTATACATTTTACAAGTTACATGACTTATAAATATAGACAAGTTATGTAAACCACTAGATAAATAGAATTTAAAGGTTTGTCATCTCTAACTTATAATCTATTTTTGAGTTAAGCTAATATAGCTATTTTTTTTTATTTGTTTTCATGGTTGTTACTCATGTAACTTGTACTTTCATATCCCTTTGAGCTGCTTTCTGTATTTCTTTCTTCTGCATTGGATGTGTTATGAAAGTAAAACTTGAAAGTGCCCCTGCTGATAAGATTTGAGTCTTTAGTTGTTTACTTGTTTTTGTGATATTTGAATTTTGAGTCTTAATATATAAGTCCAGATGCTTATCTAGATTGATGTGGATCTTGCAAAGTCTACTCTTGAAAGCTCCTAAGTGGTTGAAGAGACCAATTGGTGTCAGTTTTGGATTTGGAGGAAAGCTTGCTTCATTTTGGCCCAATACAATGTCACAGAGTGTTGTTGGCTCTATGTACATGAAATTCTGAAGCTCCCTTCGAGTGAGTTTATTTTTGCTAAGTATCAGCCACACCCTCTAAAGATAAAATAATGTCAGGCCCTTTGCACAAAATCTTTTGTGAATGCCGCCACTTGTCAACAAAGAGCTCTTCACAAGGTTTCCTTTGATCACTTTCCAACAACTTACACCATACTGCCACACGTCAGTCATTCGCAATATTTTGTGCCTCTTTGCATCACTCTCATTTTAGGCCCCGACCGCACACCACAAAATATCGGTTCGCGCATAAATCCAGGCGACCCCACCTTTGGCACAGTATGTTGAAGGCCTCCACGTGTTTTCATAGCGTAGGTTCATCATCGCTCAAGGGAAGGGATGAACGAAAACCCTAGCCACTAACCATGTGACCTTCCAAAATTTTCATCGCAAAGGAAATCCAAGCAAGCAACAGCCCGTCTCTAGCTTCCATGTTCTGTAAACTGTTGCCATGAGTGATTTGCACGTGTCAATGCTCTATTTTTTTTGGGACCACTACCATCATTCGTAGGGGATGCATTTGGCCCTTGCATGTCCTCATTCATGGCCTGAATATTTTCAGTTGTAACGGCTAAGGAAAAATCATTGCTAATACATCATTACTTAGGATCGGAGAATCTTCCCTGTTGCTTGCTCATCAAGCTGGGTTTTCGCTATAAATATTGCTTCTTCTTTCGAAACAGGGGTTCCAATTTAAGTTTAGTCTTGACAAAAGGATTGATAGAAGAACTAGGCCTTTGATTGCTTTATTAGATTATTGTAAAGAACTCACAAACTGTGCCATTGTTTGGCCTTTATGTTTTCTTTGATATTTGATAAGTTTTTACTATGCCATTATTGTACTAAATGCTTCACTCATAGACTTCTATAAATTAATACAAAGTTTGTTGGTTTAAATCATGTCTTCGACTCTTCTTTCTAGTAAATATTTATGGAAGTTATTTTATGTCATCTAAGTGAATCGCTTAGGCTTCTATATTTGTTTTATCATTTTGGAACACAACAGACTACCAACGAGCCTTTAAATCGTATCCCCAAGATAAATTTACCGTGCCTCACATCTAAATCTCAGTGCATCGCCTTAGTTAGATATTTTTATTTTATATTTGCTTCCCTTTCCCATTCAAAACCCCACTTATAGAAGAAGTCAACTTCTTAAAAAACCTAGAGGTTACTCAGTTTGGCACAATAGGCCCCCCCTAAAACTAAGTTTCCCACAGAGGGCTATTACCCTCTCAAATTTTGGCATCAATAGTTTTTCTTTCCTAGAACACCTGGTGGGACCGTTTAAAATACCAAATCAAAAGGATGTGTAACTCATCGGCCTAGTCCTAGGCTACTCCTCAGATAAACCTGACTTGTTAGTATCCCACTGGAAACAACGCATTCCTGAAAACTTGCCCAAAAGAATGTTCGGACCCCAGCCATAATGTTTTTTGTGAACCGAAATTATGTGGCTTCGGACTCCAGAAGCCCTCTTGTTGCTCCAGTCGCACCTGCCGTATGGGCCCCTATCCCAATCTCTGCTCTTAAAGCTATCCCAAAGTTCACCAGAGATGGCTCGAGAACACCATCTGAACATCTCCAAGATGTTGCGAACGTGTGTCTGGTGTACAAAGTAACAAACCAAAATATAGCACTGAGATTGTTTGCAGCTTCTTTCAAAGGAAAGGCACTAGATTGGTATCACACTTTATCAGCTAACACTATTGGTACTTGGGATGAGCTCATAGATCCCTTTTATGAGATATTTTCTAATGGCAGAGACAGATCTACGCTATATCACCAGCTATCAACAATAAAGTAGGCCCCATTTGAAGCCATGATAGATTTCAATGCTTGATTCCATACAACTTGGTAGAGAATCCAAAATTCCATTCGACCACCGGTTAAGCTAGCATTCATGTTCTATTTGAAGTCCATCAACACCAACATTTCTATGATGATCCAATCGCTTGGTGGAACCACATTACTAGATGCGTACAACATAGCGATGAAGGCAAAGAATAATTTGATCGACGTCGAGAAGATGCCACCTCAGCCCCTCATGCCGATATTTCTTGAAGAGTCAACTTCTAATCAGGAGATTTCACCAACTAGCACAACCATGCCGCCACCATCCATGTACACATATCCAAGTATGCCATGAAATGTTGCTTCTACATCTGGCGCTCTTAAGGACGAGATGAGAAAACTAAGGGAAATGATGTGAAATTTAACAAACGAAGTGACTACTCTCAAGCGCAACCAGGCTACTCCTCCAAGACCAACCTATCCAAGTTATCAAGGTAATAGACCCTCCTACCAACAAAACCAATATCAAGGGGGGGGCACATAAATCCGTCAGCTCAAACAAATAACCAAATAGTACTAGTATCGACCCCGTTGGGAACCGCTCAGATAAGTACAAGCAGAGAGCTAACCGTAGGATAGAACAATCTCGCCGAATATTTCAATCCCTGGTGCTACCCCTGCGGTGATGCACATATGCCTCAACCACGTGGAAATTTGCAGCAAAAAATTGCAAAACAACACAAATAAAATATGGCAACTAGTTCGGGAGAATATACATATGCCTCTTCTGAAATGGAGGATGTGGTGCTCACCACATAGATGCAGGGAATATCCATGGAGAAAAAAGGTGACATAGCTTCCAACCATGCCCTCCTCTTATGGATGGAAGGAGAAAAAGTCGTGTTCACTTATGAAGCATCCAAATCAGTAACCTCACAAGTACACTCTTACTACAACACACGATTGAAGAGAAGATTCACAAGTGAGTCAATTACTCCGCAACCTAAGAATGTCCCGAGCCAATTTCTCAACACTTCCACAATTTCTCCACAGCTTCAAATATGCAAGGAGATTGTTATAACCAGGGCAAAGGAACATAAGCCTCCAAATCCATCACCGATCAACGTGGTGGAACAATTGAAGAAATCTTTCGCTAATATATCCCTCTGGGATATTCTAGCCATTC
>CM021105.1:439403110-439597292 GCA_007115665.2 Sequoiadendron giganteum
GAAGATGTGGATAGATTTGAGGACAAATTCAAACACATAGGGGATGTGTGGACTTCAATTCAGGGATATGAACTATTTATGTTTCATTATCATTAGAGGGATAGGTTTGAGCCAGTATGTAATCCCTGGAAATTCAACTTCGGAAAATTGGTTGTCCCAAACATATTTATGGATGTGGAATTAATAAAATTCTTAGCTACCCATTACAATCCAAAACTCAAAGCTATCTAAAATTCATTGGGTAAACTTTTCATACATGTGTCAGAAGCTCCAATTTGTGAAGTTTTTAACCTAGAAGGCACATATGACGAAGCGATTGTGCATGAGAATTTGGAGAAAGAATTCTGGAGAATGGATACCACCTATAGGAGGTGGAGATTACCATTCCATAGACCTAAAAGGGATGGAAAACTGGTTCCACTGGATGACAATGATGGGCCTCCATTTCATGTAGACTTATTCAAGCCCTATTTGAAATATACATACTTCTCAGAATGTTAGGTATTAGGGATGTAAGCTCCTGAGCTTATGTCAATTATACCAATGATAATTGCAGTTGATGTTCAGTATCACAATGCCAGACCCTTTGATTATGCTGCATACATCTTCAAAGGAATTGATTCAGGGCTAATGGCAATAAAGAATGGATCCCATGTTTTACATTTCAATCATTACTCTATTTTTATGCATATAATATTATATTATGGACAAGAATTGGGAATGTGGCCAGAAGATTTAAGGATTACATAGTTTGATAGGGAGGGTAAATTGTTACCAATTCAATTATGGATTGTTATTTGGGATAGCAGGTTTTCCAATTCAAGTTTTGTGCATTTTGAAGAATACTTTGTTAAACCATTGTACATATTCTTTAATCATCCTTGTGACTATGCATTGTCTAATGAGATTAAGAGGTTCCTCAGACCCAAATATTTCAATGTAACTATTGGTCACAACTGGGGAGATTGGTATTGTTTTGAAGATGCTACTATGGTCAGAGTGTATGGTTTTGAAGATACACCATTCATCTTGCCTAAAACAGTGCCTGATAGAATTGCCTACTTGGAAATTGTTAGGAAAATGGATTTCTCAAGTGTAATTAATTTAAGTTCCTTTGGAAAACAAGCATTCATGCCAAGCACTTTGTGTTTTGGAGATTTCACTATATTGTCGAAGGAAGGGTATGATTTGATTGTGGATAAGTTATTGCATTTTAATTTGAAGAAAGCTCCACCATGAAAAGGATTTGATCTGGAGGGATACAGTGACTTTGCTAAGAAAAATATGAACTTAGGTGGGTATAATCATATACCTTATTAGTATGATGATTTGATCAAAAAATTGGAAGAGAAAGAAGCTGAGAGGGTTGTTGATGAATATAACAAGGGAGTAGAAAAAGAAAAAAAAATGATACAAGATGTGGAGCTTTTATCTTCTGGTGAGGAGTCACCTGGTAATGAGGGGTCTCAAGGTCCAACTAATAAAATATCGAGATTGAAAACTAAGGATTATAAGCTTCATCCTAGAGAACCAGAAATTGAAGAGGGTTCGGATACAGACGCGAGGAAAATGGCTTATAGATCCTTTGTAGTAGATGATGAGTTTGTGACATCTCCAGAATTCAGAGCCTTCTTGTACAAATAGAAGGGAAAATCAATAAGAGAATCTATTGAAAATGTAATACCGAATAATGAGGATCAATTATTGAATAATTTGAAGCTAAGTGTGGAAAAGGAAATGAAAGATATGACCCCAGAGATAGGGAGAAATTGTTAGAAGATTCAAGTGTCATGATTTTCCTAGGATTGGATCTAAACTCTACCCTTGTTTTTGACAGTTTCTTGAAGATAACAATTCTACACATAAGCTTAGCCCTGGGGGAGTGACAAAAGTGTATACAAGATCAAAGTATAATCCTGATGAAGGTTCCCTTATGATCTGGGCCCTATATCCACCACATAAGAAGTCTATTGTTATTGACAGTGAAAAGGATTTTGGACATGTCATGACACTGAAAGTTAGAGAAGCTGATCTTGTGGCTACAAATGAGATTGGCATCAATGTTGCCAAGCTAAATAAAGCCCAGATCCAAATGTTGATCAAAGAAAAGGAAATGTATAAAATAAAAAATGAAAGGATACTTAGGGAAAATGATCACCTAAAGGATATGATTGAAAACACATTGAAAGGATCCACTAGGTTGTTGAATCAAGGAGAAAGCTCTCAAACAAAAGACAAGTGGGAAGGATCAGATATATATTCTTAAGGAAAATTTGATACACTTTTTGCAGTGACTAGAAAAAGATAGGCTAACTTGATGGTTTGGCTAAGAAAACTTTGGGGAACTCACTCAAACAATTATGTTGCAGAGTAGGAGGATAAAATAATTAGTGACAGAATCCAAGAGAAATTTCAAGAAATATAGAAGAGAGATACTCTTGATAATGAGGCTATCACTACTGCTAAGGAAATCATAAGAAAGCACGAAGATTACTATGAGGAACTTCAAGGAGATGCAAAAGGATTAATTGATGCCACAAATGAAGGAATACCAACACTATTTGAAAATGATGGAAAAAAAAAACAAAAGACTAAATGGATTGAAGAATGCGAGTTGATACTACAAAAGACTTTGGAAGTGGCTATAGGTAAAGACTCGACATTGGATGAAGCATGCAAGCAGAATGAGAAAATGGTGAACATAGAGATAGTAGTCAGGAATGCATCAGGAGATGTTGATACTCACAAAAGACGAGATTATCTGGACCATATGTCAAAAGTTCACTTATGGCTAACTAGAGCCTAATTATTTGTGTTTAATCATTGTTAGTTGTTGTTATTATCAAAAGATATTTCATGAAGGGGTGTGTCCCTTCAAATTTTTGATATATATAAATCTATTACATAGTGACAAAAGGGATAGGCGAATAGGGATAGATAGACAGTAAAAAACTTCTATGATGTTTACATTTCAAAAGACTATGTTGCAAGTATGATTTCAGGAGATCAATGAAAGAAATTTGTGTATGTGGCTTCATATTGGTATCAACTATTTGTTAAATATATTCAATTATATGGTTGTCTCCAACATAATATTTCCTTATTATTTAAGTTGATATATCAAGGATTTTTTGATTTATCAAAAAAAAATTATTGTTCTTGTGTGATGTGATTAATTGGCTTCTTTTAGAGAATTAAAACCCTTTTAATCTGTTATAGTAATCTAGAAGTGTTAAAGCAGTTCACAAGGAAATGGTATATAATAATATTATAAAATAGGGCTAAAGATAATGCCATATGTAGGGAAGACAATGCTATTTTAGTAAAAAAGTGTAAAAGAAAACATAGAAACAATGTTTAACAATACTTCAATGACGACTTTTGTAAAGGATGCTAGAACAATGAAAATGATAAAGAACATATATAAAAGTAGTAAATAGTCCAGAGGAGCTGTCAAAAAAATATCATTGTCAAAGTAAAGCAATGGTGGTATACATATTCATATTGCATAATAAATTTATAAATGAAAACATATTCATATTGCATACAACATTTATATATGAAAACATATTCATATTGCATTCATATATGAAAACATATTCATATTGCATCCTCATTTTTATATAAAAACATATCCATATTGTATTCATATAGTAACTTTGTTCAACATTAAATCTTTGAAACAGGTATTAGTCTGAAGGTCTGTGTCCTTAAAATATAAAACAGTCTTAAAACAACATGAAAGTCTTACATAAAAGGTCATAAAATGGGGCTCATCAATAATCATCTGCATTTCTAGCAAGATCAGAATCCTGATCACTTGTGTCTGCATCTACTTGATTTTCTTCCTCATCCTCATTTGTGACATGCAATACATTATCTCTCTCAATTTATTCATTGGTAATCAAAATCTCTTCTTCAAACAGTCCCTCATTGTCTTCATCCACTTCTTCGAATGTTTCTTGTAAATTAACATATTGCCCATAAGGCATTACATCAACAAATTCCATGATTTTTCATCTCAAACGAGACTCTGTTTGAATGACATATGACCAACCTGGGCTTCTTACATCATCAATTAGAAATTATTGGTTAATTTGAAGAGGGGAAACATACAGCTCATCTGTCTCTAATAAAAATTGTCGTGTATTTGCACGTACAAATCCATAATCATCAAATTGTACTGTGGATGGTTGGATCCACTTACATTTTAATAATATAGGACTATTTTCACCAAAATCCACTTGAATAATTTCTTGGATGAATCCAACATAAAATTTCTTCTCAATTTCATGAAGAAATTCAGCACTAACAACACAATCACAATTTGTCTTTCCTTTGTCTTTTTCTTCCACTCTTAAATGACTACCATAGGCCCACATTCCACTGAAATGCATAGCCCATAAATGTGGAGGTTGTGAAATATCACTTTCCTCTATTGTTATATCTTGAACTTCTTCTTTTGCATCACTGATTGCATTAGCAATCCATTCTTCAAATTTTGGAAAAGAATCACCTCCAATCAAATCATGATGTCTGCGCCTTTGAGGTCGATGTTGCATCCAATTTTGATTCTCTTCTTCATATTTTCTACATAGAATAATGACTTACACATAGTAAGATTAATAATATAAATGTGTAAATGCAATTGAGTAAATAAATTATTGTGTAATTTTTTTTACCCATGTCACTTATCGAACGAAGATGTGTTTTGAAGAATAAAGGCATGTATTGCACTTCTTTCTTGATATGATATCTTGAAGTGACATCCATTGCCTTCTAATATTTCACCTACAACTCTCTCATCTTCGTCATCATCCCATACACGTTGATTGACATTTTTAAAATCCTTCATATATTCTATGCAAAATCCCATGGCCTCTTGCATTGAATATCCCTCAGACATGTTTCCTTCTAGTTTTTCCCTAGTACTAACAATTTTTTTCAAAACCTTCATATATCATTCCATAGGATACATCCATCTCGTTCGTACTGGGCCACAATGCTCTAGTTCATATTCTAGATGTATCAAAAGATGCATAGAAATTTTAAAGATTGCTGGTGGAAATTCTCGTTCCAATAGACAAAGGACCTCAACAACCTCCTCCCTCAAACTATCAAAGTTCGAAGGATATAATACATGTAAACTCATTCTCTTTAATATTAGGCCCGACCTTATAATTGCCAATCTTGGCCCCTTTTCCAAACTTGATATATTTACCACAATAGGTAAAATATTCTCGATTATGACATGATAGTCATGGGTCTTGAGGCCTCTTAAGCTATTAATGTCAGTTTGGCTTCTGATGCTACTACTTACATATCCAGTGGGAAAGCAAGTCTAAGACATCAACTGTTAGAATTGTGCATGTTGTTCCTTTGTCCAGACATAAGGAGCACTAGGTTTTCTATATTTTTCATTATCACATTTTTCAACCCAAATATTTTGATGAATCTTTATTTCTCGAAAGTCTTCATGTGATGAAATAGTATCAAGAGAACAAAAAATAGTTTCTATAATAGCATAAGCTATATTTTTCTCAGTATGCATAAAGTCAACAATATGCCTAATGGCTATATCCTTAAAGTATTACAACTTATACAATATGCACAATCGTTTTACACCGCTTTCATTAAATGGATCATATCTACTGCCAACAATCCCATCATTTTCAATAAATGACATTCTTTTTTGTCCATTCTCAACAATGTAATCACCTGTTATTAGCAATGGCGCTTCACGATTCTCTTCTTGACCATTGAAACATGTTTTTTATCAACGATATGGATGATCCATTTTAAGGTAAGAACAATGTCCACAATAAATACACTTATGCAAACTTATTGAGTGCCAAACAAAATCATTAAAGTTGAAAGCAAGACATCCATGGTATCCATGAACAGAGAGACTAGACAATGTGTCATATGCAGGAAGATCATGAATCGTAAACAATAAGGATGCTCTTAAAGTGAATTTGATTGAATGACCATCCCTTAAAGATTGAATTGCTTCAATTCCTTTCCACAATTCCATTAGCTCATCATATAATGGCTCTAGATAAGAATCTATTGTATTTGAAGTCACACTTTTATTTCCTGGTATAATCAATGATAACATTAAGAAAAATGGTTTAGTTGCTAACCATGGAGGCAAGTTATAAATTATTAGAAATACTGGCCAAGTTGACCATTTAGTACTTTGATCTAAGAATGGGTTCACCCCATCTAGAGCCAAACCCAACCTTATATTATGAGGATCTTGAGAAAAATTGGGTCATCTGTTATCAAATTCCATCCACGTCTTAGAATCAGGCACATGTCGTTGTTTTCCATCAGTGCTCTTATTTTGGGTATGTCACTGCATAAGTTCAACAATGTCTCTTCAACTATACATTTGAAGTAATCATTGGATTATCGAAAAGTGGCGAAGAACCTTTCTAGGAACCACAACTGATTTCAACCCTTTTCTATACCTCAGTTCATGACATTTCAGACATTCACTCTCATTTGCAAGATTTTTTCCAAATAATACACAACCATTCACACATGTGTGGATGTTTTCATACACCAAGCTAAGCTTACTGATTTTCTTTCTACATTGACTTCGTTTTGTTGGCAATGTGGAGTCAGCTGCTAACAATAAACTTATGTCCAACCATGCACCACTTGCAAGTTAAGAATTTGAAGGATTGTTGTCAAATGGCTTAACTTGCAATTAGCATACACAGGCTTTAAAGCATCATCCATTGACTTGGCCCAATCATTGTTTAGACCCTCATTCAACATTCTATCCACTTCAAACCCTTTGTCAAATATTTTCGCCTCTTAATCTATGTTTGGTGCCACTTCATCTATGTTTGTTGTCTCTTCATCTATGTTTGGTGCCACTTCATCTATGTTTGTTGCCTCTTCATCTCTCATAGTCTGACATTATATCATATCTTCATAATAATTGTAAGCCCAAGGGTTTATACCACTATGCCCATATCTTATCATATGTCGATAAATCATATTTCTTTTTTTCACCTTTCCACCAAGACAATTTTTACATGGACATGGATATTTGTCAATGTCCCTTTCATCAGCTACTCTCTCATCATATGCATGATATTGATTCATAGTCAACCTTTGACACTCATCCATCTATAATATTGTGCATTCCTATATTAATTTAGTTTATGATTTAAAGAAAAAAACATAAATATGAAAATAGAGATGCCAAAACATTGTTGAAAGTAGTCACTTTTAGTATAGACCATAACAGAAAGAAGAGGAAATAATGAGTCATTGTTCTGAGATCTATCTTACATTCATTTGAAGTTTACCTATGAAGAATGGAATATGCATGTGTTTCCTATCAGCTTAATTTCGACAATGAGGGTTTCGAATTACCTCTGAATTCATTACAGAGGGCCTTGCTGACTTCAAATTCGTTGCAGCAAACTTCGAATTCCTTGCCCGCCTTTTCAAAAGTCTCTAGGTCCTATCCAAACAAGCTTTATTGCCCATGCAAGTGCTTCAATACCTGTCCATGAGAATAACAAACGTTAACAACAATCTAATTTCATTTCGATGCCAACAATTATACATTTTACAAGTTACATGACTTATAAATATAGACAAGTTATGTAAACCACTAGATAAATAGAATTTAAAGGTTTGTCATCTCTAACTTATAATCTATTTTTGAGTTAAGCTAATATAGCTATTTTTTTTTATTTGTTTTCATGGTTGTTACTCATGTAACTTGTACTTTCATATCCCTTTGAGCTGCTTTCTGTATTTCTTTCTTCTGCATTGGATGTGTTATGAAAGTAAAACTTGAAAGTGCCCCTGCTGATAAGATTTGAGTCTTTAGTTGTTTACTTGTTTTTGTGATATTTGAATTTTGAGTCTTAATATATAAGTCCAGATGCTTATCTAGATTGATGTGGATCTTGCAAAGTCTACTCTTGAAAGCTCCTAAGTGGTTGAAGAGACCAATTGGTGTCAGTTTTGGATTTGGAGGAAAGCTTGCTTCATTTTGGCCCAATACAATGTCACAGAGTGTTGTTGGCTCTATGTACATGAAATTCTGAAGCTCCCTTCGAGTGAGTTTATTTTTGCTAAGTATCAGCCACACCCTCTAAAGATAAAATAATGTCAGGCCCTTTGCACAAAATCTTTTGTGAATGCCGCCACTTGTCAACAAAGAGCTCTTCACAAGGTTTCCTTTGATCACTTTCCAACAACTTACACCATACTGCCACACGTCAGTCATTCGCAATATTTTGTGCCTCTTTGCATCACTCTCATTTTAGGCCCCGACCGCACACCACAAAATATCGGTTCGCGCATAAATCCAGGCGACCCCACCTTTGGCACAGTATGTTGAAGGCCTCCACGTGTTTTCATAGCGTAGGTTCATCATCGCTCAAGGGAAGGGATGAACGAAAACCCTAGCCACTAACCATGTGACCTTCCAAAATTTTCATCGCAAAGGAAATCCAAGCAAGCAACAGCCCGTCTCTAGCTTCCATGTTCTGTAAACTGTTGCCATGAGTGATTTGCACGTGTCAATGCTCTATTTTTTTTGGGACCACTACCATCATTCGTAGGGGATGCATTTGGCCCTTGCATGTCCTCATTCATGGCCTGAATATTTTCAGTTGTAACGGCTAAGGAAAAATCATTGCTAATACATCATTACTTAGGATCGGAGAATCTTCCCTGTTGCTTGCTCATCAAGCTGGGTTTTCGCTATAAATATTGCTTCTTCTTTCGAAACAGGGGTTCCAATTTAAGTTTAGTCTTGACAAAAGGATTGATAGAAGAACTAGGCCTTTGATTGCTTTATTAGATTATTGTAAAGAACTCACAAACTGTGCCATTGTTTGGCCTTTATGTTTTCTTTGATATTTGATAAGTTTTTACTATGCCATTATTGTACTAAATGCTTCACTCATAGACTTCTATAAATTAATACAAAGTTTGTTGGTTTAAATCATGTCTTCGACTCTTCTTTCTAGTAAATATTTATGGAAGTTATTTTATGTCATCTAAGTGAATCGCTTAGGCTTCTATATTTGTTTTATCATTTTGGAACACAACAGACTACCAACGAGCCTTTAAATCGTATCCCCAAGATAAATTTACCGTGCCTCACATCTAAATCTCAGTGCATCGCCTTAGTTAGATATTTTTATTTTATATTTGCTTCCCTTTCCCATTCAAAACCCCACTTATAGAAGAAGTCAACTTCTTAAAAAACCTAGAGGTTACTCAGTTTGGCACAATAGGCCCCCCCTAAAACTAAGTTTCCCACAGAGGGCTATTACCCTCTCAAATTTTGGCATCAATAGTTTTTCTTTCCTAGAACACCTGGTGGGACCGTTTAAAATACCAAATCAAAAGGATGTGTAACTCATCGGCCTAGTCCTAGGCTACTCCTCAGATAAACCTGACTTGTTAGTATCCCACTGGAAACAACGCATTCCTGAAAACTTGCCCAAAAGAATGTTCGGACCCCAGCCATAATGTTTTTTGTGAACCGAAATTATGTGGCTTCGGACTCCAGAAGCCCTCTTGTTGCTCCAGTCGCACCTGCCGTATGGGCCCCTATCCCAATCTCTGCTCTTAAAGCTATCCCAAAGTTCACCAGAGATGGCTCGAGAACACCATCTGAACATCTCCAAGATGTTGCGAACGTGTGTCTGGTGTACAAAGTAACAAACCAAAATATAGCACTGAGATTGTTTGCAGCTTCTTTCAAAGGAAAGGCACTAGATTGGTATCACACTTTATCAGCTAACACTATTGGTACTTGGGATGAGCTCATAGATCCCTTTTATGAGATATTTTCTAATGGCAGAGACAGATCTACGCTATATCACCAGCTATCAACAATAAAGTAGGCCCCATTTGAAGCCATGATAGATTTCAATGCTTGATTCCATACAACTTGGTAGAGAATCCAAAATTCCATTCGACCACCGGTTAAGCTAGCATTCATGTTCTATTTGAAGTCCATCAACACCAACATTTCTATGATGATCCAATCGCTTGGTGGAACCACATTACTAGATGCGTACAACATAGCGATGAAGGCAAAGAATAATTTGATCGACGTCGAGAAGATGCCACCTCAGCCCCTCATGCCGATATTTCTTGAAGAGTCAACTTCTAATCAGGAGATTTCACCAACTAGCACAACCATGCCGCCACCATCCATGTACACATATCCAAGTATGCCATGAAATGTTGCTTCTACATCTGGCGCTCTTAAGGACGAGATGAGAAAACTAAGGGAAATGATGTGAAATTTAACAAACGAAGTGACTACTCTCAAGCGCAACCAGGCTACTCCTCCAAGACCAACCTATCCAAGTTATCAAGGTAATAGACCCTCCTACCAACAAAACCAATATCAAGGGGGGGGCACATAAATCCGTCAGCTCAAACAAATAACCAAATAGTACTAGTATCGACCCCGTTGGGAACCGCTCAGATAAGTACAAGCAGAGAGCTAACCGTAGGATAGAACAATCTCGCCGAATATTTCAATCCCTGGTGCTACCCCTGCGGTGATGCACATATGCCTCAACCACGTGGAAATTTGCAGCAAAAAATTGCAAAACAACACAAATAAAATATGGCAACTAGTTCGGGAGAATATACATATGCCTCTTCTGAAATGGAGGATGTGGTGCTCACCACATAGATGCAGGGAATATCCATGGAGAAAAAAGGTGACATAGCTTCCAACCATGCCCTCCTCTTATGGATGGAAGGAGAAAAAGTCGTGTTCACTTATGAAGCATCCAAATCAGTAACCTCACAAGTACACTCTTACTACAACACACGATTGAAGAGAAGATTCACAAGTGAGTCAATTACTCCGCAACCTAAGAATGTCCCGAGCCAATTTCTCAACACTTCCACAATTTCTCCACAGCTTCAAATATGCAAGGAGATTGTTATAACCAGGGCAAAGGAACATAAGCCTCCAAATCCATCACCGATCAACGTGGTGGAACAATTGAAGAAATCTTTCGCTAATATATCCCTCTGGGATATTCTAGCCATTCCAGAGCATAAGTCATTGCTACAAGAGGCCCTACAGAAAGATGTGGTCGTACAACCAATGGAACAATCTTCTAAAGGGATCGTCGATGCATCACCTCCAGCCAAAGTTCTTGCGAATACTAGTGAGGAAACTCCAATCAAGGAAAAAGGAGAGAAGCCGAAACCAAAACCCTTCTTCTTAACTCTCATTGTGGGGAAGAAACTGTTGCACAACTCTATGATTAAATCTAGTGCTAGCACCACAGTCATGCCTAAACAAATAGTTGAAGCCTTAGGACTTAGCTACGAACCCTTAAGAAGACGAGTTATGCAACTGGATGGGAACAAGGTTGAAACTATAGGCCTCATTAAAGACCTCCCTTTAACCTTGTTTATCTATCCCAACATCGTATCACAAGATACCATAATCATTGATGTTCCTCCCATGTTCGGCCTCTGTCTATCAAGGGAGTTTATAGACAAAATAGGCGGATACCCTTCTTTGGATTGGTCTCACCTAATTCTTAGGATTAAGCACAAAGCTAAGATGAAGATAATATTAGAATCCCTATATTTAGAGCATGTGGCTAACGAAACCATAATCAACTTTGAGGCTACCCATACTTCTTCAACAAAGGAAGAAACCAAAGTTGTTCCTACTTCCTTTCCGATAGAAGAAGCTATTGATAGCAAGCTTCTAGGAGACTAGAAGGTATCCAAATACAAAGCTGGTTCCAAAGAAGTCTTTTTGAGTGAATATGCAGATTCTAACCCTTTCAACAATTGCCATGCTACTGGGCTAGGAACCTACATCATCTATGATGAAGATCAAGAGTTTCCTAGGATAGTGAAAGACTCCATGGCCAAACAAGCCTTAGAGCTATGGATGCTACACTTTGATGGTGCAAGATGCAAAGTTGGCACTAGTGTTGGGATATGCCTAACATCTCCAAACAATGAGCAGATTCTTAGATCTTTCCTCTTCTAGTTTATTTTCTCAAACAATGAGCCCGAGTATGAGGGTCTTGTGCAAGGACTAAGCCTTGCAGAACACATGGGTATCAAACAAATATTGGTGTTTGGAGATTCTAAAATTATAGTCAATCAAGTTAGAAACATCTTTGCTACAAAAAATGTTTACATGCGATCTTATAGACACAGAGTATGGGACCTCATTGAAGGTTTTGAAGCTTTTAACATCTACTTGGTGCCAAGGGAGCAAAATTCAGCTACGGATCGCATGGCAACGATAGGAGCTCAATTCGAGCCTATTTTTGACTTAATGGATAATGTACACTCCATGCGAGTAATAATTTGACCATCCATTCTAGATAATGATCAAAGCTAGCAAGTGTTCGAAAGTGACAAACACATCACCTCATTCATTCAACAATCGAGAGAGTTCGTCGATCAACTTCATTTGAAGATTGAGGAAGCATACGAAGGGCAGATCATTCAATTAAGATCAAACAAACTTATGAAAGGGTTGGTCACACTCAAAAATCTATTTGACTGTGATGAAGTGAGGAATAGTAGGAGGAATTTTGTGGCAAACCAAGCAGACTATGTCAACCTTGAGGTCGGAGGCAGAAGAAAACTAAAGGTCGGGAAAGAAGTCCTACAACGTGACAAAGATAGGCTTATACACTTATGTGAAACATACAAAGGGGTCGTGGCCTGATCTTATGATGACCTGAAGGGTTATGATCCTGGCATCATCCAACACACCATTGAGCTCATAGAAGGTGCTAAACTTGTCCAAAAAAAACATAGGCCTATCAATCCAAAGATTGAAGCCTTGATGGCACAAGAGCTAGGGAAGTTGATCCAATCAAGGATCGTATTTCCAATCAAACATAGTACGTGGGTATCTAACCTCATCCTAGTCCAGAAAAAGAACAGAGACATTCATCTCTACATTGACTTCCGTGACCTAAATAGGGCATCGGTAAAGGATCATTACCCACTGCCTTCCAAGGAATCCATCCTGCAGACCGTGGCAGGTTGAGAAATTTTTTCTCTACTAGATGGCTTCTCAAGCTACAATCAGGTCCAAGTCAAAGAAGAAGATCAATATAAAACCAAATTCACCACCAAATGGGGAATGTTCGCATATGCCAAAATTCCTTTTGGCCTATCAAATGCGGGAGCCACCTTCCAACGGGCTATGGACATCGCCTTCAGTGAACTAATCAATAAAATAATCCTCATCTATTTAGATGATATGACTGTGTTTTCCAAGTCAAAAGATAACCATTTCAATTATCTGGAATTGGTTTTTAAAAAATTCCAAGAGTTCGGGGTATCCTTGAACTTGAAAAAATGTGTTTTCGGTGTACCGCAAGGCAAGCTACTAGGACACGTAGTATCCAAAGATGGAGTTTCTATTGATCCTGAGAGGGTAAAGGTGATCAGAAAACTTCCCCTTCCATTCAACAAAGAGGGAGTCTAGTCCTTTCTGGGGAAGGTAAACTTCGGAAGCAAATTCATTTCTGATTTTGTATAGATAATTCGGCCCATCACCCTAATGTTAAAAAAGGACCAATTGTTCAAATGGATGAAGGAAGCAAAAGAAGCCTTCGAGAAGGTAAAGGACGCTATTTCTTCAGCTCCTGTGCTAGTAAATACATACTTGTCCAAATAATTCATTATGTATGTTTTTAGTAGCAAGACAAGCATTGCCATTGTCCTAACTCAAAAAGACAATGATAGAAAAGGAGAACAACCAATAAAATTTCACTCCCAGACCTTTAAGGAATATGAGGTGAATTATAATTTTGTCGAAAGGAAAGCATTCAAAACTGTAAAGGGACTCAAAAAATTTTGACATTTGATATCTTGCAACAAGGTGATCGTTTATGTCACACACTCCAGTGTGCGTGAATATATTATGGAAGGAGAAATCACCAAAAAGAGGGCCAACTAGATCACTAAGATGCTAGAATATGACATCGAGGTCAAGCCTACGAAGACTGTCAAAGGAAGAGGGTTGTGTGAATATTTAGCGCACATCGAAGAGATAGAAACAAAAGCAGACCAAGCAGAGTTGATCTTGATAAATGAATCTGAGCCTGAAGGATGCTGGCTAACAAATAGAGCAAGATTTATGCACACTGCAAAATATCCACTAGGCCTTCCTTCTCAGAAAAGGAGATTCTACCGATTGCAAAATAGTGGGTATGCACTCATTGAAGGGATTCTCTTTAGGAGAAATTTCAATGGCGTCCTGTTATGATACGTCACTATGGGACAAGCAAAGAAAATTCTTGTTACATTCCACAGTAGCCTCGAAGGCAGACACTTCTCTTCAAAAACCACCGCCATCAAAATCTTGTGTACTGGGTACTTCTGGCCTATGCTATTCAATGACTCCTACAAAATGATAAAAGCCTGCAAGGAATGCCAATTCTACACAAGGAGGAGAAAAAATTTCACCATGCCTCTCAATCCAATAGTATCAGATGAACCATTCATGTAATGGGGTCTAGACTTCATAGGAATGATCAATCCAATCTCCAACACCAGCCACAAGTGGATTCTCATAGCAACAAACTAATTCACAAGGTGGGCTGAAGCCATACCCCTGAAGAATGCAACAAAAGTAGAAATTGTGGATTTTATCGAGGGGCTGGTTACGAGATTCGGCCCACCAAAGACCATCATCTCAGATAACACCAAAGAATTTCTGGGCTCTAAGGTATGCTAGTTTGCGCTTACAGACAACATATTCTTGAAAACATCATCAAACTATTACCCGCAGGGGAACAACCTGGCCGAGTCGACTAATAAGAATTTAGTCCAACTCATTAAAAGGATCGGGTCTGATTATGAAAAGGAATGGCATAAGAATCTTTAGACAATGTTGTGGGCGCACCGCATAATTCCTAAGCAAGCCTTGAAGACTTCGCCATATGAGCTAGTGTACGGGAAAGAAGCGTTGTTGCCTATCTCAATAGAGATACCTGCGCTACAGTTACTCAAGTCTCTAGAGATTGAAGAAAATGGAGCTATGGAAGTTCAATTGGCCGAATTACTGGAGGTACAAGAAAAAAGGGAAAAGGCCCTAACAGCCATGACTAACTGTCAACAGGTGGTTAAGAGATGGTTTGACAAAAAGACTTTAGACCAAGATCTAAAATGTGGAGACGTGGTACTAAAGTTCAATGAAAGAGCTGTGAAGCCTGGCCATCATGGAAAATTTGACAAGTTATGGGAAGGCCCTTTCAAAATAATTTAGTGCAAACAAAACAACACATTCAAATTAGAAAATATGGAACAAGAGCCACTAGGAATTCCGGTTAACGAGATTCACTTAAAATTGTTCAATTAGGCTGCAGTTACTTCAAGCAGTTGTAAATTTGTAAAAAAGTGTAATTAGTTTTCCTTTTGTGTTTTGTCGGCCCTTTCTTTCATCACATTTTTCACAGGTTACATAGAACAGGGAACTTTCATGAAACTCGCTTAGCAAGAAATTCAACCATATTACAGAAAGCACAAAGATGAAGACAAGGAATTAAAAATAAGTATATTCATTATATGTATGTATATTGTGATAAAGCATTGCCAAAATGGCTCTGCGGGCATGCGTTCAAAAGTATAACCATATATATGGCTTCATTACATATACATATGTGAGCCTTCTTTCAAGTGTATATATACAAAAAGGGAAAAACATGTCAAGCTTCATATCTCTAGAACGCAGGAATTATCTTCATCAATGGGAGCATTGTTAGGAGCAACAAGAGGATTGTTAGCAACAACAAGACCTGTAGCAAAAGCGATGTCAACACCCATAACAAGCGATGGAGGAAACACAAGGTTCTTGAAGTCGGTGTACAAAGCCACATCGTAGAACAACACTACGGTGTAGCAGTGCAACAGGAAATGAGATGCACGGGTGGCCCTATCACGATGCTCTGCAAGTGACTAAAGTTGAAACCCACTCAAGAAAGGTACCCATGGTACCACTGCATCTTCTTCAACGTGCTTCCTCAAGTTACTCACAATAGGAAGTCTCAGGCCATACACCATATTTCTCACTGCCTCGTTGAGACCTCCAAGGTACTTCTTCAGAAAAAAATGAAGTGCCAAATGAAGAATCATAGCTTTCGAGGCCTAAGAATCGAGCAAAGAAGCAATGAAGTAAGAGATAATATCAGTATTTACCCGATATTTGTCCTCATATTCAATACAGTCTCTACCCAAGACCCACTTAATGGCTATGATAGCCAGTGAGTGCTTGTTCTTTGTCATATGTTTCAGGTGCCTACTCGAAATATCCCCCAGAAAAGTTGTTTGGGACTTGTTACACACTAACCTGATTGGAGTATTCATTATGTCAGCCTCTGCTAAAAACACCTAAGTCTAGCAATATGCAAATTTTGAACCTATCTAGCCAACCAATGTTACTTCTGCTAAGCCACTGAGTGTGATTCTGCTACAATATTAGGGCTTATTTATAGAAATATCTGAGGTAGCATACATACGAAGCATGATGGTAATTGAGTGCTAACTCAAAAACCCCACCAAAAGGCCATCTTGATATTCCAACACGGTTGCATCCACAGGTATGAATTGTTGCATGCAAGATTAAGGAGTGGTAATCAATTAACATAAATTGGTGGCAGCCCCAAGTGATGGCTCATACAGATAGAGGCTAGGTGGCACAACACAGGCAATTTCAAGCTCCAAGGACGAACACAAATCTTTTCAAAGTACTCATTACGATTTTAGCTTGATCATGCTTTACGAGATATTAATTGCTAAGGCAGGTGAGGAGATGATAGGTATTACACCGGCAGCTCGATTTCCCATGAAAATCACATCGAAAAGATGCTATCACCAATACTATTATGAATTCCCATCTTTTCAAAAGACGCAAGTAGCTTATTTCGTATGAGTGAAGGAGTTGGTAGTACATGCCAAATTAAATGCAAAAAGGAAGCCGTTGTCTACCTAATTAAATGCAAGAAATAAATTAAAAAAACCAAGTTTCGCATGAAAAAGGCAAGACAAAGCATGAAAACTTCTTGAGTACGCAAAGTCACTTAGGAGGAACTCATCCAAAAAAAGAAGCTGAATGCGGATAATTGCAGAGAATTCACTACCACGGTGTGGATTAAACCTAAGATGAAAGGTTGTTTGGTTTTAATTCAAAGCCTTGCATTATGTTTTGGGTTCCATTCATACCGCTTTAGTAGGATTTTTGGGGAGAGGTTCTAAGAATGATGACAATTGATCAAAGTTCTCAAGTGAAGATGCCAGAAGGGAAAACCCAAAGTTTATTCAATGTCATGCACATGGTAGCAGCCGCCTACGTCTTCAAGGATGTCTCTTATGCTTCGCCTAGAATACCATAAAAGCCAACCTGGGTAAATACTCGAGTTGCAGAGAAGAAGAGCCCTCACGAAGATAAGAAACAAATTAAAGAAGGGTGGGAAAATATTCATGATCCCATTCTGTCAAAGAACCCTAAGTCACTAAGGGAGGCGGCCTGTGAAAGGATGAAAAGGAGTAGCGACCCAGATTCCTTGGCGCAAAAGTGTTGGTACAGTGGGCTTCCTCAATATATAGTCTCGTTTGTGCATTACTGCCCTGAATTAGTTGACGAGGCCATCAAACATTTCAACCCAAAGACCAACACCATTGAAGGTTGCGAGGTGACTATGAAAATCTACAAGGAAGCTATTTGGAATATGCTCTGCATCCCAGAGTGAAGCTCCAAAGTGCAAAAAATGGAGCCTTTCACTCCAGAAAAAGGAGAGTCCTATTGGAGGAGCAAAGATCTCGCAATGAATTTTTACAACATAGAGACTCATAACAGGACAATGCGGATCCCAGTGGCACATAGGAGCTTTCATGATGATATGAAAGACACATTCTCAATGATGGCATTTGTTTGTGGATTGGACTCCGACAAGGAGGTCCAGGAGTTTCAACTAGGTTTGGGCTTTCAATTGCAAATGCAACATTCTTTCTTTTTGTATGATTTCGCTGAGTTTCTTGCGTAAGAGATGCTTAGTCAAATTTCAGAATACAAGCTTCAACAGAGGCTCAAGTTCCCATCCTCCCTCACACATATGTTTTTGCATCAGAATCCCAAATTCTTCCAAAGGCATTTTGAGCTCTCTATTTTTGATAAAAACCAGAAGAGGAAGTCGGCTTCCGCATGGAATCCACTTCTCTCTACAACATTTGACTATTACGCTTTTTCAGATTATTTCTTATGTCCAATTTTGCAGGATTTGAGAAAAGACAACGCTGTCTTATGGTTCAACTCAGACCAAATTGAGTTCATGCAAAATTTCATTCCAAGATGCAACTGGTTTCTGGGTAGAGACTTCACTTTTTTCCAATTGCGCGGTTTCACCGAGGAGCCCTTCCGGCTTCCGACACATCATACAGACCAAGTACTGGAACTGGAGGTTTTCCGCTAGGTTTCAATAATCGACTTCACCTTTTGCAGTGGAAAGTCAAAGAAAAAAGGATTTTTTGAACTAGCATTGAGCTTCGAAACTATGGTCATGGCTAAAAGGAAGGCTCACGACATACTGGAGGCAAATCTAGCTCATCTAGGGTTGGTATGGATTTGTGAAAAATGGAATTACAACCCCGACGATGACTTGCCAAACAAATATATCAAAGTAACACACTCCCCCCAACCTTTTTGGGAGGAGCATCAAAACCCAGTATCAGATGCAGATGAGTTTATCATTGACCTAGCTTATATCCCTACCAAAGATGGTCTTCCTTCCTGGCTAAAATTCTACTACTAGGCTGGGCAGTATGACAGCTCAGGAAAGATGGGGTCTACTTTATGAAATTATCTGTTAAATAACTATAGCTAGAAGGAGGAGAAGGTAAATGATTTCTAGATATACCGCCATGAGACTCAGCAAATCGAGGCTCCCTATAACAGCCTGGAGATAAATGACAAATTCGACAAGCTATGGAACAATGAGCATCTAGACTTTGAAAAAAGCTATGAAAAGGATTCTAGTTCGGAAGAAGCCGAGTCGCAGTCAGACGAGGAAGTAGAGCCAGAAACAAAACAACAGGATGCCTCGGTGCAACAAGAGGGAAAATTTGTAAAGCTACTTAGTAAGGCTTCCTCTAATGTTCGGGTCAACATATCAAGTGCAAGGTCTTCACTGACTTGCACCTGGACCGCAAGTAGAACCCAAGCAACCCAACCACGACAATCTGAAACTGTAGCGGTTGGTAACTCATCACTAGCAAAGTGAAAGTGAACCAAGGCACTTTTTGGAGAGTGTTCATAGGACACACACGTAAGTGAGGAGCCAACAACGGACCAAGGACCGCAATCATCCACACCACAAGTATCTTTCACTCCCTCTTCTCTAGTTTCCCAAACCGTGGTCACTCCTATTGTATCAATGACACCTCTTGTTTCATGCACCGACCAATGTATTTCGGCTTCCACCCCAATGATCCCGGGGGGTTTCGTGCAGTTCTGTCACACGACCCCATTTTCCCTTACTCCTCCATGGAACCTCACACCATTCGCCTTGGCCCATTCCATGTCCCAAAGAGTTGCACACTCTGGCCCTACTACTTTCATTGATACATCTCCTGCCATTGCAATATCAAAGTCGATCTGCCCTTCCTAGCAGATAGAGACTGCCATAACTCCACTTCCTTCAAGTCCTAGTCTGCAATTCAGTTATTGGAGTATTCCTCCTTTCTCACCTTAGACGATCAGTGTTCCAAAGAAGAAGTCTCCTGGGACCGATGTCTTTTCATTCCCTTTCACCCTTCCTCCTGGTGCACCTTTCGCAGGCGGACTCATTTGATCACCCGTGGAATTCTTGTCAAAAAGCGATAAAAATAGACAAGCATGAGCAACCAGAGCCCAAAAGAAGAGAGCTACAGATGCCAAGAGACCGGCATAGCTGAAATTACAAACTATTTTCCATGAGGTTCAGCAGTCAGTACATTTTGCAACTATGTTCCCAATTGTCAGCAAACTGCAAGGAGAGATGCAATCAGATGACTACAACATGTACGTCATGGGGATCGAATTAAGCATAGCCTAGCCACAGGACAAGATGGAGCTCATAGAGGAAACACAATGGGTGGTAACCACCAAATTTATTAAATCCGATTGCCAGCTCAAGAAAAGGGAAGAAGAGCTGAAAAACCTGAAGGAGAGAATCAACGTCTTGCTCTCCAAAGAAAAGGCTATGGAGATTGAATTTAATCGCTTATCATAGCAGAGGGAGACAAAAGAAGCAAAGCTGTGAGAAGAACTTGTGAAGCTTCAGTCACTCAATCCTAACCTAGTCAGTGAGCTGCAACATAAAAACCATGAATATCAAGACCAATTGGAAAAAATGAAGTAGCAGGTGCAGCAAAAGAATGCAGATTATTAGACCTACTATGTTCAATTGGAGAATGAAATTGCAGAAATTAGGTCTACAGTGGAGCAAGAAGCAACAAACAAGGAGCGAGCCGAAGCTAGATGGCTCACAGAATCATGGATCTTGCAGGGGAAACTCACCACAACAAACCAAAGGGTTACAAAGCTCACACATGATATAAAACAAAGGAATGAGGAAATCACCCTACTAAAGGACTCAACCTTACCCTCGATCAATCAAACAAAACTTCTTTAGATAGCCCAACAGTTACATATTTCATATTGGGAAAGAGTGAAGGCTTCGTGCCCAACTCTATAGCTAATACTCCGATTTGTGGTAGAGGCAACAAATTTATGCAGAGAAGTCTGTGGGGTGATCGAGCAAATTCCTTAGTCTACTACGAAAAGAGTTCCAGAGGCCAAGAGATTATTAAATAGGCTATATTAGGTCCCAAAAGAAGTCTTGGAAAGTGTAGGAATTGAAGATCAAAGGGCCTCTACTAAAATAGCTAACACGGTCATCCATTGCCACACGGTTATCCTTCATACCAACAAATGTATCGCCAGGTTGGATTAGACCATGAATGACATATGAGCCAGGTTTTCCCACCTAACTCAGATGGGCTTACCTTCTCCATTCCTTGAGGATGAGTCAGCAGCCACAATAGAGCATATTACAACAAAGATCGAGGAAAAGCAATGAGATGTGTCTACTTTGTAGAATTTCAGCCAACCCCCTACTATAGAGGATTTTGAGAACATCACTCAGCCAATCGCACGACTTCTTTTTCAACTCGAATCGTGGGCCAATATATCGTTGGCGCTGCCATACAAAGAAGTGATCGAGCTGCATGGAGTACAAGAAATTTTGTGCGACATGATGTCCCCATCTGAAGATGAATGGATGCCTCTACAAACCGCTCTCTCCAATCTCTAACTGAGTCGCCTGATGGATAAGTCTCTAGTCTACAGGACATAAAGTTTTGGGTTCCTCATTTCACAGGCGACACACCCCTAATAAGTCACTAAAAGTTGTGTACGTGAAATTCCCAAGCTCCCTTCGGGTGAGTTTATTTTTGCTAAGTATCGACCACACCCTCTAAAGATAAAATAATATCGGGCCCTTTGCGCAAAATATTTTGCAACTATCGTCACTTGTCAACAAAGCGCTCTTCACAAGGTTTCCTTTGATCATTTTCCAAAAAATTGCACCATGCTGCCACGCGTCAGCCATTCACAATATTTTGTGCCTCTTTGCATCACTCTCATTTCGGGCCCCGATCGCACACCACATAACATCGGTCCGCGCATAAATTTGGGCGACCCCACCTTTGGCGCAGTATGCTGAAGGCCTTCACATGTTCATCATCGCTCAAAGGAAGGGATGAATGACAACCCCAACCACTTACCATGTGACCTTCCAAAGGTTTCATCACAAAGGAAATCCAAGCAAGCAACGACTCGTCTCCAACTGCCATGTTCTGTAAACTGTTGCCATGAGTGTAAACTGCTGCCATGTTTTTGTTAGGACCACTACCATCATTCGTAGGGGATGCATCTGGACCTTGCGCGTCCTCATTCATGGCCCGAATATTTTCAGTTGTAATAGCTAGGGAAAAATCATTGCTAATACATCATTACTCAAGATCAGGGAATCTTCTTTGTTGCTTGCTTATCAAGCTGGGTTTTTCGCTATAAATACTGCTTCCTCTTTCAAAGTAGGGGTTCCAATTTAAGTTTAGTCTTGATAGAAGGATTGATAGAAGAACCAAACCTTTGATTGCTTTATTAGATTATTGTAAAGAACTCACAGACTGTGCCATTGTTCGGCCTTTCTGTTTTCTTTGATATTTGATAAGTTTTTACTGTGCCATTATTGTACTGAATGCTTCACTCACAGACTTCTATAAATTAATACAAAGTTTTCTGGTTTAGATCATGTCTTCGACTCTTCTTTCTATTAAATATGTATGAAAGTTATTTTATGTCATCTAAGTGAATCGCTCAGGCTTCTATCTTTGTTTTGTCATTTTGGAACACAACAAACTACCAACGGGCCCTTAAATCGTATCCCCAAGATAGATTTACCATGCCTCACATCTAAATCTCGGTGCATCACCTTAGTTAGATCCTTTTATTTTATATCTGCTTCCCTTTCCCATTCAAAACCCCAGTTATAGAAGAAGTCAACTTCTTTAAAAACCCGGAGGTTACTCAATTTGGCGCAATAGGTCCCCCCTCAAACTGAGTTTCCCACAGAGGGTTGTTACCTTGTCAAATTTTGGCATCAACAGGCTCTTCTTAGGTAGAGTATAATTTATTCTTTGGTACATGTCATTAAGATGATATATGGTCTTATTTTTCTGCTATTTTCATAGGTATATATACACAATCTTGTTACTGAGGACAGTCCGGTGCTTCGTTCAACAAAGTTTGAACATGCAATAGCAGATGGTGAGAAATAATCATTGAGCTTTGTGCAACAAGAAGTCTTAGGATTCTCATTTACTTATTTGTGGATACTATTTGAATCGGATTAATAACAATTTACATTGATTTGTATTGTTTCACTTGCAAATTTTTGGTTTTTTCATTGATTTAGTTTGGAAGAAGAGAGGGAGACATGGAATTTCCTAAGAGTCATGTTTGAAGATGAAGGCAATGCTAGGAAAAAGCTACTTGAGCACCTTGGATTTTAAGTGCATTCAACACATAATCAAGACTTACAAGAAGCTCAATCTACCAACATTGATGATATTAGCAGTGAAATAATCAACAATGTCACTCTTGATGATACAACACAATTAGATCCATCAGTTCGATCAAAAGCTGGACGAGCTATTACATCCCCCAATGAATTGGGATCCTATACGCAAATACATGATGTCTATCTTTTTTTTTTTCCCTTTTCAAGTGCACTCTTGAAAGCTCCTAAGTGGTTGAAGAGAGCAGTTGGTGTCAGTTTTGGATTTGGAGAAAAGCTTGCTACATTTCGGCCCAGTACAACATCACAGAGTGATGTTGGCTCTTCTGAGGTAGAGTCCAATTCATTCTTTGGTACATTCATTAAGATGATATATGGTCTCATTTTTTTTCTATTTTCATAGGTATATATACACAATCCCATTACCGAGGACAGTCTAGGGCTTCGTTCAACAGAGTTTGAAGTTGCAATAGCAGATGGTGAGAAATCATCATTGAGCTTTGTGCGACAAGAAGTCTCAAGATTCTCAATTAATTATTTGTGGATACTATTTGAATGGGATTAATAACAATTTACATTGATTTGTATTGTTTCACTTGCAAATTTTTAGTTTCTGCATTGATTTAGTTTGGAAGAAGAGAGGGAGACATGGAATTTCCTAAGAGTCATGTTTGAAGATGAAGGCAATGCTAGGACAAAGCTACTTGAGCACCTTGGATTTCAAGTGTAGTCAACAGAGAATCAAGACTTATAGGAAGCTCAATCTGCCAACATTGATGATATTAGCAGTGAAATAATCAACAATGTTACTCTTGATGATACAACACAATTAGATCCATCAGTTCGGTCAAAAGGTGGAAAAGATGTTACATCTCCCAATGAATTGGGATCTTTTATACAAATACATGATGTCTATCTTTTCGTTTTTCCCTTTTCAGGTGCACTCTTGAAAGCTCGTAAGTGGTTGAAGAGAGCAGTGGGTGTCAGTTTTGGATTTGGAGGAAAGCTTGCTACATTTCAGCTCGGTACAACATCACAGAGTGTTGTTGGCTCTTCTGAGGTAGAGTGCAATTTATTCTTTGGTACATGTCATTAAGATGATGTATGGTCTTATTTTTTTGCTATTTTCATAGGTATATATACACAATCTCATTATTGAGGATAGTCTGGTGCTTCGTTCAACAGAGTTTGAAGCTGTACTAGCAGATAATGAGAAATCATCATTGAGCTTTGTGCGACAAGAAGTCTCAAGGTTCTCAGTTACTTATTTGTGGATACTTTTTGAATGGGATTAATAACAATTCACATTGATTTGTATTGTTTCACTTGATTTTTTTTGGTTTTTGCATTGATTTAGTTTGGAAGAAGAGAGGGAGACATGGAATTTCCTAAGAGTCATGTTTGAAGATGAAGGAAATGCTAGGACAAAGCTACTTGAGCACCTTGGATTTCAAGTGCAGTCAACAAAGAATCAAGACTTACAAGAAGCTCAATCTGCCAACATTGATGATATTAGCAGTGAAATAATCAACAATGTCACTCTTGATGATACAACACAATTAGATCCATCAGTTTAGTCAAAAGGTGGACAAGATGTTACATCCCCCAGAGACAATGGCGAGGAGTTTTTTGATAATTTGCATAGTCCAAAAGAATATTCCTCACTTCCTCTCACTGAAAATGATTTTGTTGTTGGGAAGGATACCCTCGGAAATGGAGAAGAGGTGCAACATGAAGCTACTAAAGATTCAACTGAATACTAAGAATGCGATGAAGCCATTCAAAGTTCTTTAGTTGTTGGTGATTATAAGGGAGCAGTCATGCAATGCCTATAAGCAAACAAGATGGCAGATGCACTTCTCATTGCTCATGTCGGGGGGAGTTCTTTACGGGAGAAAACTCGTGATGAATATTGAAGAAAAATGAATTGTTCCTATCTTAATGTTATGATTATATACTAATTGCATGGCATTTGCAACGTCTTAAAGTATTTTAACGTTTTATGTTTTACCCTCCTTATTGTATTCGATTATTTATATTTTAGAAGGCTAACTATCTTTGTTTATCTAAAATATATTTCTTTTTGTGGAATATTTTCCCACTTAACACTATTAGTGTAGGTGGTTTCTGCTATGGTCAATAATGATCTTATTGGCCTTATGAACAACAGGCCTTTGAAATCTTGGAAAGAAACTCTTTCTTTACTTTGTACACTAAGTGTTTTTTCCCATTAAAAATAGTTAAACAAAAAATTATGTAAATTGGATAATGCAATTTTGATTTGGAGCAAATTTTACTTGACAATAAGTTTTTTCTATAACTCATTTCTAATTTATGTGAGTTGTAGTTTGAAGTTTTTGATATAATGAGAAAGCTTATAAATTTATGCATTGTATCATACAGTTGTGTACAGTATTTTCAAACATTTATCATACTTGTATCATAGATACAAGACTTGGACGTAAAACAGTCTTGGCAAGCTGATTTTTGACTTAAGACTTGGAGGACTCAACACAGACTTGGTAGGCTGACTTTTTGACTTGGACGTTGAAGGTAGGTTTTCAAATCAAATAAACCCTACCCCACAGAGTGATGTGTGTTTTCCATTATATTTTCATTGAATGCTCTTGGAAAAGAAATAAAATTAGCTATGATGGTTTTTTGTTCACTGTTGCCAATTGATTTTAAGTTTTCTTTAAGAGGCTTGGGGTTATAAGACCAAAGGGGTCTCTAGTAGTAAATAGAGAAAGAATGCCAGTCCTTGAAGAGATTGCAACAAATATGTGATAATCAAAAAGCACAAGGTTCAAAGCAATGAGATCATAATGTAAAAATAAAAGAGAAAAAATATGTTTTTATCAATGATTTTAAGGATTGACTATGAAGAACAATCACCATAAGATAACAATGAATACAAACAATGATAGTTCCAATGAGTTATCAATACAGTGAATAAAGAGTTCCAATTTTCAATGCATGGTAACAGTAGTCCAAGGCATGCAAGGGATAGGAATGAAAGACAATATATAGAGGGAAAATAGTTGCAAATGATCGCTGTTATATCAAAGCATATGAGTGTCAGAGGATCATAGCAAAATGAAGGAGATAATAGCAGTTGTTATGAATGCCATTTGACCCAATATCATGCACAAAGAAGATGTAAAAGACCATGGAACAAAGTGAAAAGGGGTCAAATTCAATGAGATTCATTCAATATCAAAGAGCATTATCATTATATCAGTGAAAGCACAAGATTGTAACAACAATGAAGCAATGGAAAGCAAGAACAGTATATGCAAAATCAAGATCGTTGTCATAAAGGATGAAGATCAACATGAGGTTTGCATTATAAGAAGCAAAATTATCACCCACATCCCCTTAATGACAGTCATGGAAATAAGTGACATAATGGCCATAACATAGAAAATGACACAGTCATAAAGGGGCAATTTGTAGTGCAAAGAAAAGAGTATAGAGCATTGAAAACCAAGAACCAAACAACAAGAAAAGGGAAGTCACAAAAGAACATTGTCATACATGACAATCATGCCATAACAAAGATCAAGAGAAGTGAAATCTAGAAATGAGGTTAGTGGTGCCTTTTCACTTGAAGGTGAAGCTCCTTTAACATACCTAGATGGAGGTAACATTTTCAAGAAAGGAATGCAAGCACAATGAAGAAGTATGTCACAAAAATTATGAATTTGAAGAGGCTTTATAGAATTGATTCCTACTTTTCTCATTAACTTTGCTAGAGCTTTACCCTAATGCACAAAATGGACAGTCCTGTGAAGAGTTGACATATAGTGCAAATACGTTTATATGAATGATGTAGCATAGTTTAAATACAACCTAAAGAGTAGCAAGTTGTAACATTAAGGTTCTATAGCTAATAGTTCATTCAACAAGTATAAAACCTTATGTTAGGACCTATGATACACTCATAAATTCTTGATGTGTAAGGGATAGATAAGAGAAACATATAGATGATTGAATATATGATATCCAAGATAAGGTCCTTAGAATGGATATAGCCTCATTTCATAGGACAACCTGCATAAAGAAGATCAATCCATTAAAGGGAAACATTGTGGCCTTGTTTCTAGAGGACCGTAATAAAGAGAAAGTGCAACAACTCAAAATGATATACCATGTCTTGATGCTTATGTAATTTCCCAGCCCCTCAAATGGACAACTTATCTCATTTTCCTTAGATCTTGTATTGTCCAATTTATTTAATTCAAATACTAACATCTATGCATCATCAAGAAGTACAATAGTGAAGGTGTGATTTCCCCAAGGATAGTCTACAAGGTCAAAGAAAGGTTTCAGGTCATGAATAGTTAAATGCTCTTTTTGGGGCAGTTGACAATGGACAAAGAGATAAAGGTTTTAGGGATAGCCTACGCATGCAATGATAGCTAGAAGATCATTTGAATGGGCCAAGGTTGTATGTGATAGTTTATTGATTTACCAATGATTATTTCAGTGGGGACATTGATTGATATAAAGAGAATTAGGCAATTGATCATGTAAAGGGTCAGATTCTCTTGCATATTTAGTCATTGTTTACATCTAATGTGCATGATGGGGAAATTTTTGGATCTATTTTTAGGATGGCAAGGAACCCTAGCATAGTATTGTTGAATATAAACACATCAACTATCCTACTACTTTCAAATTTTAAAAATCTCTAAAGTTGATGAATACAGGTGGAGAATTCTCAAGCAATAAAGGCAACTCAATTTCTTGAAAGATCGGATGGATTTAAAAGGAGAGAACATCATGTGTATGCTACAGGTAATGATCACAAGCTAATCAATGAGGACCCAAAGAGTAGTTCATAGTGGAACATAATAGAACTTGAAAAATAAATATTCTCATAGACTTAACAAAAGGACGATATTATCATTATCTCTTTGATGTTGTCTTCAAGTTATATCAGGTATGATGGTACCTATCCACTCCAAAAAATGGCTCAATGTATAACGAATATAGTCAATAATACTTGGGCGACTCAAGAAAATTTGTGTGGTGCTCATGAACAGAGGGAAATCTTCAACATATTAGATATATGCATCTACTGTTGGTGACAAGACTTTATTATCTGTTGACAGTGGAACATCAATTTTAGAAGCACCTTAAGAGATGAAATCCATTAAGGGATGTTAGAAGCCTCAAACAAAGTTGCCCCTCAAAATATGAATCTTTCTCTTCAGAGCTCGTGCTATCTCTAGTCTATTTTTCCAAAATAAGTGAAAACTCCTTGCATTCATGAAACCCGCACAAGTTTCCCTCCTTTCTTCCAAAAATATATTTTTTAACTTCTCTTGCTCATTTTCACATGGATTTTGATGAAAAGGCCATTTAAAAGGATAAAAATACCTTTTATAATGTTTTGCTATAAGAATATCACCCCTTTTAAATTTTGCAAAGAAACCAAAGACTTAAAAACCCTATACAACATAAAATGGACTCAATGAAATAAAATTTAATGTAAACCCATTCCCTATACAAACCTAGGGGTTTAAGATCAAATGATTTCAAGTTGCTAAATACTGAAAACCTTTGCAAAAAAGAATACTTTATGAAACCTTAAGATAATAATCAGGATTTGGAAAATAACAAATTAGGTGAGACTTGATTTGGATTACAATAGCAATTAGGACAAATGAAATTCCTTTTTACATGAGTTTTAATTTGGACAAAAGAAAGATTACCCACACACAATCGATTTCATAGATTATAAAATAATTCTATTTTAAAAAAAATAATTAACAATATAAAACCTGAAAGAGAAAAAATTTGCATACCAAAAGTGATCATAATTGTTATTTCTATTTCACATTATTTCTATGGATTATGATCAAATTCAAAAGAAAAAAGAATAGAGGAGTAATAGTCATTAATTTAGCCATATATGTAGTCATTTTTATTTGTCTGATATTAGTCATTTAGTTGTGATTTTACCCAATTAACAAATTAGTCACTTATAATCACCAAATTGATCATTTATTTTCAAAATACTACTAGTGTTAGTCACGTGACTAGAAGTTTTAGTCACGTAGTCATTTATTTGCCAAATTCTACTAGTGGATTCTAAATATATTTTTTTCAAAAATTTTGGAATCAGATTGCACTTCTTTTTCCATATCCTTCGAAAACTAGTTTTTAACAGTAAACACCATTTTTAAAGAGTGACATTACTAGCTAACACAACTTTTTTTTTAAAAAATTCTTTTTTTTTTGAATTTAGATTCATAACTACGATAACTAGTGCATGGAATTTGTTTCATAGAATTTCATTGAATATTTTTTTCTTAATTAAGTTTCAAAGTCAAACCAGTTACAATTTAGACATGATTTACTAGCTAAAACATAACTTTTCTTGTATGTATCAAAATTCAATATTTTTTTGTTGGATCAGAGACATGAATATCTAGTGCACTGATATTTTTTATTTTTTTTGATAATCTGCTATTTTTCCACATGTGTAGAACAAAGAGCTTGATTTTCGATGAAAAACCTATTTTTAATCAAATTTAAAAAAATCCATAATAAAACCAAAACATATTAAAATTATATTTGATGGATAGCTCATTTCGAGGACTACCATCATCTAGTTGGGGTCTGTGAAGTCTCCTCCATTTTCATCCTCAACCCAAGCTTCGAAAGGAATTTTTTTTGCAGAGATTTGGTAGAAGAGGAGGGGAAGGGGGGAAAAGGGGGGTTCATATGGACCCTGGTTCAAGCGAACCCCCCTTGGGGTTTGCTTGAAGGGGGGTTCGTATGGACCCCTTTTGAAATTTCCTTTGTCTTCGTTTTACAAAAATTGCCAAAAAGTGGGTCCCATCATTAAATAGGGTTCACTCGAACCAGGGTCCATACGAACCCCTTTTTGGGTCCATACAAACACCCTAGTTCGTGCAAACCCCTAAAAACCAAAAAAAAATTCATGGGAGCATTTTTACAAATTTCCTTCCTCAGCAAAATTGTAAACTAGTATTGTGGGATCACCCATAAGGAGAAGTGATAACAATTGAAGGAAGTGTTAAAAATTTCATGCCACGTATGTGAAACTAGTTGTATTTTATAGTTGTTCGACTTTGAGGCCCGAGTTCACCCGATGCACGTGGTTTGTGGGTGATTGCATACATCCCCAAAGGATCAATCTCGCCTTAACTCGCCTCTCCCGGACCACAACTTGGAAACAAGTAAGACCAAGGAAAGGATGGTTAGGTGTTAGCCTAGGTCGTGGGGATAACTCTGGTGTAAATAAGATATACTACGACGAACAATATAAGGAAGGCAATGCTAATGGTATCATTGAAGAATTTCAATTCTACTTGGATAATGCATAAAATTCCTACAATTGTACTCATGTTGGTTCAATGCTTTCATGTGTCAAAAAATATTAAATCTTTAAACTTGGATTTATTAATATATTGGTGGAAATAGTTCAAGTAAAAATATAAATCTACCTTATGAAACATTTAATTTAACAAAGTTTTATTCATTACAGATAGTTGAAATGCAATGCCACATTTTCAAAATAACAAAATAATAATACTACAATTAAATGCTTATCTTTTTCAAAATTCAATTTCAAATATAATTTTTAAATGTTCTTTTGATAGTGCTTATGGATATGATAGTGTTTTTTAATTTTGTGTGATAAACACTTCAATTTTTTCTATATCCATATGTCATTGATGAGATTTAAATAAATATGTCTAATCATTTTAGGATAAATGGTTCATTATGTGGAATTCCATGAGATAAAATTTGTTGAAAGCATTATGTCAAACAATTCACATGCCTTATCTCTTCTTCAATTATAATACAATGGATAAACCAATTGATTGATGTCATATTTTAAAATGATTTTTATCAATGCCTACATTTATTAAATCTAAATTTTAAAATATTAATTTAAATAATTAACTTATGTTCATTAAAGTAAACATTAAAATAAAAATAAATTTCAATTACATAATCTATATTGTCTTTATGCTTATTGTTAACTAAATTCCTACATATGTGTAATTATATTTATATTTGGTAGCATATATGCGGTTTTTAAAAATGTGTGCCAATATATATCTTTTCATATAGTAAAAATGTGAAATCTAATTATAATTATTTTGTACACAATTGAAAACATTTCTCAATATATGGCTTTTGGTATGGTAAAAATGTCAAAACTAATAATTATTTTGATGTAGGTAAGCAATATGTCAGATAATGCGCACACATGGGTGTCTACTTGGTTGGCCAAATATCACTGGTATCTTCCATGGAATGTCCTACTTCGGATGGAGAAATTGATTGTCCCCTATAGGTTGTGACAAAATGGTAAAGAGAATTAACATTAATGGGCCAAAGACCAATCACATAAAATTTGATAATTATGATAAATACTTTAAATTTCTCTATCAATCCAAGGTGATAATGAGCTTGGATGTTAAATTTCATAATATACAATTAGAGATTCAAGATTTTTTTGATTAGTCAATTTCTCTTTACCATGAGCTTCGAGATCTTTACCTTGCTGGATGCATTTGGAAGGTCACAATCATGCCAATAGTGATAATCAACAAGCACAATATTTCCAATGAGATTAGCATGAAATTCATGAGATTTCTTAAGCCCAAAAAATCTCAAATTAGTTTTCACATGGGTCCACTTGAGGAATGGTTGCTTCTTGCATTTAAATTCAACTACTCCATCATATTTGAGGTGCACAATGATATATCATCGTTCAGGTTGTTGCATGCATATTATAGGACACCTACCTTGTATGCTATGAAATCCAATGTGACAATCAAAGTGTGAAGTATTCTTTGGGACAACGATAATGCAAAGTTGTTACCAGTTCATATATGGTTCACTATGTGAGAGTTTTTACAAACTATTTAGTCAAGATAGCAAATATTTTGATATATTTTTGGATAGATGTTTACAAACTATTTACAAATTGTATATATATATGACTAAATCCAATTTTAAAATCATTTTATAAATGTTGTCGTAGTAGTGTTTATCAGTGTGATATTATTATTTTTTTGTTTATCTAAATTGAAATGTCTATATATTGATGTCATTAAGCAATGTCTTCTTCAATCCAAATACAATGGATAAACAAGTTGATTTTTTCATTATTATAAATATTTGTACTTTATATTCAAGTTTAAAGTATCATTACTTAAATATTATATTTTTTGGTTCAAATTTTGAAAATAACTGAGATAAGGAATTATTTTATAACATATATCTATATATTTACTAATTTTTTATTAGCTCGACTGATTTTAGATATCAATGCTCCAAATTTAAAAAATGTGTGCAAGATGATTGAATTGTTTCAAGCCATTGGATATTTTTCACCGGTTTTAAGTTTGTGTTCCCATCACCATTTTCCCATTCTCGAGCATCACACTTTTATGAAACGATCATTAACACTAAAAGCATCAAGTTTCCACAGTCCATGATAATCAAACAAGAAGCATGTATTTGTTTATGCTGCAGGGCCGAAACAAGAAGCATGATCACGACTAGTAAAGGGGCGCACAAAGAGTAAGATAGTCGATGGCAACCAAGGAGCTACATGGAGAAAGGTGAGTAGTAGGCTCCTGACAGGGTAGATGTAAGTATGGATCCCACAACCTAAGATCACGTCTTCAACCATTTCATCTCAAGTAGTGAGAAGAAGTCTAAGCTTTTTACAAGACTTGGGTAAAATATTCTGAAGATGTTTCTCCCTCACCATGACATTGTTGATGTATATGAATACTCGCTCATTTTTAAAAATGTCTTCAATCTCTCCTAGACTATGCTAATTTCTTATCATGCTTTGAAATGGCACAACTGTAGAACATTTCCATCCTTGAATATTGAGTCTAGCCACAACTGCATCAAGGGTTGTTTTCCTTGCCCCACCAAAACCATGTAAAATTACTACTACCACTACATTTGTTTCATTCTCCCATTCTAGAAGTCGAATTACACTATTCACTTGATCACTTATCCCAACTATTTATGAAATTTATGTTAATAGTAAATCATTACATGTAGTATCAAGAAAATGCAATTGGTAGGCATAAATCCAAACTCCACAAGCTTTTCTACCATTCTCCCTGCTTGTGCAAAAATGGGGGCTTTGGAACAGGGTATGGACATCCATCAAAGCATAAAGGATAGAGAAATTTTGTCATATGTTGTAATTGTAACTGCCCTAGTAGACATGTATACAAAATGTGGAGGCATAGACAAGGCACATGAAGTGTTTGACAAGGTGCCTCAAAGAGATGTGGTCTCATGGAATGCAATGATTACAGGATATCCATGAAATGGATTTGTTGAAAAGGCTTTAGAAAATTCCAAGAAAATGCAATTGTCAGGTTTAAAGCCAAGTTCCATAGGCTTTGCTAGTATCCTCCCAACCCACGCCAAAATGGGAGCTTTGGAATAGTATGGACATCCATTGAAGCATAAAGGATAGAGGAACTTTGTCAAATATTATAGTCGCAACTACCCTAGTAGACATGCACACAAAAAATGGAAGCATTAACAAGGCACGTGAACTATTTGATAAAATACTAAAAAATATGTCATCTCATTGACTGTAATTATTGCAGGATATGTACAAAATGGATTTTTTGAAAGGAATTTAGAAACTTTCAAGCAAATGCAATTGATAGGTGTAAAGTCAAATTCCACAACCTTGGCCAATATCCTCCCTTCTTGTGCCAAAATGGGAGCTTTGGAATAGGGAATGGACATCCATCAAAGCATCATGAAAGGAGGATTTTGGTAGGCATGCTAATGTGGAAGCATAGAAAAGGAACATGAACTATTTGACAGTATGCCTCAAAGAGAGGTTATCTCATGGAATGCATTGATTGCAGGACATGCACAAAATGGATTTTTTAAAAAGATAGAAAATTTCAAGCAAATACAATTGGTAGGTGTAAATCCAGACTCCACAAATTTTTCTAGCATTCTCCCTACCTGTGCCAAAATAGGAGTATTGGAACAGGGTATGGACATCCATCAAATCATAAATAATAGAGGGATTTTATCAGATGTTGTAGTTGCAAATGTCATCAAAGCATAAATAATAGAGGAATTTTATTAGATGCTACAGTTGCAACTACCTTGGTGCACACGTATGGAAAATATTTAAGCATAGAAAAGGCATGTGAATTGTTTGAAAAAATGCCCCAAAGAGATGTCATCTCATGGAATGCAATGATTTCAGGATACACACAATATGGATTTTGCAAGAATGCTCTCAAAATATTTGAATTAATGAAGCACTCTAGAACATATCCTGACATTATAAGCTTTTCTTTTGTTCTATATGAATGCAACCATGTAGGTTTAGTGGATGAGGGTTGTACATACTTCAATCACATGAGTAACCCTTATTGCATTAGACCTACAGTTGATCATAAACCTATGGTGGTTGCGTGGATGTGCTTTTTGGGTGACTATAGATCACATATGAATATAGGCTTAGGAGTATTTGCAACAACATTTCTTTTTGATTTGGATCCTATAAATGTTGTTTCATATGTTCTTCTTTCAAACATCTAGCAAAAGTGGGTAGGTGGGGTGAGGTACAAATGGCAAGGAAATGGATGAAAGATCAAGGAATTAAAAATATCCATGGATGTAGTTGGATTGAAGGCCATAAAATGGTACATGTTTTTCATGTAGGAGACATATCACATCCACAAACATAGGAGATCTATGCAATAGTAATTATTCTTCCTATTATAGCTTTCAAACTGCTAACATTTTGAGGAGATAAATAGGATTCTTTGTAAATCTTAGTATAGTTTTTAAACTCTAATTTCATATATATGCAAGTTCTCATATCATATGCATATAAATGAAATGGTTATTTAGAAATTTAGACTTGTTAAAGAAGCTATCAAACACTAAAGAAAACCATAAATCTAGTGAACATATATTTCTTTTTATATTATATCCATATCATATATATGTATATAAGAAAACCAGAAATATTGAATATAAATATCCCTTCTTTTACATACATACATACATACATACATACATACATACATATAAAAGTGGGTATTCAATAGTCCAAACTTCTAGGAAACTTTTCAGCATTGAAGAAAGCTATAGATCATGTAAATATATTCAATTTTCTTTAAGACTCAATACAATTTCTTGCAAGTCTTACTGTTGAATATTCATTTCATTGATATAGATATGGGCACAGGTCTTTAAGTCTATGTTTGTGTGTATGTATGTGTATGATATGTATATATTGGACCTTGTGATTAGCATACATAGTATATTCAAGACTTTGATGAAATTCTTGTAAGTCTATTTTTTTGTTTTTGATGTTGGATAGAATTTTCAGCAAGTCTTATTGTTGAATATCCATTCCATTGCATATCCATATAAGCATGTGTATGTATGTCTCTGCCTATTTATATTTATGTGTATAGTATGTATAAAAATTGGGCCCTTAGAGTACATATGGTATGGTTCAAGGCTTTTTTGGAATCCTTGTAAGCATGGTCTATAATTTTATTCAGTTCTAGATAGAATTTCTTGTGAATACTTATTCTTAAATACCCATTTCATTGATATGTCTAGATTTGTGTGTGAATAATGTGTATCCACATTGGGACTTGTAATTAGAGTATGCATAACATCTTTGATAGAATCCAATTTAGTCTAGTTTCTAAAGATTGATATATATAAACACATCATGTACATTTCTACATATGCAATCTGTATACACATAAATTTTTATGTATATACTTGTAGTTTGCTTCAAGGCATGATAGGATTATCTACAATAATGATTCCTTATTACTGATTTTTTTATATTTCACAAAAGAGGCACCTATTCAAATGAAGAGGGGGTGATACACCTTGTTGAACAATATACAATGTAAGTGGAAAATAATGCCCTTCTATACATTGTGGATCTCACTTGGCTAGGGAGAGAACACATAGTTTAGTAGGCTTGATAGGACATTGTGTCTACTTTCCGAATACCCATTTGATTTAAAATTTAAATCCAAATCTACATGCGTGCACACACATATTGGGTCCTATGGTTAGTTCAGATTAGTTAGTTTGGTAAAAATCATTACAAATTTGGTTTCTAAATACACATTTCATTGATAGGCATATATGGCCTAGTGGATCTAGGTTGTGATGGTGTGGACAGTGGATTTAAGGTCCCTGTTAAAACCTGGTGTGTTGTGAGGGATTTTGATCCCTATTATCTGGATGTAAGTGGGTTTTAGGTTCCCTTCTAACCTAATTTGGGTTCAAGATCCCTTGTAAAACTTGGTTGTGTTGGGTTTAAGGTTCCCGTCAAAACCTTTCTAATTTGTGTAGTTCTAGGTAGTCTTATTGTTCATTTGCTTATCTACTGCTGGTTCGTTGCTAGTTGCTGTTAGTTTTAGGATCAAAAATTAAATAAGAAGATATAGAACAATTTAAACAGTTTGACACATCATATACCTTGGGAAAACCCTCCAACTTGAGGGAGAAAACCCCAACAACAATGTATCTCTTATATATTGAATAATGGAAAGCAAATCACTTTTACAATGAGGCCAAATACAAGGCCGAATCAATCGACACCACACTTGATGCAATCTCCAACAATAATATCGAACTTCTTCAATGAATCGATCTATTGAAAGTAATACTCGACTTCTTGATAAAATGCGAACTTGAACAAGGATGAAATAATATGTAAATGATGGAGAGTGAATGCCTATATATATAATATGAATATGAATTCTCCCAAGAGATGTGTCTCTACTCAAGAGGCTGACCTCTTCAAGAGAAATGGTGTGATTCATCCTTCAAGATAAGTCAGCCTCATATTAGAACAATGTGACCCTTTTGAAAGATGGCGAACATACACTTATGTCAACTTCATTAACAAATATTATTTAATATTTATGTGAAGCACCTCTTCACAAAAGAATTTCTCCAATAAATAAATAGTTGTAATCTATATTTAATTTATTGCTTTATGAAAATCGCGACTAGAAGTAAGAGGCCCGTGGCTATACATCAACACTCCCTCTTAGCTAGGGATGAATACTTCCAGATATCTAATGTCATGGAGTCTCTCAACATGACACCCACAATGTCTACACCCATATGTGGAAAAGAGCTCATCACGGAGTCACTCAACGTGATATCATCCATCATGGCTACTCCCATGTATGGAAAAGAACATGTGCACAAGTGCCCATCACAGAGTCACTCAACGTGATGTCATCATCTCAACATGACGTCCACCATGGCTACTCCTAGAGGGTGGATAAACACAAGTACAATTAAATCATCATGAAGTCTCTCAATGTGATGTTGTCATGGAGTCACTCAACATGACATCCACCATGGCTACTCCTAGAGGGTGGAAACAAGGGCTTTCACCTCAAATTTCTCTATCACAGAGAAAGATGCATTAAAGAAAATCACAAAAGATCACTAATGTTGAGTCTCCCTCTTAGCTAGGGCTTCATTCTCCACAACTCCAAGCTTGTCTCGAAAGTGCACAAAATTTACTCTTGAGAGAGGCTTGGTGAGAATATCAGCCATCTGCTCATCAGTACAAATGTATCTCAATTGGATAGCTCTCCTCAATACCATATCTCTGATATAATGGTATTTGATCTCAACATATTTTGTTCTGTCATGAAACACTGGATTGACAAAATGCTTCACACAACTTTGATTATCACAATGAATAACAGTCAGCTCCAATGATTGTCCAAACAATCTAGCAAGGAGCTTTTGAATCCACACTACTTCTCGAACTGCAACACAAGCTGCAATATACTCAGCCTCTACAGTGCTTAGTGCCATTGAAGACTGCTTCCTACTACACCAAGAAATCATCATAGAACCCAAGCTAAAGCAACAACCAAAGGTTCTCTTTCGATCAGCTACACTCCCTACCCAATCAGAATGAAAATATCCTTGCAGCTTTAGGTCTATACTGGAAGAATATCTCAAGCCATATCCAACTGTGCCATGCAAGTATCTCAAGATATGCTTAGCTGCAACTAGATGTATTTTCCTTGGTTCACACATGAACTTACTAAGTGCACTCACTCCATAACAGACATCTAGTCTAGTATTGACTAGATACATCAATGATCCAATCAGCTGCATGTACATAGTGGGACCCACCAAATCTAAACTAGCTATAAACTCACTCAACTTCGTCAAATTGGTTTCCATCGGTGTAGACATGGATTTGCAATCCATCATACCAAATATCTTCAAGATGTCTATAATATACTTCCCTTGACTCAGAATGATCTCATTGGGTCTCTGCCACACTTCCAATCCTAGGAAGTAATACATATATCCTAAATCCTTCATCTCGAATTCAAAAGCTAACTCCTTCTTGCATTTGATAACAAGATATTCTACTCCAATAAGAAATAGATCATCAACATAAAGAACCAAGATTAATGCCTCACCATCAACTACCTTGAAGTAAAGATTTGAATCAACATCACTCTTGGAGAAGCCCAAGCTCATAAGGTATCGATCAACCCTCTCATACTAAACATGAGGATCCTGCTTAAGGCCATATAAAGCCTTCTTCAATTTACAAACATGAGACTCCTTCCCATGAATCTCAAAGCCATCAGGCTGCTCAATGTATAACTCTTCTTCAATCACGCCATTAAGGAATGTTGTCTTCACATCCATATGATGTAGCTTCCATCCCTTAGCTACTGCAATAGCAATAATGGTCCTAATGGATGTATAACAAGCAACTAGAGAAAAGGTTTCTTCATAATCTATTCCCTCTTTTTGAGTGAATCCTCTAGCCACAAATCTAGCTTTGTACTTTTCAACGCTTCCATTAGCCGCATGCTTGATCTTGAAAATCCATTTAGAAGATACAACAAATTTCCCTTATGGTCTTGGTACAATATCCCAAACATCATTCTTGATGATAGATTGATATTCTTCAGCCATAGCATCTCTCCACACTTGTTGACTTGATGCTTCCTCAACACTGGAAGGCTCAGGTTCAATGATATGACTCATTAATGCAACATAGCTTGGAAACTGTTGTGGTATTTTTCTTTCTCTGAATTTGCCTCTAGGAGCTGCAAACTTTTCTTCTTCCTGCATTGTTTTCCTAGCCCATAGAGGTCTCTTTCGACCTATGAAAATATCTCTTGGCCCATCAATTGGTTCCAAAGGCTCAACTGGATCACCATCCTCTTCTAGTTCAGTCTACTCCCTTTGAATCTCAGGAGTATGATCAACGTCCATGTCCTGAGGAGTCTCCTGGTCTTCATTATATATCTCCATGTATGAACCTTTAGATCTTTTGAATGCAACATCTTCTTCAAAAGTGGCATCCATGTTGATCTCTATCAGTTTCTGACCTCGAGAATGTAAATCCTGTAGGCTTTTGAAGATTCACTATAACCCACAAATATTCCTTTCTTGCTAGAAGGTTCTAACTTAGTCCTCCTATCTTTAGGCACATGGATATAAACAGGACAACCAAAGATTCTCAAATGACTAATCTCAGACTTCACACCTGTGAAGGCTTCTTTAGGAGTCATATTCTCCAAAATACGATGAGGGTACCGATTCTAAACATACACTGCAATTCTAGATGCTTCTGCCCAAAGGAAGGTTTGCAAGTCTTGATCATGGATCATGGCTTTAGCTGCCTCAACAATGAATCTATTCTTCCTTTTTGTAACACCATTTTGTTGTGGATTGTAAGGGACACAAAACTCCCTCTTAATCCTTGCCTCGATACAAAAGTTACGGAAGCCTCCAGAGACGTATTCTCCTCCGTTATCAGATCTTCGAACTTTGATCCTCTTCCTGGATAAATTCTCTACTTGAGCCTTAAACTCTTTGAATTTCTCAAGCACTTCTTCAGATTCCTTAGTCTTTAAGAAATAAATCCAAGTCTTTCTAGAGTAGTCATCAATTAAAATTACATAATACAAGAAACCACTCAAGGATGCAACAAACATTGGACCACACAAATTAGAATGAATAAGATCTAGAATGCATTTTGATCTACTTTCACTACTATGCAAAGGACCTTTAGTATTCTTACCCAATGCGCATCCTCGACAAGTACCATCATGCTACTGACTGAGACTTGGAAGGCTAGTGACCATCTTCTTCATGAATGGAAGAGCTCTGAAATGGAGGTGAGCAAGTCTTCTATGCCAAAGCTCGCTTGAACTGGTGGAATTATGCAACAAGGCTTGCATTGGATGAATGGAAATTCTATAAAGAATCTCTTGCCGAACACGAATCACTCGAGTTGTCTTGATGCTAGAGTTATTCAACCAAGCAAGAACTTTTCCCTCAACAAATGCAACTTGATATCCCTTGTCCTCCAAGGCTAAAATTGATACAACCTGTTCCTCTTGATACTTGGTACGAATAACACATCACTCAAATGAAGAGAGATGCTAGAATCTAGGTGGAGAGAGGAGGCTCTTGCACCCTTCACTGAATAGAAAGCATTATCTCCAATTATTACTTGAATGTTGGTATCTCTCTCCACCAAATATGAAAGATGCTCTCTAAATCCGGTAATGTGGCAAGAGGCGCCACTATCAATCAACCATGTGTTGCTATCGGTTGGAACATTGCTTGATAGGGCTGAGATAAATAGAAATCCACTTGAGTTATATCTTGAATCCTTCTAAGGAGAGACCTCATCCACATCCGCAGTAGAAGCATGCTGCTTAGGTCTTTTTGCACAATCTCTCGCATAGTGACCAAACTTGTCACATCTAAAGCACTGCATATGGGAGAGATCCTTCTTCTTCTTAGATTCAGGAGCACCATCTGATCTTTTGTCTCTGTTCCTCTTGAAATTTCCTTTCCTTCCTTCTCTTCCTTTCCTCTTCGATGTTTGAGCATCAAGTACATGATTGTCTTCATTGTTAGAACTTTGTCCATTTCCTTTTGTTTCCAATCTTGATTGCTCTTGAATACAATCTTCCCTAAATTGATCAAACTTTGGTAGCTTTGATCTTCCACTAATACCTTGGATAAATGTTTCCCAAGATTGAGGAAGACCGTTAAGTGACAACATGACTAAATCTTTATCATCAACCATATTACCAATTGCACAAAGTTGATCTCTCAACTCAGTGATCTTCATGAAGAAGGAGATGATCGAATCTCCTTTCGCCATCTTGATGTGATGTAGTTGTTGCCTCAATGCAAGAGCTCGACTGGTGTTATTAATCTTATACAATCCCTCCAAGTTCTTGAAAATCTCTCTTGTTGTCTTCAACTTGGAGATAATAGGCACAAGGTGATCCTTCATAGAATCAATCAATATATTCTTGGCCTTTGTGCCATTCTTCTTCCATTGTGTCTTCTCATTCTCATCGGAAGGCTCGAGGACTTCACTCTCCATGAACTCAATAATCTCATTATCTTCCAATGCAATCAGAACTCTAAAATTCCAAGAGGTGAAGTTAGAGGCACCTTCAAGTCTATCTTCAACCTTGAGACTGTTCACCATTTTCGAAGATAAGATAGACATGCTAAGATGAGAAGAAGAGAGGGAGAGCACGCTACTTATAGAAATCTAATCATGATCTTGCTTAAACCTGCTCTGATACCATGTTAGTTTTAGGATCGAAAATTAAATAAGTAGATATAGAACAATTTAAACAATTTGTCACAACATATACCCTAGGAAAACCGTCCAACTTGAGGGGGAAAAACCCAACAACAATATATCTCTTATATATTGAATAATGGAAAGGAAATCACTTTTACAATGAGGCCAAATACAAGGCTGAATAAATTAGCACCACACTTGATGCAATCTCCAACAATAATATCAAACTTCTTCAATGAATCAATATGTTGAAAGTAATACTCGACTTCTTGATAAAATATGAACTTGAACAAGGATGAAATAATATGTAAATGATGGAGAGTGAACGCCTATATATACAATATGAATATGACTTCTCCCAAGAGATGCATCTCTACTCAAGAGGTCATCCTCTTCAAGAGAAATGGTGTGATTCATCCTTCAAGATAATTCAGCCTCATATTAGAAAAATGTGACCCTTTTGAAAGGTGGCAAACATACACTTATGTCAGCTTCATTAACAAATATTATTTAATATTTATGTGAAGCGCCTCTTCACAAAAAGACATCTCCAATAAATAAATATTTGCAAGCTATATTTAATTTATTGCTTTATGAAAATCGCGGCTGAAAGTAAGAGGCCCACCGATATACATCAACAGTTGTCTATGTTGTATTCATGTGGAGCTTGTTCTTCTTTGAGTGGGTTTTGGGTCCCCGTCAAAACTTGATTGTTAATGGTTTCGGGTCCATTCAAAACCTGTTTTTCCCATATAATTAGAATGTAGGTGTATATAAATATATATACATGTATATATTCTCATTGATACAACACGTACACATTGAAGTTGTAATGTACTTATATTTACTTTAGGGCTTGAAAGGATTTTGTGAAAATTTGGTCCTAAATTCTTCTTTGATTAATATCCATATAAACCTATACATGTGCACTTCTAAATCATGTGTACAAATATGATCAAAGAACATAGTACACAGCTTGCTTATCTTAATAATATAAGAAAGAATGGATGTTACACATCAATTTAATTGTTTTCACCCCTAATATATTAACAATTTTCTTTGTACAATAATATTATACTAGACAATGGGTATGTCGAAGAGATGTGGAAGGTCATTTAAAAATAGGTATATTTTCTGGGTACATTTGTGTAATAAAGGTATTAATGGAGAAGTGATATGCATCCATTTACAAGGATCCAAAAATGAATGAAAAAAATCCTTTGAATCAAGAAAATAATCATTGTGCCACCCCACACTGCCTTACCCACTTCTTTTTCCATAGGCACAAATTCACCTGTCAAGCTACTCTCATGTACAAAACTTGTACCAGATATCACAAGACCATCTAGAGGAATTATTTCACTAGCTTTCACAACCAAAATGACGTTAATTTCCATAGCCTTAATAAAAAAAAATTCCCTTGTTTCCTCAATCACAATTGATATAGCCTTTGGGGCCTGTACGGAAGTGAAAGGCTATTCATGCAAACTTTAAACTTGATCTCTTCATTATGCTTGCCAACTATGCTTCACTAAATCAGATGTCTCCTTTGTGAAATATTTTTATGAATGGATGAGAGCTCTCTCATTGTCTTACATCCCTTCTCTGGCACTACATGAACAAGAATGGGTATAAGGAAAAGAATGGCATAATTTAATTTAAGACTCCCAAAAGTGTAAAAAAAGTGTAAACAAGAGAAGTGAAAAATTATATTATGGGCCAATCACAATGGATTCAAACCAAAAAACATGTTATAACTTATTACATATTCAATGAAAAATGTGACTAACATGTCAAATGTTGTAGTTGCAAATGTTGGTATAGGAGCTCTACAGTAGGGTGTGACATCTATCACAACATAATGGAAGGATATTCTTTTAGATATTATAGATGCAATTTCACCTATTACTCTCTCTTCTCTTGATATCTATTTCCTTTTATCTCTCTTATCTCTCTCTCCCTCTACCTCTTGGTCTCTCTATCTACCTCTTCCCCCTTTGTATATCCCTCTCTTTCTCAAGTCCTCTCTCTTTGTTCTTTAAGTCTCACTCTATTTTTCATCTATCTCCTTACCCCCCTTTCTCTCTCTCGCTCTTCCCCCCTCTATCTCTCCCTCTTTCTATTTGTATCTCTCCCTCTCTCTCTAATACGAACATACATGAGCTTGTTGGTAATGGAGCCTAATTATCTTCTTCATTCAGAAGTTTTGTTTCGATCGAGTTTGGATCCCTATAAAAGGATGCATAGTTGATTTGCAACTATCACTTCTCCATTGAGGGGTAAAAGTATAAAGTCATGTCACGCTTTCAGCCAACTTATCAACACAAGTGAATTTAAGTATTTCTAACTAAAAATATATCTTGGTCAAACATATAATCTTGTAAGATTCATTCTAGCTAAGTTAGATATATCCACAACTTCTTCAACTAAAATTGCTGGCTAAATGCATATTTAGCACCACTTTGAGGCCAATTTACCAAAAAGATAGATTTATTTAAAAAATTTGATGTTTCAACAATTTCTATTCATGTAAATAATTTTTTTTTTAAAATATAAAAACACCCTTTTGTAGATCCATAAGTCTAGTTTTCAAAAATATATATTTCAATAATTAAATTATTATTTATATTTTCCTTTTTATTTTTACTAAAACCAGGTTATCAACATAAAATATTAGGTTGATTACCACACCAAGGAAAAATAGTAAAACTTATTAAAAAAAATTTTAAAAATGTGATGCACTAGATAAAAGAATCTATATCAAGAGGGTATAATTTTTTTCCATTTTAGATAAATAGATAACATGAAAGTTGACATCGAACGAAAAGAACTATGTTTTAATACACACTCATTTTCATATTTATTTATCCAAACTGGAAAAAAATATATCCATGCACTAAATTTTCAAGTTATACATACACACAAAAAAATTTGAAGGAGAAAAAAATAAAAATTACTATATAAAGGTTGACATCTCATGTGACTTCATTTTTTAGCATTTTTTCAGCAACTAAATTATAGTGTCAATTTATAAAAAACTAAATTCAATTATTTATTTATTTTAAATAAAAATACAAGCATAAAATATACAAAAAAAGAATTTTTCTATTAGATTACATCATTTCAAAATTCAAAACATATATGTCACTTTTTAGTGATTCAAGTTTAAAAGTTGGATCAGTGAAGTGGTCATTTCCTTTAAAAAGTGTGACACAACTTTGTGCAAGCTTTAGCCTGAGACCTTTTTTGCACAAACATCATTTGCTAAATGGCCTACCAATTGACCTCACATATTGTAAAATGTTTGTAAAAAATAGACCATTTTTTTCTTGATTGACCTTCCACACCTCTTCAACATACCCATTGCACACCAAGGTGCAATTGCTAGTATAACATTCTAACATAAACAATAAATGTAACACTGAAACTATTTGTATTCATATATCTAACTCTAATTTGAACTATAATCCTAACTATAATCTTAACTATAAGTCAAATCGTAATCGTAACCCTAATTTTAATCCAAATTATAAACCTAATTCTTTCTCTAATCCCAATCCTAACCATAACCTTGATCCTAATTATATCTCTTACCCTAACCATAACCTTAAACCTATTTTTATACTAACCCAAATCTAATTCTAATTCTATTGATAACCCTAAACTTAACCCTAATCCTAACCCAAATCTTAATACCAATTCTATCTATAAACCTAACCCTAATCCTATTCCCAATACTAATATTAATCCCAACCTTAACTCTAAATTTATATGTAACCTTAACCCTACCAATGATCCTAATTATTTCTCTAATCCTAACTATAACCCTAATTGTGATAACTCCACCCCAAATTCTAATTCTATGTCTAATCGTAACCCTAATCTATAACCCTAAACCTAACCCTAATCTATAACCCTAATGCTAACCCTAACCCTAATACCAATTCTTTCTCTAACCCTAACCATAACCATAAGCCTACCCTTGATCCTAATTTTATCTCTAATCCTAACCCTAACCCTATCCCTAATTTTAACCCCAACCCTAATCTCTAACCCTAAATCTAACTGTAATCCTTACCCTCACCTATTTCTAAACCTAACCATTTTTATTTGCTATCCCTAACCCTAACTAAACCCATCATCTGTAAACCTAAACCTAACCATAATGGTAATCCTAATTCTAATGCTAACCCTAACCCTAACCCCAATACTAATATTCACCCAACTTTAACCCTACTACTATCTCTAACCCTAACCCTAACCTTAACCCTACCCTTCATCCTAATTTTATTTGTAATCCTAACCCTAACCCTTATTTTGATGATAACCCCAACCCAAATTTTAATTCTATCTCTAATTGTAATCGTAATTGTAACCCTAAACGTAACCCTAAATGCAACCCTAATCCTAACCCTAATACTAACCCCAACCCTAATACCAATTCTATCTCTAAACCTAACCCTAACCCTAATTTTTCTCTAACCTGAACCCTAACACTAACCCCTCAACCATAACCCTAAGCCTAATCTAATCCTAATCCATATAATAAATCTAACCCTAACCCTAATCTCTAAGCCTAACCCTAATCCCAATACTAACGTTAACCCCAACCTTAATCGTAATTTTATCTTGAACGTAACCCTAACCCTATCCCAACTATTAATCCCAAATGCAATCTCCAACCCTAACCCTAACCCTATTCTTATCCCTAACCATAACCCTAACCCTATTCATAATGTTAACCCTAATCCTAATCGTAACCCTAACCCTAACGCTAACCCTAACTTTAACCCTAGTAATTTTGTCTTCCATGTTGCATTGCAAATAATATATATAAAAATGTCAAGAGATATCCTTCTCGAGACATCTATTTTTTAATTAATTACTCGCATAAAAATGCAATAGACGCCTTGAGAAGGACATCTCTCGACATTTTTATATATATTATTAATAAATTATATATTTATATACTAGTATAAATCATATATAGCAATTTGATCATGATAAAGTGGATCAAAATAATCTTGTGTGGTTGGTATAATTTTGAAAGACCATTACATTGAAACTGATAGTTTGCAACACATCATAGTTCACCTTATACAAGCCTACAATTAGCCCATTTTAAATATTTTATAATAATATGTTTATGAAAAAATTATGGGTGGATTGTTTAAATATGTGTGCATTAGTGGAATTTTTTTTGATGAATTAAACTTGGTGTGTTTGTATATATATATATATATATATATTATTGATTAAATTGGGGCCTAATTCCCTTATTATCTATATCCTTCTAAAATGTTTGAAGTAAGAAATGTTCATACCATTTTTTAATACTAAATGGTGAGGACTAGCCATTGAGTTTGAAAGACCTTACATGCATAGTGTTGTTGTGTTTAATTGCTTGGTAGTTACATAATAATATAAGGAATGATGACTTCATTTAGTGGCACTACAATCACGCTTTATTAAACATATCTTTTATGTTGAAACTTCTTGTTTTCGATAATCCGTTGATACCATGGTAAATGCTTTACATGACCATGACCTCTTAAATATAATAACCTTGATATGGGAATTGTTATATGAATGAAGTAAGGATATTAGAGCTATAGTGAACCACAATATGATTGAATACTAAATGAAAGGTAATTATTGTTGAGATTAAATTAAGAGATAAACCTTATGTAACCATGCTATGCAACATTTCATGATACCTTACTGTTGACCATCGAGGTCATATTCAGTATAAATGGCAAGTATGAATAAATTATCCAATCTATGAACTAAAATATTATAAGAATATGAGGTTGCACCATAGTGTAAAGGAAATTGGAAGATAAAGAATATCATTAGTAAAATTACTATTGGGTTTATATTTTCATGTGTTGGTTCAATGGATATAGTGTTGCCAACTCTCTTAAGTAGGATTCATGCATTGATCATACTTAAAACAAGTTTACAAATACTACCGGATGTCCTTTAGAGATATTTGTTGACCCCTTGAGTATAAGAACCTCAATATTGAATCTAATATGTAAATTTCAAATGGATCTGCTTTCCTATGGGTTTGTGTGAACCATTGAGGTAATTTTGCGTTGAGTAATAAGCCTAGCCCCTATTTCAATATAACGAAACCCTAGGATGCTCAAGTTGGATTAAGAATAATAATGGTGGTGAGGTTCAATCTCAACATAGTTGGTTGGAAGTGTTGTGGTATAGGTTTTCTAGATTGAGAATCAGTGCATAGGTATGCTTAAGAGATATTGTAAGGAGAACTATGTGTGACTTTGATCTCGTTTAGAAGTGGGTACATAGGCAGTCCTTGGGCGAAGGATGCCCTTGTGACCTCAAGTCCTTAGGGGGAGGATTTAGGGGGGGGATAAGTCCAAAGTATGGGGGTTATTTCTATCTTGTTTGACCTTCTCTCCTTCATTAGCTTCAATTTGAGGCTAGAATGGGTAGCAAATGGGTATGAATGAGTTAAGGAAATCTATTAACTTGTATTTAATACATGATGTGCTTCTGAATAGTAAGTAGAATGAAGTGAATGGATTTGACACCTTATAGTCAGTATTTTCTATGTGCAAATGTTGAGTGCAAGCCATCTTGTGTTGGTCCAATGTGATTCTTATTTTTGTGTGTAATTCAACTCCAAACGTATAAGACTCCATGTATAGACTCTTGAATCTATTAATTGTGACATATTTATCTAGGTCACCTGACCAGTATTGTAAATCATGTTATGTATGACCTACCCAAGTATGAACCTCTAGGGTATTTGAGTGGTGACAAACAGTCTTTGGACCATGCCAATGATTAATGTTTGGGCTACTACTAGGGATTAGTCGGCATTCACCTAGTTCACGAAGATGGATTGCTAAGGGCTACTCTAGTTATGATACGATAACAATTAGTAGGTTGTCATTGAACCGTGCCAATGGTGCATGCCTAGAGCTATTTCCGTATCTTTTGGATTAGCCGATATTCACCTAGTTCAAAAAGGTGGATTGTTAGGGGCTATCCAAGATTTGATACAATAATGGTTGCATGGGTAGTTACCCTATCGTGTGGGTAATGGTAATAAAAGCTAACTATTGTATTAGGAGGGTTAATTGGCAATCACCTATAGCATGAGGGTGATTGATGCCAAGTGTTACCCAAGATTGTGAAGAAGATAAATGACAATATCACTAAGGTCACAAGGTGGTATATGTTGAAATCTACCTCTCCTTGGTTGGAAAAACTTGTCGTCGTTGGCCTATAAGCGATTGATGTTGGAATCCATCGAGCTAGATAGGTTCACTACTTGTAGAAAGCTTTGGGATGGAGGATGGACCCTCAATGTAGTATGGGATGCACAAAATCCCCCTCCTTGTTTTTCAAATAGTATTCTTGGCCTTGTTGGGTTGAGGAAAAACCCCTGATGTAGTATGGAGTACACTGAATCGTCTTCCCTATTGTCTGATGGTGTAGAAGATCGAGGAAAAGGATGGGACCCACATTGTAGTGAGCAATGCACTGATATTCCTTTTTTGCCTAGGATGCACTATGAAATGTGTTAGTAAGCCATTATAGATGTGTTAGCCAATCACTATGTGTATGTTATGTATGTTGGAGCTAGTCATTATGTATATGTGATGTATGTTGGAGCTAGTCACTGTGTATATGTGACAGGTGTTGGAGCTAGTCACTATGTATCTGTGATGTATGTTGGAGCTAGTCATTGTGGTATATGTGATGAGTGTATGAGTCAATCACTATTGTACTTGTGATATGTGTATGGGCTAACCACGGTTGTACTTGTGATATGTGTATTCACCAATCATTGTACTTCTGATATGCGTATGAGCCAGTCATTGTTGTACTTGTGATATGTGTATGAATCAATCACTATTTTATTTGTGATATGCGTATGAACCAACTATTGTTGTACTTGTGATGTGCATATGATCTAGTCGTGATTGTACTTGTGATGTGTATGAGCTAGTCATCTTGTATATATGTGATGTATGCTTGAGACAGTCACTATGCATGTGATCTTGAAATTATGGTATGATATGAACCATGTGTGTCATTTATGTTCAAATGTTGGTAATATTTGGTATGGAATCGACACTTGATGGAAAATTATTATCATTTAATTATAATTGGACTAAGTTGATAACTTATGATTAATAAATAGTCACGGTTTAACAGTGAGATTAGAGATCTCATACAAGAGGAGAGAATGAACTCCCTCTAACATTGGTAGGTGAACTACAAAGCCTTTGATTTCACGTAGGCAGGGTCATCATGAGCCCTTGAGGTTTAGGTCTAGGTCTAGGGATGACCCTAATTGTAAGAGCTTAGCACTTCTAGGTATAGCATATAAGTGGTGATGTTGATTTATCTTCACCATGGAAAATGAAGAACTTTTAAAATCAACACTTCAAATGTAGATGAAAGATGCTTGGTCAATTAAGTTTGTAGTTGTTTCGAATTGAAATTAAAAATAAAATAAAATAAATAGAAGCCAACGTGGGGATTTTACAGAATCTTCCTCTATTTTATGTTTCCAGTTTGTTATGTTTCACAGATCAGTTCGTTCTTGTTGTACCGACTTAGCTTTATTCAATATAAAAAAATGAAGGCAAAAGGAAGAGGATGCACAGTAATACTAAAACAAGTTGACCCATAAATTAAATTATCTTATTCATAAAAAAATTCTTCATAGACCAGCTGCAATTTTAATTTTTTTGCTACTTCAGAGCATGCTACTTCTTCTTAAAAAAAAACTTATCAACTTCACAATATTAAAAACCATTTTTATGGCAGCAAGAATTAAAAACTTTAATTACAAAATTAAAAGGCATTAAAGATATGTCGGATTAATCATCCAATCACATTTAAAATCGTCCTTGCAATGTCTAATCAAAATTTATAGAAGCCAGCTAGACAACCACTTAACACGCCACCAGAAGAGACAAAACCACACTACCATGGGGAAGAAGAGAAAAGCCTGTGGTACCGCTCCATCGCGAGCATCGACGAACAAACCAATGGTACCGCGGTAAGCCAAAGGAACTGCACAACCACGAGCAGGAAGTAACCAGCTAGCTATAGCGCGGTAAGATCGCTCTACCATGAGGAGGGAGGAAGCATCTGGCGGTATCGCGGTGAAGCAAGAGAAAAATCTTGTTACCGTGAGGAGTAGGAGGATAGGCCGCGGGGCCGCGGTATGACTGCGCAACCTCCAGAAGAAGAAGCAACATCAGCGGTATGGCAGGGAGACCGCATAACCGTGGGCAGTAAGAGAATAGGCTACGGTATGGCAGTGAACACCACTGTATTGCGAACAGAAGGAGATGATGGCGTGGGCACACGGTAAGGACTGGAGAGATGTGCAGGAGTTGGGAGAAATTCCAACAAAAATTAGTAATACAGAAAAAAGGTTTATCTCTTTGAATTACATTTTTTTAATGAAATAGTGAGAGTGGTCATTGTGTGTGAACACCTTGTTTTATAGTTGAGTTTGTAGGTGCAATCCATTTTTTTTGTAAATTTGTTTCTATCGTTCAATAATTATTAATTTTTGCATGTATTTTCTGCAAGTTTTCTACGAAGCCACCCAAGGAAAAATATTTATCTTGATAAGATTCAAATGGCCTTCAATCCAATGTGGATGATGAGATTTAACTTGTTGAGAAACTTTGGAGCTTTATTCAATCAGTGGTAATTATTTAAAAATTACTAACCAACTTTGGTATGAAATACTATGTTTACATAATATTTCCAAATATGGACACTGTAAGTAAGTTATGGAGGTTAAATTATATTAAGTGACATTTTAGAGAGCAACCTTATTGACATGTATGCTAAATGTCACTCTATAGATAGTGTAGGCCTAAAGAACAAGAAATTCTAGTGTAATTGTGCCTGAAGAAACAACTACAATTCACAAGTATCGGGTAATTGGTTTTGAGTTTTGAGTTAAACAATCAATTGAGTTAAAAATAAAAATATTAACGAAAAGATCTTTAAGCATTTTCTGAGAGTGTTTCTAGATTAGATTGTGTTTGTGTTTTTTGCATCAGAATTTCGGATCACATTTTGTAATCCATCATTAAGCATGACAAGAAGGCCTTCATTTCATTGGCAATCGATATCGAAATTTGAATTAAACAATCATGGCCAAAAATATCAAGAAAATGCAATGATGTTTAAGAGAACTAATCGTTGCTAAAGTCCCTATTGCAAATCACTTCCTGACAATGTTATCTCTCACTAGAAATTGAGAGAGAAAATCTACACCAAGAATTAGCATGTAATCCTAACACCTCTCCACTCGATTAGATTGGACTCAAACATAGAACCACCAAAACCCACTTATACATCAGATGTCATTTACAATCAGGAAAGCCACGAATTCAATGCTTTGCTAGAAATTTAATGATAGTCAGGTAAAACAAAAAGCACAAGAAGAAGAGGTGGTTGTATCGTGATCAAAAGGATAATGCATACAATGCATGCTCATTGCCCTGAGATATTTGGTTGGAAACAAGTTTATATGTGGTTCTTTTCTTGTCTTTAATTTTATTGAGCATGAATGCCATGGTTTATGTTAAGTTGGTCGAATGAATGAATGAAATATTTTAATGACGTCCACGAGACTAAACAGTCTAAGGCACCAAGACAAAACCAAGCCTAATATGTCTTCAGGCTCTTTTCCAAGTTGAGTCTCCTACTATTAATTATGACTAGAAGGCTAGCCGTCTGATTAATCTTGTCTTCCCCAAAGAGTTGGTGCATATTATCAACTTTCAAACTATTTTCGTGCTGAGTACGAATATCCTCGTAAGCGGTCAATTCCATGCTGAAGTGCCATTCTGTTTCCACAGTCCCCTTATTGCAGAAAATACAAGTTCTTTCTTCCCAAGTTTCTTTGGGTATCTTCCACCTACTAGTCTCGAACCTAAGGTGATGTGATCCCGTCCTCAATTGCGCAACTAACAACCTTGCTTTTCCTTTAATAGCTAAACCTAGATAAGTCTTTTCACCATGATCATTTTCTGGGTTAAACTCTTTGATGTAGTAACCTTTTTTATGCCCAATCTGATTTGCCCACATGGCAGCTCTAAATTTCATTCACATAGCCTTTTATTTCACTATTGGTGCTAGGACACTCTTGCAAATTGATGTCCCACTTGTTCATCCACTTGTTGTTCTGCTTCATCCAATTTTTATTCCTACGATCTAGCATCTCCTTCATAACCATTTTAGGCCAACGATGGTCATCCATGTTTTCAACCTTCTTTAAATAGCTTATCAACTGAGTTAACGCTAATGCCTCCAATGGAAAAGTCCCTGCTTTAGATAAAAGAATTTCATATGGGACCGTGGTTTTAACTTTGAGACTGCTTGTTATTAGATGTTTCTAAATTATTTCTAGTTGCCTCCAATTGCACTTTGACATACTGCTTCCCCACACTTCGCACCCATAAAGATCAACCGGCACAACAAGTAAACCAAAAAGGGTTTTCTTGGTTTTCCAATCCCAAAGCTCGGATTTTCTACACCTGTTCTACAGAAGGTAGGAGGCTTTCCAACCTCCTAGCATCCTTTTCGTATGACAAGTCTCTCAAATAAGCTTATAATGAAAGTCTATCCCAAGATACTTGTATTCTTTCACAATTTCAAGTGAGCTACCTTCAAAAAGAAAGGTATTTTGTTTATCTTTTTTGTTCAATGAGAAAATCATGATTTTGGTCTTGGTGATATTCACTTGCATCCCAACCTCCTGACAAAAGAGTTCAAGAGCTTTCAAGTGTTCTCTTAACCCATGAGCTATTTTTGAAATTAGGATAAGATCATCAACATATAATAGAAGTTTCACCACATAGCCTGCCAGCTGAATACCATCCCCGTTCGTATTTCTTAACCAAGCTTCCAACTTATTGATGTATAACCCAAAAAGAATGGGGGATATAGGGGAGTCATGTTTAACTCCAATGTCGCTACCAAAAAACTCTAACATACCATCACTAGTTCTGATTTTAGCTCTAACCTTCTCATACAATCTGTGAACAGCTACTCTATACTCATTTGGGATGCCTAATTCCTCCATTCTATTCCATAGTTTTTCTCTAGGTATCGTGTCAAAAGCTTTCTTAAAGTCTACAAAATAGTAGTAAGCCTCCTCACCCTGGATGTTCCAAATTTTTTCAATCAAATGTCTAAGGGTGATACAATGATCAATGGTAGAGTGTCTTGACCTAAAGCCTGTCTGCCCCTTTTCCCTTTTGCCCTCATTTTTTGCCCAACTGTTGATCCTCCGTTCAACCATGCTCCCAAAGAGTTTGCCAAAGATAGGATTGACCATAATCATGCGGTAGTTAGATGGATTATTGATATCACCGCTTTTAAATAAAGGAATGACCACACTGGTAGTCCACTCCCTAAGGAAACCATCACGATTGACATTATTGAAAATTCTTTTTATGTGAGGGGCAAGAGTCTCAATCCCCCATTTTAAAAATTCAGCCTGTAACCCATCAATGTCTTGTGCTTTACCACTAAATTATTTATTCCTTGTTTAATATCCTCCACTGTGAATAGTTCCATTGATGTGTTAAGAACATGCAGATGGTCTTTTTCGTGGACTCGCTTGTAAAGAAGCTTAGCATATTCTAACCATTGGACATCCGTAATACTGTTTCCAGTCTTCTTTTTCCTTTGCTGCAGTTCTCTCCAAAAGCCTTTAGGATTATGTTATCCAAGAGAGATTAGCTCCTTCCTTCTATCATTAACATAATCATATTTTTTAGACCGCACTAATATTTCATATTTTTTCTTATATTCTTTGTCCATTCCACTTTTTTTAAGTGATCTCTTAGTTGCCTTAGAATCTTCATCATACCACGGATTTGCCGGGAAAGTGTTTGCAGCCCTCATCTTGGGGTGAGACCTTTTGCATGCCTTTAAGGCTTTGTGAATTATTGGAATCAGCGAGCTGCTGTGAATGTGGACATCCCCCTCTTTTGTTGTTTTGACTTCTCTGTTATTCTTTAAATCATGGAAATGTTGTTCAAGAACAACACTAAATATCTCTCTATTTTCTCTATTCAAGAGGATTTTACCCTTGGGGAGGGTGTTTTTTTGCATGTGCGAAGAAAAGTAAAATGTAGTTTTACCAAGAAGTTTTCATTGGAAAAGTGCAAAAATTTGCCAAGGTTGGCTACCTATAACATTGGAACCCTGACAAGGTTATGCTACTTCAATGATGCTTGAAAATAGATCAATTCTTGCAAATGTAAATGCCCACCAAAACATTAGATTAGGGTGTCAGGTGCACCACTTAACAACTTTTTGAGTCATTGTAGCCTCTTATAATTTGTTGGCTTAGGTAACATAGAAATCATCAAGCAAGAAGATGACCAAGTAGAGGCTGAATCGATACGCTTACTGGACCTCAAGATGGAAAGGGTTGCCCCAAGTGTGGTAAATAACTATTCTATTACAACAGCTGTAGAGATGCAATTGGAATGAGTTTAGCAGTAAGTTAGTGGAAATTTATCACCACTAGCTTAGGTTCTATTTTGAGGGCTACAAGTAGGTTGGAATCTCTAGAGTGACACTAATTCAAGGGTTCAATCATTTCTGATCAAGAAAATAGGATCCACCTAACAAAAAAAAGGTTTACGAAAAAATAAAACAAATCATAAGAATGAGAAATTCTACCTTAACCTTAACCTATCACCAAATCTTATCTGACACCCAAGAAGCCCTTGTAATACTGCCATAATGATCAAAATTTTTAATATAAAAAACACCTGAGATGGTTGTAGAAGAAATGAAGCTTTTTGAGACCTTACCGCATTACCGCTGACAGCCGGGTGGACAACCGCGGTAACGTGGTGGCGGGTAATAGTTACCGCACGACCGCTAGCGGTTAAGTGGCAGACCGCGGGGATGTAGTGATGGTCGAGGATAAATGGTGAGGTGCTTACCGCGCTAACGTGGGTAAGGGAGGGGTAACCGGCGGTGATGAGGTGCGGCCAAGTGACAGACAGAGTCATGGTTAGCGGGTTTACCGTGGTACCTCGGAGGATCAAATGGTAAACCGCGGGATGGCGGTGACAGTTAAATAGATAGGCAGCACACAGCTAACCGCACCACCGCGGTCGAGGAAATTTATCCGACGGTAACACAGTGATCACCGATCTATCGCGGACAGAAGGGATGAGGTGGCGGTAATGCAATTAACACCGCTCTACCGTGGACGAATACAGACGAGGTGGCGGCTAAGCGGTAAAGAGAAGACAAACGATGAAGGAAGTGGTGACGATAGTGATACTGCGAGTGGTGGCAGAGTAGGCCACGGTAATCTGGTGAGAAGATTAACAACCCGAGAGCAGTACCGCAGGGAGATGGAATGAAGGGCGCGGTGGAGCGGTGAACGGAGGACGACAACAACAGAAAATGGAAAAGATGTCGGCACGGGGGCGAGGTAAAGACCTGAGGTGACCGCGTGATAGGAAAGTGAGAAGAAAGAGGAGAACACCAAGGAGGAAAATTCACAGTGAATCCGAATGATTAGCATAAAATTTACAGAAGATTCAAAGCTTGTATTTAAACAAAAATTTCATTCTTTTCTTCGACCAAACAAAATTAAGCATGAATAATAGTGAAGGCTATTGTTAACAGAACAGTTAAATATTTTGAGCTAGATTTCCTGCAAACAGAGACATTAGTGAGATTGTAACGGAATAAATTTTAGGATTCACCCTCCTTCTAGCGCCAGAATGTGGATGCTAAAATCTGCAAATAAAAATCGTCTCAAACAATTTCATGTTGTTAGCACGAAAGTTAGTTTAAAAAAGCAAATTTAACATCCCTATGAGATACTTAATCATGTCTAAATATGCAACTAATGAGCATAAAAACAAGTTAAACTAGAAGCATATAAAAGGAAACACGATTAAACCTTCATCCCATAGTGGATTGGTGCCACCATTGTTGTGTAGTAAGCAGCCCTTTCCCAATCCTTGAACAAGCTAAATGATAGTATGAATAAAATTAATTCTCCAATGAAGAGAATAACCTTGCATGAAGATGTGGAATGTTGAGATGAATTTGAATATATTGAGTATACTTAAAACTGTTTGTGGATGAAATGAAGTATAGTATACTTGCTTGAATTGTGGATGGACGAATTTTGAGTATAATAAGTTTACTCAAAATTGTGGATGGATAATGAGGAGAGAAGCCTCCAATTTATAGATTTCTAAACTGGAAAAGAGAGTAAAATAGAGCAATGTGGGATCATTCAACATCCAATGGCCAAGTGCCACTTGTCAAGATGTGAATGGTTAAAGGTTGTGCACATTTTGGCCAAAGTGCCAATAAATGCAATTAGGTGGCATTTCAAATTTGAGAAATGACATGTGAGAGGGAAAAAGGAATGAAATAAATGCCACTTGGCTCAATGCACAAGGACATGTAAGAGGAATAAATGCCTTGTTGGAAGGACCAAGTCCACTTGACCTTTTTGAATTCAAATTGAGGGAATACTCTCTTTTGATGCTTTGTGAGGGAAAATAGAAGAATTAATAAATCAAAGTACTTGATTTATTGTGCAAGTTGCATTCTCTAGAGAATTTTAGTGATAGGGATTAACTTAATCAAGGATTTGATTAATTTAATGAGGAATTAGGAGATGTGACAATTTAGACTTAGATTTATGAATTGATTTAAATCAAATTGAGAGGAAATGATTTAATTAAATAAATGATTTGATTTATTTAATAAAGAAGGAATGTGTTAGATTAAATCAAATAAGGTTTAATTCATTTAATTTAATGAGGAGACTTTAAAGATTTTAATCAAATAAAATGATTATTTAATTGAACAACAATGTAAGGTTAACTAAATTAAACTGATTAATTTAATCAAATGAGGTGATAGACTTAATCAGATAAATGACGATTCATTAGATTAAGGGATAGAATTACGATGAAATGTTGAGGATTTGATCTGAGAGGAAACGTTGTCAATAATCGGGATCAGGTGTGCCAAAATGAACTTGTACATTTTCCATGTCTACAGAACAAATGAAGCTTTTTCAGACCTTCACAAGTTGCTTGTGCTTGTGAGTTTATGTTTTGTGTTTGTTTCATATTAATTTCCATCATTCTTAGATATGCCATGTTTCTTTCTTAGGGAATGTTTCCTTCTATGCTATAAAAAACTGGACATTGAAATAGTTCAAATTGGGCTTCATTTTTTAGTTTTTAAGCAGCTGAAACTACTATTTACTATATAGTTTTCTGCCATACAGTTATACAAGCTTTATGGCTTAATGTCATTTAGTACTTGCAGATGATACTTGTTAATAAATTTTTTTGGCTAAACGAAACTAACTCTGATATCATGGAAGGTTTTATGATGAATGATTTCTTACATGATATTGATTTTTATCGCCTTATTTTTGAGAAACTTTGATTACATTCATATTTTGTGGACACAAGAAGTTGGAATAGCTATGAATTTGGTAAGTATCTTTCTTGTTCATTTTCCATGATTTCATAATCTAATGGATTTGAAATAGTTTGAAATTAGCTCAAGGGATGTCTTTGTATGTTTCAAATGGTGTTTTCCAAACATTTGGTGAATCTTTCTATATATTCATGTTGCCCAAATTTTGAATGCTTGCCATTAAAATGAGGAAAATGGGATGTTGCATTGGTATAACTAGTCGACAAATTTTACTTGCTTCATAGTTTTTGTAACATATTTTTATGTCTAGTTCAAATGACATTTAAGCAGGCCCCAAGCATAGACCAAAATGTTGAGCCATTAGAAAACATGGGCAATGGTTGTAGGTTTGAAACTGGATTTACAAGATGCACCAGGGCATGGGCTGGAGTAGTAATGGTAGTTGCCCCATGAAGGTATCACCACAAGGGTGGTCCACTGGTTGTCAGGCTCCCAATTCTTCGAGTTATCGAAAAACAAATGACACTTAAGCTTGTAAATGAAGGTGGATTTGATGGACATGTAAGGAATGTAAACTTGTAGTATTACCTCATTGTGAATAATCTTCTAGTTATTTGTTTTAATCTTAGACTAGTTTTATCATGTAAAGGAGTCCTTTAAATGGCCAGTATCTCTAACCTAGCTTAAAGGGAAGGTGCTACCCCTGGACTATCTTTGTTTTTCTTTACAATATTTTCCCTGCAGCTGGGATGCAAATGAAAACTAACAATAAAAATAGGATTTGTGCAATGAATTATTCCACTTGAACAAAAGGAAAATGAGCTCCTTTTCTTTTCTTCTTTTTTTATTAGAGATTTATTTTACTTACAAGATGAATCAGCATCACCTCCAATTCTGCCCTAATTTACTCAATTGAAAGTTAGGCATACTTGTCTATTTGGCTAAAACCATAAATTATTTTTACTTACAAACAATTTTGTGTTTCTCTATAGTCATTCATCATGAAATTGTAGAATTCCTTGCAGATCTGCAAAGACAAATTATCAAGCACAAAAAGACAAATTTGTATTAACTGACTTCAATCTTCTTCATCTATCAAATGCAAAGGTTTACAGATTTATAACCACCGTAGGAGAAGAAATTACGGCAATAAGAGGCAGAGAAAAGAAAGCTTAACTATTGTGTTTGCAAAGTGAAAGCAAACTAACTGCTAGTGCATTGCTTCAGTTAGCATATGCATGAAAATAAACACTCATGTTTACTTAGGTTAGCTTATTGCATGAAAAAGTTGTTCGTTGATTACAGAGGAATTCATGTCCGTTGATTACGGAGAAAACTAATGCTAACAGAAATTTAATTTACGTTGAAGGCGTATCCAATATGAAGTTGATCAAGCTAAAATAGTCTATCAACGACTCACAATTCCCAGGAGACGATCAAACTGATCAGATCCATTATGGTCGATTCCAGCAAAAACATCCCTTTCATTCATTGGTTGCATTTTCATCGATTCTGCCAACAAGTTGATGTTTTCTACGAAATGACTATGGTATTAAAATTGTACGCTGATTTTGCAGATCTCTTCAACGCCTTGAATAATATCTACAAGTGGGTGTTTGAAGTTATTGGCGTGCCTTGAATGAAGTGTCTTTTCCTTATCCTCCCGTGTTTTTATCGATGTTGATCCAAAATTATACATAGTCCTTACCTGATTTTTAATAACTCGATATCTTGAATAAATCTCTCACCTCCTTCCGTTCGCTAGGTTGGATGTGCAAATATCCCTCCATTTTCTGTGCTCTGAAACAACAACCATGAGCAAGGTTTCTGCACCACCATTGCCACTTAAAGGCCATACATGCTCTTTCTTTGGAGGTCACTGGTTTGGATACCAAAATGAAAGAAAAAACTCCAAACCGAATAGAACAAAACATGCTGAAAGATTAGGGTTTGGGGAGAGAAAATTGTTGTCAATAGGTTGTTTCCACGCGAATTGAATAGGGTCATTGTGGTATTCATAACAGAAATAGAGCTTATCAATGGTGTCTCTCACCTGAATCTACTTACATTACTTGGATTCTCCACGCTTGAAGACATGAGGCTCATGCTCCACAACCTTTGCTACCATTCTCCCTGCCTGTGCAAAAATGGGGGCTTTGGAATAGGGTACGAACATCCATCAAAGCATAAAAAGATAGATGAATTTTGTCTGATGTTGTAGTTGCAATTGCCTTGGTAGACATGTATACAAAATGTGGAAGCATAGACAAGGCACATGAACTATTTGACAAGATGCATCAAACAGATGTGGTCTCGTGGACTGCAATTCTTACAGGATATGCACAAAATGGATTTGTTGAAAAGGCTTTAGAAATTTCCAAGCAAATGCAATGTCAGGTTTAAAGCCAAATTCCCTAACCTTTGCTAGCATCCTCCCTGCCCATGCCAAAATGGGAGCTTTGGAATAGGGTATGGACATCCATCAAAGCATGAAAGGTAGAGGAACTTTGCTAGATATTATGGTCGCAATTTGTCTTAGTAGATATGCATGCAAAAACTAGAAGCATTAACAAGGCACGTTAACTGTTTGACAAAATACCTGAAAACATGTCATCTCATGGACTGCAATGATTGCAAGATATGCACAAAATGGATTTGTTGAAAACGCTTTAGAAACTTTCAAGCAAATGTAATTGACAGGTGTAAATCCATATTTCACAACCTTCGCCAGTATCCTCCCTGCCTGTGCCAAAATGGGAGCTCTGGAACAGGGTGTCGACATCCATCAAAGCATCATTCGGCATATCCAATTTGAAAGAGCCCAAGCTAAAATTAATAATCAATGACTGACTCTTTCCTGGAGATGATTGAAGTCGTCGTAACTGTTAATTTTTACGCCAAAGAAGGGAGTTGAGTTTCACCATCAATGACATAAAACAGTGGAGAAAGAGTGGAAGACGATGAGATCAATCTCATCCATTCATCATGGCAGTCGGTGGTCAACACAAATTAAATGCATGTCAGTGAATTGACGAGTTGAATTGTTGGCCGGTCACGTCATGTCATTAACTGTAGTAACAGTCTTTGAGTAGATATAGGTCATCCCCATCTAGCAAAATCTTGTTATGAAGTCAAGAAAGCCATATTTCAAGTTGCATAGAAGCACAAAAACGACTGTGCAATAATGGCAGTGAACAAGAGGTCGCTAACCACCATGGCTTGACTAGTTGAGCGAGTCTCCAGTGGAAATAATTCACTAGGAATCAGCCACCCTAAAGGACACCACAACTACCCAAATGCTACAATACATATGCAAATCGGTAAATTAGAAATATACCAAAAATATTTCTAATGAACTATTTGACAGAATGCCTCAAAGAGAGGTTATCTCATTAAATGCAATGATTGCAGGATATGCACAAAATATATGGATTACGTAGTAACCTACTCGAATTTTATTTGTTGTAGTATGAATAATCTCTGAACCAAAGCATTTCAAAAGCTCTCTCTTACAAGTATTATTGCCATCTATAGAAGATAATGACTGTCGAGGAGACCAATTTCTTGACCTTGACACATTTAGACCCTGTTCTATACCATTTTGATGGTCTTGCATTTCATTTCGAGCTTCCTTGGGGATAACAACTTGAAGTTTACCAAGAGCTTCAGCCAAACAAATCCCCTATTATTTCATAGCATAAAAATGGATTAGAAGATGCACGCCCATGCCACAAAACTTGATTTCCTTAAAAATGAACATCTCAACCCTTGATTAATTAATATACCCATTTTGCAGATTGAAATGAATTCCTAAAAGAATGCAGATATAATACAAAATCTGCCTGGATTCTATTGGGAGAGAAAATGTATCGACGTACTATTTGAGAGAAAGAAGGCGATGAAGATGAAGAATGGTGCAGCGATGAAGAGGAAGAATGGTGCACGCATAGTTCCCTAATAATATTGTCTTGCCATTTGTTCATAGGCATGTGTTCAAAATGTGGAAGCAAAGACAAGGCACGTGAACTGTTATGTGGAATGCCACGTCCAACTAGCAAGTGTTTCCAAACTTAACACTGGCAATGGCTATAGATAGAGATAAAGTCACGTGATGATACAACTCAGGTCTACATTCATGCTTTTCAAATTGATTTGCCATGAACTGAAATACCCCAAATTTAATTTTTATAATTATTTATTAATTATTTGTGTATGTTTGTGTTATGCTAGCTTGTTCCTAACTATGATATTGTGAATTGATTTATAAATTTTGAAATACTATGACAATTCAATTTTTCAAGAGATATATTTGTTTGGCTTAAGTTTTAACTTTAATCTTAGAGACATCATTGTTTGTCTTAGTGTATTGCTTAGAGTTGAAAACACGTGCTTCTTGTGTTCAATTCAAATATCATTTATAAATTTTGAAATACTATGACAATTCAATTTTTCAAGAGATATATTTGTTTCGCTTAAGTTTTAACTTTAATCTTAGAGACATCATTATCAAGTTTAGTAAATAACTCTAATTTAGTTCAACAAAGACAATTATCGAACCCCAGGGCCCATACATTAGCTCCTAGCTTACTCTAGAAATAAGATGATGTAAATATTGCAACAAGGACCTGGACTCAAAACCTAACTAAATTGCCCACGTTTAAAGTAAAATAGAAGGTGGTATGACACAATGGCTGGATTTTTAATTAAATTGGAATGTAGTACAATGATTAAGATTGTACATCTATGTCACCAAAAAAATAAAATTGTGAAACTCGATGGCAGTGATAATGCAACGGAAAATGTGATTGAAAAAGTTGGATGCAAGAAGCATATGCATGTATGTGTGTGTATATAATATATCAATTATACAAAATAATTCAAATTACTTTATATAAACAATTTCCCCTGTTAACATTCTGTGTGAAAAAAATATATCTGAAGGAAATCTTCAGCTGGGTTTCTAAAGCTTAATTTGAGAAAGCTTCTAGGGGTAATCTAAGTTTAGCTGGGGCTGGTGCAGTGTTAAGGGATCAGATGGTAGCATTGTTAAAGAGGGTTCCCTATTTCTTGGCAGTAAGTTGAATAATGAGGCAGAATGGGAAGCTTATTTCCATTGACTTTTTGCTAGGGTGCAACCGTCTAGTCATGGAAGGTGACTCTATGATTGTGATAAAGTCGCATAAAGAGAGGGAGATAGATAGATACAGAGAAATAGGAAGCAAAGATATACGTAAAATTGAGGGATCAAGAGGGGGTGTGAGAGAGGGGAAGATAAATAGTGAGATAAATTATTAAATTTATTTTAAAAATAATATTATATTTATATATTATATTCTATAATACAAATTATTAATAAAATATATAATATATTTTTTATAATACAAATTAAAATAGCTTTTTTTACTGAGAGGGGGTGGGGATAAATAGGACCTAAAGAGGAACAAAGAAATCGAGAGAGAACTATATCACTCCCCCTCTCTCCTCTCTCCTCTCTCTATTTCTCTCCTTCTCTCCCCCTCTCTATCTATTTATATATATATCTCCCTCTCTATACCTCTGTCTATATATCACTCCTCATCTCTAGCTTTATCTTTCTATCTCTTCCTCTCTCATCCTCTATATATATTTATCTATTCCATCTCTATCTATCCGTCTTTTTATCTCTACCTCTCTTTCTCTACATATCCCTCTTCATATCAATCTCCATATCTATCTTTATCTCTATCTCTATCTCCTTACCTCTCTCACTCACTCTTCCCCTCCTCTCTCTCTCCCTATTGCAGAAATAATATGAACCTATTGGCAACAAACCCTAATTATCTTCCTCATTGGATCCCTATATGTGAATGTATAGTTTACTTCATGCTATTATTTCTACATTGAGAACTTTATTGCACAAACAACATCTTTTGATAAACGGCCCACCAATTGACCTCATCTGTGTGTCATGAAAGTTTCTAATTACAACTACGATAACTTGTAAGGTGTGAGTAGTCACAAAGGAAAGAGCATGGGGATTTGGAGAGAATCATGGAGTAGTCATGGAAAAGTTAAGATACCACTACTTAGCTAACTACCATTGATTTGGGTTTTGATATTTACGTATGACGATGAATGTCTAAATTATATAGTAGTTTACAACACATGATCTTTTTGTACACTCATATATATTGCGTTCTAAGGTTGGAGATATTGTCATAATATTTTATAGGTACAAATATATTGCCACAATATCTCTAACACTATATTGACTCATATGATCTTCTATGGACCCTGATTATAACCCTGATTCAGAGGTCCTACTAATTGACTTCATGTACTACACAAATGTATGTAAAAAAAACCAAGATATTGCCTAATTGACCTTCCACACCTCTTCGGCGTACCCATTGCACACTAAGGTGCAATTGCTAGTTATATCTCCTTCAACTGTTTATTAATCAGATTTTTCACCGTCCTCACCTAATTTCAAAAAAAAAAAAAAATCTGTACACATTAAATAAATTGTCGGTTTCCTGAATAGTAAATTTGAAAGGGGAAATGTAAAATTAAAAAATCACATGTCTGTGAATGACCAAAGTAGGTCAATGGGAATTCGAAAGAACTAGTGTAGAAAAGAGCTGATGGAGTTTCAACAAATAAATAAACACTAAAACAGTCAACATAACTAGAGGGATCAAACGCTAAAATTGTGCAAGCTAGCCATATGCTTCAAGAACAAATACAAATAGCAAGGCAAGGGGAAGATCCCTCAAAGAAACAGGAAGCAGTAAACCAAAGCTGAAGACCAAGATTGGAGAGTAAATATGTTCTTAAAGATCCATGTGGTAGCAGAGCGGAATTCTTCTGTCATATAATGTTTATTACTTCAATGTTTTAACGGAACTACAGATTTCCCTTATTTTTATCACTGGATCAAATCACTAAATTCTACCAAGAATCATTATTTCTATGATTCATGGATACTTTCTTCCCTTGACTTTAGAAAACTATGAAAAGAAAGTATGTTTACATGATAATATTACCTTGGAAAATTTACAAAACTCAAAAGAAGATGGAAATTGCTACAAAGCTCTTCTTATTCATCATGTACATCATCCAATCATAAGACCATTGCAAGGTACCAATGTGGGTTCCAAAGGAGAAGATATGTTATGTGTGCACTTATCACTGCTTGCAGGCATTATTTCGTCACCCTGCATACATGATGACACACATTTGTTACCAACATTTTGATATGATGCTATATTTATCTTGTTATGAAAATACACCAACCTTTGCAATGTTCCTTAAGAAAATTGTAGTGTAATTGGTTTGAGGATGCAAAGCCTGAATGAGATCTCCGAGCACTATCTGAGGTTGTGAAACAGCACCATCAAACCAATCTGCAGATGAATCAGAGTAACCACTTATAATCAGCTAGGCCTGATCCTATGAACTTATTTATTTTTGTAATAAAAGCAAGTTTTTCTAGGCACAAAAGCACTTGAAAAGCTCTTAACATGTCTTGAATACAAGCACTTTTACACTCAACTTTTAAATGCAACTCTGACAGAATGGTCATCTTCCCAGTCAACCCCTACAGTGTCCTAGTCTATTCTTGGGACTGGCTGTTCCGAGGGATAAAACATTTTAGTTCTTACCATTACTAATGGTACAAGAGCTGTCAATTTGCTTATCATATCTCCACACACTCTGATTGGCTATGAATGAAAAATTATCATTTTCAGACACAAGGGCATTTTCAATAAATGTTGATCGTGTGTAATTTGATGGTTCATCTGAATAGCTCTCATCTATGACAACATCCAGGCCCTGAATCAATACCACATAGCTAGCTTTAGATTCTAAAAGGAAGTTAATCATTAGTACAGATAAACATAAATAAAGATACGCTTGAAAAGTCAGATGATAGCATAGGCATCTTAATGTTAGAACAAAATACACTTACAGACAGAATACTGTGGAAGCTTTCTACTTCGGATGGCAATGACATGTTAAATGTATTTCTGTAGAGTGAATCCTCCAGATTTGAGCCGCCAGCATCTAAAACATACTGTCATTCATCCAATTCAAATGTACTGTCATAAGTCATGAGTAGTCGGTGCCTGCTTGTATTTTGTTTGATTAAACTCAGGACTTGATGCACAAGTCAAGTGGCAGACAGTGATATCCTTTGTTCAGAAACAAGGTGCCAAAGGTTTAAACTTTACAGGACATGCATAAACTAGTGGTAAATTGGGTGTCATAATTGCATTTCTTTTCAACCTAAAGGAAAGCTTTTCAGATGTGTTTACTCTGAAAGATTTGAAAGCCACGATTGCAGGGAAAGAAAAAAAAACCTGCAACTTATATGTTGTATTAGAAAAGGACCAAGTATCCTGCAAAAATGAAAGAACACATGCAATCAATATATAATCTCTTCTGTATGTTTTTGGAAAAGTTTCCAGCCTGTCACTATTAAGCAAGAAATCAGTTTCTTTAACTATCATAGCTGAAAGAAATGAGCTTTTCTTTTGTAATCCTTTTGTCTCTAAACAAATTTCTTGAGCATTAATCTATGGCACAAGTTTCTGCAATACTTTTAGAATTTAAACTGGAAAGGCATGCCAGCTGATTACTCTTGTGTGAATGCTTCCTTTGGGTTTCAGGACCTTAATTGGCATACCTTGTCAAATGCCATCCATGCAACCGTTGGTTTTGCGGAGGCATTCATTGCCAATGCACGTAAACACAAATAATTCTCCTCCACCTACATGAGATGAGCTTCTAAATCAGAATTCATTCAACATTCTTATATTAGGTAGAGTGACCTTACAAACTATGATGGATAGCCTTTTGTTGATGAAGGGGGTCCAAAACTCTGGGAGGATAAATACATTAAAAAGTTAATTCAACACTCCAGAAGAGCACTAGTTACCAGAAACGAGCAAACCTTTTTCTTACCATTTTAAATATAGTATTAGCCCTGCCTTCATAGTCCATTAGTGCCGCCACATACTTTATCCATTCTGCACGCTATGTAATGCTTCAAAAAACATTTTATCAGTAATCTATATATAGCCAAAGGACGTTGTACAGGTTAATAAACATGCTCAGAAAAACCGCACTTTTTCTATGAATCCTAAACCCTAGAATCCTGATAAAGATCATGAACCATTTCTCATTCTAATAAAGATCATGAGCTGACCATGCGATTAGATGTGGGTTTTTACCTGCAATGGTTTTAGCTCTTCAAAGGGATCAACGCTAATATAATTGCATTTCTGTTCTGCAACTGAAAATGAAGTCAGAAATGCGGAAAATTGTAAAATCTGTTCTGGGTCTTCTTGATGTATTTGTTGAACATCACCATCAGCAATGTACTTCATCACGCATGCAGAAGATGTGGATTCTGATGTTACACCTTTCAATTTATCTAGTACACCTAGCAACTGCAAGAACTCTGCATCAGTTCAGTGCATTCAGTTTAAAATGAACTTCACTTTAACATAACCCAAATCTCAATGCTTATAACATCATTTTACTTACCTCCAGAAATGACACTGCGAAGTCCACCGGATGAAAGAGGTTTACAGTCAAGAGAATACTAATTAGATCAATAAACCAAATTATACCAATTAGACTGACAGACTACATATGCCTATCAGTTTTAGATCAGAATCTTTAATCATCAAGTTTCCAATATGTACTTATTTACTTTTGGGATAAGAAAGCATAAACAGTAATCATGATGCCAGCATAATCTAGCAAGATAATTAAGCATATGTTGCAGCATCGTTAGAGAAACCAAGTTTAGTCACCTGGAACGTTGGTGTTATCAACAGAATAGTTTGCAAAGGGTGCAGTAAATGATTTGAGCTTGGCACTACAATGGGTATTTCTGCTTGACATTTTGGAAGAATCCTGCATATCAAAAAAACAGAACGCATTGTTTAAGGCATAAAATCCAACAATCTGAAATGTTTCATTTGTACCTCTAGGAGAATGTATCTTGTATCGGTGAAGAAGTTCTCCACAATTTTGTACTTGTATTCTTGTCCATAGAAAATGTTGAATCCTTGAGCTTGTTCGGCCTTGGAAGTCTCTGTAATTTTGGGTTCAGCAAGTGAGAGTAGAAGCACTACACTCATACATATGCAAATAAATCTAAACAAAGAATTGATTATAGCCATTGGCATGAATGAACGAAAATGTCAGTCTATTCACTTCTTGGAAATGCTATGTGAATTGGGTGCTCATGAATTCAAGATATCTTATCTGAACTGTACTTGCCAGCCGTGTTGATCAACTTAAAAAATCAATTAGTGAATAGTGGGAGACACCCGTGATTTTAAAAAATATAAAAAGGCAGTTAAGAATATCGTGTGCGAAGTAAGACAAAACAGCAACATGCTCTGAATATTCTGTGAATGCAAAAGGCTCACCTTCTTTGTCATTTTCGTCTGCTCTTCTGTAACATTGGTGCCCCACATTCCATGTTCAACAAATTGAAATAAAGCTGAACATCGCATTTGCTTTAGTACTGCAAATGTGGTGCAATTTCTCCATTAAATACTATCAGTTTCTCTTGTTTCCTTTTTAATTGATCAAAATTAGTGAGGTCAAAACCAGAAGACCTGTGAAAAAGTTTATCGAATTTACTGCAGTTTATATGCAGTCTTAAAAAAATAAAAATAAATAAACAAAACCAAACCAGAAGACCTTGCACACAACATTTTAGGTGTCCAAACTCAAAAAATCTGTAGAACACTGAACACCCATAATGCTAAGTCCTCTCAATATTTCTCTTTAAAACAAACATAAAAACCAGTACATTGCAACAGTTTAAGGTGGAATCTTAACCTTTATCTGCTAACGTACACACCCGACAACTTCAAACATTCCCAAGCTTGCCAGACCTTTTTTGCCCCTGAACCACATCCTTAACTAAGTATATTAAACGAAAAAGGAAATCTCATCTGAAGGGCCATTATGCTTGGCACGCGGTCAAGAGAACGAAAGATTCCTATGTGCTTCCTATAGGATGTTATGTGTTAATATATGATACTGTTGCCTTCTTATATATATTTAATACAACCTTTTCTGTAACAAATTATTAGGGAATGGCATTTATTTATTATTATTTTGGCATAGAAGGAATAAGGGTACAAATTAAAGTGAGTAAAATTGAAAAAAACAATTTTTAATCGTTGTGGAAATTATTGTAAATATAATGGCATCTATTTTAATTCAAGAAAATACAAATTGATAACCTAAATTCAATGATGATAAAAAGACACTTAATAGATTATATAGAGAAAAGGCAACAATTGACCTAAATTTCCAAGACAAATCCTATCAATGAAAGCTCCTAGGCCCCTTGTAATGCACTACATAGTCCTTTCAATCACTTAGCATTAACCCATTTCATTCTAATTTTTAGTGTATGTAGTTTTTGCCATCTTTTGGTAAATTTGTTGGTTTTCAACATATGGTGATTATGAAACCACTATGATTATTTTAAATTTATTGTGGTAGTTGTATATCTACCACAATAGTTACATAACCACTACTCTATTAAAAAATGGTAGTTTTGTAATGGAACGAGCAAATTTTGAAAAACACACATTAATATATGTTAATAAATAAGGGATATTATAACCTAAAATTACAATTTTTTTACACTAATGTATTTGCAAAACAAACATAAATATATAATAGTTATCAAATATTAAAATATTATTCAAATAGATCAAGTGCATGAGTTAGGAAATGTAAATGTGTAAGGGAAAATAGATTGGAGTTAAAAGTATGCTTCCTTGGAGTGTCTAAATGTTGTATTTGACTAGACAAGAGGGCTAAGGAAAATTGGAGGACTGTGCTAGACAAATTTGAAACATTTGTGATATGTGTAAGACACGCTATTAGGACCTAGGTACTATAATTAGATAAAATTGCAACTGAGTTTTAGAACTAGACTGAGGCATTTGATATAGGCATTAGAGTAGTCAATAGCACTTGCAAGTGGCATTGATGAGCCCTCAAAATACCTAGCAAGACTCTAACACTAGATGTGGGTTCTAAAGTAGACACTACCATTGAGTTTGGGCACTAAAATCTTCAAACAAGGCTTAATAAGACTCTACCAGTAGATTTGAGTACTAGAGTCACTTCTACCTTTTGACATTTGTCTAGACCAATTATAATCTAGTACATATGCCCTTTGTCTACTTTAGCTCTAAAACTTATGGTAGATAATCTCCCTTCTTTGTTGATTCCAAATCCATGTACATTTTACCTATAACTACTTTGGATCTTCAAATATTAAAAACCTAAGGCATGAGAGAAGAAAAATAGGCTAGGTTGTTTAAGATACTACCTAATTCAATTCCCTTGATGGTATTTTCCAACCTTGACAAAGTCAAAGATAAAATATTAACGTGTGTGTTTATCTAAGGACAAATGGTGATGTGATGTGTGTAGATTTTTGTGATAAAATAAAAACACTAGGAGGATATACTATATAAAGTGATGCATGTGTATATGGAGGATAAAGAAAAATGGGGATTTTAGATTGATTGGGAACGGATTAGATGAAAAATATGCAACTAGGGATGATAAGAAATGTTTGGACCAAGATTAGGGAAAACTAGAATTGATTGGAAGAGAAGTTAGGGAGTATGAATGGCAAGGATTAAAAGAAATTGAAAGAACAATGGGGTATCAACAAATGAAGATAGAAGAATGATACCAAGGATGAAGAACTACAAAATAGAATTTAAACATGGAATCTAAAACCTTCTAGCTTGTTGTTGCAATGTAAAACTTAGTAATGAGAGAATAACTTAATATGAAGATGCCTTAGTGAGTGTTTTGTTTTCAAAATGAAGCATAGAAAAAAAATTTCAAGCTAAACTATAACTGACCTTTTAAGTCCAAACTAGGACATAAATGTGAGGAATTTTAACACCTAAAAATTAGAATCAAATAGAGTTAATTTAGACTATGGAATTTGGGTATAATTTGTCCTCTCTATCACCTAGATGCAATTTGTCCCAAATATAAATTTTGACTCAACTTTCTAAGTTGGTTTTGGGTGTGAAAAAAGGTGTAGGAGTCACTATGAATTAGTCCAAACCTTGAGATAAGGTTGAAAATCAAGGAAAATGCTCCTAGGACATAGTTAGGGAAATGTTCACTAATTGAGTGTAGAAAAGTAAGGTGGGGATCTTGTAAAGTGGAAAATTTTGACCTTATACTAAAAAATAATTTAGAGGGGATTACACCAAAATGAATTTCATTTCTCTTTGTCTCCCTAAAAATGTCTAGTTTTGGATCCAATGTTTTTGGTTCTTTCTCCTTGCTTGCATTCCCATACAAAATATGTAATTCTCATCTTTATTTATGTGGAAAAAATTTACAAAAGCAGTTCAAAATATTTCCGATACAACCACAATCAACTAGTTTTTCACCAATTTAATTGTGTTAACATCCAATTTCTACCCTTGTTCAACCTTGAAAACATGTTATAGGTAAATGTTTGTAAAGGATGTGAATTGAGGTGTTGATACTTAGACATAGTTCACCAATTATGTTATCAATTTGAAACATATTATCGAAGGTCGAGATTTTTACATGAGTTTTGAAATGTTTAGTGTCATATATTGTAGGTGATAGATTAATTGTGTGTATTTTTTAGATTCAAAATATTTAGATTTAGATTATTTTTATTTACCAAATTCTCAAGTCCACCATTTATTGTGTAATACCAAAGATCCAAATTTTATTTTGTGTTGTTTGTTGCAAGAATTCAAGAGACTAGGTTGGGTTTTCTCATAACCCACACTCTATATCTTCCTTCCACATGTAGCTTTACTCACAATTGATCCATCTTGTTTTTTTAATGATAATCTACCTCAAATTCACAATCCTTGCATTTCAACATGAAGTATAAAACAAATCATTTCTAAAATGATATCATGTGTTCATAGTAGGCATTCAATATCAAAACATAGATGTACAAAAAAATGGAAGGTAAGGAAAATTACATCATAAAAACTACATATTATATTCATTTAAGTAGAATTCTACACACATGGCAAGGCTTGAAAAACCAAAGTCTTCATTTAACATAGAGAATAAACAATTATATTTCAACATAAAAAAAAAAGCTAAATAAAAATTTGCATTTGACAAATAGAAAATCATCATTAAAAACTCTATTTTACACTTCAAAGTCATCTAAAACTACATCTTGCATTTTGAAAAAAAGACATATAGAACAATAATTATACATTTAGAATTTGTCAAATTGAAAGTTGTATTCACACATGTAGGAAAACACATATAGAGACACATTGTGCCCAACAATAGGAATAAAAAAAAACTATATTTTATAATAGAGAACCACCATCAAGACTAAATTTTATGCATCAAAAACTACATTTGCATTTTATATTTAAAACTTATCAAATTAAAATTTATAACTTTTCAAATTTAGGGAAACTACATAAAAATAGGAAAATAAAAAGTGATCTATCAATAGTAATCACAAATTGCATTTCTATTTTTAAAGACTACATGGCTATCTAAATTTTATTCAGAAATTATAAGAAGACAAAAAAATCACATTATACACAACTAGTTTAGTTTCAACATTATTAAAAAAATTACAACTAATTATATTTTATGTTATGCACTTTATTAACATTTTCATTTATCTTTGAAACCATCTATACTAGTAGAACACTCCAAGTGCACACATACATATTTATGCAAAACCTAGGAGTATTCCCTATAGCAACATAACCTAATATAGATATTTAATGCAAATTGACTTAGAAATGCTTGAGGATATTTGTATTTGCCTCTAATACTCTCCAACTAATTGTTAGTCATCAAGATGTGTTGAATAAGAAAATTCAAGATATTGAAATCCAACAAGTGCCCTGAAACCATGTTAAATAGAGACATATATGACAATAAACTAACCATCAACATTATCATCCTCTACAACTATAGCCATATAATTATACCTTATGGTCATTTGGTAGCTTGTTTAGCTTGACCTCAACAATTTGTGTGTACAAATATTTTGTGCATGCATATTTGATGAAACTAATACAAAATGATTATTTTTATTGGTTTTTTTTTTTTAAGTCATCCCTTCCGTCCTTCTCTTTCTATTATTTTTTCTCATGCATACCACACCAAAATATGGTTGTATTAGAGAGAACTAATATTGGTGCATGTCTCCTCAAAATAGAGACCCAAATGCTCCAATTATTAAGAATTTGGGATGAGTTATTTGACAAGTGTATCTCAAAACTTGAGGAAATTATCCCCACTTCCCTTGTGGATAATCATGTTGATAAAAAAACCCTAAAGGGGCCAACGCCTCTATGGAGTTTCATCCTCAATATTCTTACCTCCATCACAACTCAAAAGATGTGGAAAAAAAATTCCCACACATTTTGGCTTTCCCTTGTATGTGGTTACAAATCCCTTAGCATAATTCAAAAGTAGGTCTAAATTATTATAGTGAAATATTTTCACAAACGAAGAAGGAATAAAATAAATTGAAGATTAGCTTGAAAACATGAGGGTCAATGAGTACTAAAAATTTGATTCCCAATTGCAACCCACAACTTAAGTGCATGAGCCTCAATTTAACACAAGATATTAACAAGGGCTAAGACAATAACAAACCTTCATATGTTAGCCAAATAAAATGCATAAACCAAAAAAATGCACCATAATTAAGGTTCTTGTTGCTACTCTAGTTAAGAGGATTAGAAACTTAGAAGTTGGTCAAGCTTAGTCACAATCTATTCACCAAAAAGAAAATAAAAATAACCAGACCAACATTGCGTAGTCATTACATAGTTAACATGAACCCATTCTTAAGAAACTTGAAAATTTTGAAGTAACCAAAAAACTTACTACCACCATATCATAAATTTTACTAAAGGGTATTGTTGTATCAATCCAATATTCCTAGCTACATTCCTACTCAAGGGATATCTCAAATTTCATTCCCCCTCAAATATATCTTGTGTGCCCCTCCATTACTAGATAAGCAATCATTCTTTCTCCAAGTCATTCAATAACAAAAAATTACATGCAGTATCTTAGATAACCTTTAGATTATATGATTAAGAGGGTTGCATTACCCAAACATTTTCTTGAAATACCAAAGTATAATGGGGAAGGGGATGCATATACTCATGTTAAAGTATATGTTATAGAAATTAGTGAGCTTGTCCCTTGTGACTCAATGGCTGCAAATGTTTTCCCAAGATGCTTGAGGGGATAGTCTTGGATTGGTATTATTGGTTTCCTAAAGGATTTGTTCATTTCTTTGAGTAGCCTATGGACATGTTTGTCATAACTTTTGACATGAAAATTTTGCTAAAAATATTAATACAATAATTTATACATATAAAATAGAACAACAATGAGTCAATGAATCATTTTATAACTAGATGGACACATTTGTCGTATTCCTAATCTAGTGCCCTATTGATGGTCAAAATAGCACAACAATGTTAAACAAAATATTTCTACTCTATTTCTCTTAAAAAAGATAACTGATCTAAAACCACCTATCTTCCAAGGTCTCTGTAGTTGGTTCTCAACTATGTTGTTTCATTCAGTAGTCCATGCAACCATAATATTCAAGGGTCCTGTTGGTTAAGGATACAAACTGCATGATGCAAATTACTCTAACATTTGGGGGTGTACAATAAATAGGAAAAAAGATAGATCAAAGCATAGAACAACAAATCATAAATGTAAACTCCTTTCAATTCAAACATATAAATTTCACAATGAGCCTTTCAAGTAACTAAGAAACTATAAAATGATACAATCCACAAACTTATTCTGCACCATTATATTCATTCATAGTGCTAATTCAAAATATACAACCATCAAACATCAAAATTAGACAACACATCACTAGCTCACCATTAATTCATAGATCAACAAACATAAAAGGATCCTATTTACAGATAATTTAATGAAATAGCTTTAAATTCAGAATCTTCTATTGATTTGCATCAAGTAAGAAATACTTATGCACAACATTCACTAGCATACAAATGGCTATGGTTCATCAAAATTATCATTGAACAATATTCTAGAAATAACATAACTTTTATTGAAAATTTGTAAAGAAAATGTATCCAAGTGTATTTTGCATAAACTGTAAAAACTTCTAAAACTATAAACTATCTCTTAAGACTCCTTTAGGTGGCTAATCTTGCTTCAATGAGCCGACCTTTACAAAGTGGAGAGAAATTATATATATAAACTTGTATAGCACTAATTTCTCTCATCAAAATCAAGATCCACAAATTATGGGGCAACTGGGCAATGCAAAATAGACGTCCATTTTGATCTTTCAGTTGTTGATGGAAGACTTCTTGTTAAAACCTGTGTTCCAAAAGGATGAGGGTAGACATGTTGAGATCTTCAATTGATTCTATGTTACCTTCCTACAAAATAGGAAATTGATATATCTCTAGCAAACCACGCCTTCTTGATCCTGATCTGGCCAAGGAACAAATGTATGGGTGCCTTAGTCTTGTGTTTTCTGCTCCAACATATACTCATCATAACTGGTGATCACTTGTTGAAGCATTTTCGTATCTGTCCCATCTACCCAACTATCTTTAAATTTTATTCTTGCTAGCTCGGCAGAGGCAAACTCTTTCATATCCTTAAGTTTGATGAGTTCCCTTCTGACAACCTTTACCTCTTCCTTAACAACCATTAGCCTATCCATCAAGAGATCATTGCCATCATCACCCTTTTGCATCACCCCTTTAAATCTGCTACTCCATTTTTCCTTGAGTTTATCAAGGATGAGGCCATCTTCCATAGGGATGTCTTCATCAACAAGTATGGCAATACTTGCTCCTAATTCTTCATCCTGTTCACTAAGATCTTTCCCATCCTTTTGCACCTCATTTTTGTGCGTATAGATGAATGAAGACCTAAACCTGATGATGCTAATAGTTTTCTCAACAAAATCAACATTGTATTCTTCGAGAATGGATTGTTCTAACAAGGTTTGCTTGGGTAGCTTATTGATGTCTTTTAGCCTGCTTGCATGCTCTGAATACTCTTCCTCTTCTTTCCCAAGAGTTTCAACATGTTTGACCATGTCATTAATCAATTCCAATGCTCCTTCATGAGCTTTGCAACTTTCCACAAGCAACTCCTCCACTTCTTGGTTCAGTCTATTAATCCATCTATCCATCATTCCCACTTTATTCCTCATTTCCACCAGGTTATCTGCATCTTTCTTACTTAGCAAAATGGGTGTTTCAGGAGCAGCAGACTATGAAGAGATAGGGGAAGATAAGTCCTTCAAGAACTTATGCAACTGATCAACTTGTGACTTAAGCTCATCTTTCTTTTGCTTGTCCTGGATCATTCTTGATTTGGTAGAAGAAGCCACAATATCAATTAAGTTTATTTGTTGGTTCCTTGTGGGCCTTCCTAGGTTGATAGTGCCCAATTGATAATCACTTAATTGCATATCCTGTTTATCCTTGTCAACCATGGGGATGGCACATTCAACAAAAATTTCCCCAGCATCTATTAGCCTTGTAGAATGAAGAACTATGGCTCTCTTCTTCGACCTTTCCTTTTCAATTTCCTTTATGACATCATCCCAATTAAGGGGTTGTGGTTGCACTATCTACTTCTTCTCGAGATTGAGATTTAGCCATGTTGGGGCAGCAGGGAGAGTTATCATCTGAGTGGAAGAAGATGTGCCAGGAGAGAGAGGTTGCCAAAGTACTGCCTTGGGTTGAGAGTCAGCCTCTTGTTGTTTCTCCTTCTCTGCTTTTTCCTTGGCCAATTTATCAACTTCATCTTTTTCCTTCCTTTCTTGTTCAACTTTGGCCAATCGTTCTTCTTCTAATGTTCTCTCCTCCAATAGCTAATTTATTTGTTTCTCTAGCTCTTCCACCCTTGCCCACATTTTAGCAGCTTCTTGGTCAATTTTAGCTTGTTCCTTTGCCTCCTTTTGCCTCAGCTCCACTTCTTATTCTTCTTTCTTTCTCTCAGTTTCATCTACAACTTTATACTTGGATTCAAGAGCTTCCTTTTCTTTTCTTTATTGAGCCTTCTCTTCTTCCAGCTCATGAATCTTTTGAAGCAAGGCTAACTTGTCTCTCTCTTCTTTAGCCTTCTGCTCTCTCTCTCTTTGTTGCTGTAGAAGATCCTCTTTTTCCTTTTGTTGCCTTACCACTTCTTCAGCCTTTGCAACAACCTCTAACTCATGTTGTTTAGCAAGTATGTCAGCTTTAGCTTCTACTTCTATTGTTCTACTAATGCTTTAGCCTCTTCTTTTGCATTTGCCTCTTTCTTTGCATCCTCAACCAATTTCCATTGATCTTCCGAAGTGAGAACATGTTATTCTCCAACATTTTGGGCAAACATATCTTTAGCAACCTCATCATCAGAATGTGTCTCTTCCGAATCAGTGTCTATGTCATGAATTTCAACCTCAAGCTCTTTTCCCTTCAGTGTTTTTGCTTTTTCATGAAGGCTTCCTATAGGTATTTCTTTTCTTGGCTCTTGAGTAAAGGTAGGTTGAGAAGAGGAAGCTTCTCCAATTGTTGTGGTCTCCATGCCTTGTGATTCATGGATCTCTTGAGCTAGTATTTCTGGAATAGCATCCCCTCCAGAGATAAGAGGAAGATATTCAAGTTGCTCTCTGGAGGTTGCACTTCTCTTAATCCTTTGATAACCTTTAGTGGCCCCTACTTTCCTCTTCTTTGAACCTTTAGCTTCTGGTTCCTTTATTCTCATGACCACCCATTGGATACTTCTATCCAATACTGTCCTGAAAATTTTCTTGATGTCAATGAATTCTTCTTCCTCCCAATTGATGGGGGCTAAGTCCTTGGTGCCAACCTTTTCAACCTCATACCCAAGATCTAAGGTCACACCATCATCAAACAATGTGTCAAGAATGTCTTCCTTTATTCCAAATTCAATCATTCAGGGAATAGGGAGTCTTTCATAATTTCTCCTCCTCACATCATACTCGTCCTGCAAATCCCACCAAAAATCTTCTAGCAAATTGTAGTGCTTCTCAAAAACAGTGGGAAGCAACTTATTCATATTATTCTTTGGGTCAAAGTGCTTCCTGGAGGTGTACAATCCCAACCTTAAGTGACTCAATTCATCACATACTAATTTTGCAGCCACAAAATGAGCACAACAGTATTCTCCCAACTTCATGGGAAACTTGTGACATCCTGTTTTGTGCTTGGTAGCAAATTTACTATTGACTGCTAAGGTTTGGTACACAAACTCCATGAGAACAATCCTGTCACTACAACACCTTGGAAGTAGGTGTGGGCGCCCATCAAATCCTGTCAATCTAAAATAGGAGAACTTTGGGTATTGGATATACCAATGTCCCCATTCCACAATAAACGCCATGACATCCCTACTTAGTCTATATCCAACATCTCTAGTTAGCCTATTAATGATGACATAGAGGAAGGCATCATTGACCCTTCTCCAGTGTAACTCTAATGTATGTAGGGTGAGTTGATCATAATGTTCCCAGGGTCTCTTCTATCCAGGAGCTTCCCCCATTATTCCTACAACATTTAATCTGGGGAAGATACCCATCCTTGCTGCAGCATATATGACATAAGAAGTCATGAAGAAATTTTGTGTTCTCTTACCCTTTGCATTTGATTGTGCAAGCAGTCTGACAAAATCATTGTCCAATCAAATTGTTGTTTCCCAACCAGAATTGTCTCAATAAATGGAAACATCCATTCTTTGAAGCATGAGGAATCCCTCTACCCAAATACCCTAGACAACATCATGATTAAATCACCTATGTTATTTTGGAAATCTGCCCTTTTAGGTTGATCTGGCACCTTGGCTAAGGACTTCTTTTTTGCCTTTAACCACCTTTTGTTCATATGAGCTCTATTGACTTCCTTGTGCTTGCTAAACAATTGCAATCCATCTACCTCGTTCAATAGACTAGGATTCTGAGGGGTAGGTGTATTGAACATTAACTTCATCATTTGTGGAGACAAGTCAATGATCACATTTCCTTGAAGATCAACACATTGCCTAGTTGTCGGGTTATAAGCTCCTGCCGCTGCAATGATAAGCTATGGGCACTGGATTGAAAGTGGGAAGATGGTGACATGTGCCAATCCTGACTGAACTATTCTCTCAGTCTGCCTGACCACATGTTCAAAGAAGGTATCATCCAACAATTCTTCATAATTATATGGGCCTAGATTGGTGTCTATGACATCAGCCAATTCTGAATCTAATTTGCTTGTAGTAACAGTGGGAATCTGATGTTTATATCTCAAGGTGTATGGCAGTTGCTCCACCTTGATCCTCTTAGGCTTTGTTTGTTTTGAACCCACAGTCTGAACTTCCATTTGTGACGCTCCTGCAAAGGCTCCTAACATTGCTCACTTCCTACATGACAACCCAAGATTAGATCTATATAAAGTATGAGAATCAGTATTAGAGAGCTTACCTTCCATGTTACTCTGTCCTTCTTCATGTAGTATCTACATACTTAGTAAAATTTACCACTCACCGGGGATGGAACCAAGAAAGAAACCAAAATTGAAAAGAATCTAGTATGGCGGGATCGAGGTCAAGATCATCATTCGAACCGGGATCAGGATTAGACTACATGTTGGGATCGAGACCGAAGTTGGGATGGATATCGGGATCAGGACCGGAATGAAAACCAGACCTTGAACATCATTAAATTTCACATCCCACATCCATTCTGGTTCCTCTTCCACCGAAGTAAAGGATGTTTGTAAGTCAAAAGCTTATCGGGAGCGGGCTTGAGATCGAACTTTAACTACTGAAAGGATACTTATGGGTTGAACCCATAACCTGGATCCGCTTCCACCTGTTATCATTAATCATAGCACAATTTGATCAAAAACTCCTAGAATTTTAAAATGAGGTCATATGGTAAGCCGAGGAGGCCTAAAACAACAAGTTGAATCAATCCATCATGTGACTGAGGGGAGACCACCAACTAGGGGATGAAAATAGAAATAACATGTGAAACCCTAGTTCATAAAACTGATCAACTCGGGAATTTTAAGGGAAATAAACCTGACATGGATATCATTGAATCAATATGGAGAAAACCACTCAACAAATTTGAAACCCCAAAAGCCCTCAAAATCTGTTGAAAATGAAACCCTAAAAACTAGGGCACAACAAAGAAAAATGAAAACCACTAAACACAAAAGCGACATAAATGAACAAAACAAATAGAAAAAAGAGAAAAAGGAAACAAAAGAGAAAGAAATCCAAAAAGGGAAAACAAAGACAAACACCATGAAAATGAGAGAATATTCATGAGCAACCTCTCGCGAATGCATGAGGAACCAAAGCAGCAAACAAAATGAAAACAAAAAGTGAAATGAAACGAAGAAAAGTCCACCTACCTCAAATGCTACCCAACAGGATGAAACTTGATCCAATCCGCAGAAAGATGCTCGTTTTATGACCAAATCGTGCTCCTCCTACATTATCTCAACTCTGGTTTGCTATCATAGTTTAAGCAATAATAACAATGAGGAAATTAACCTTAATTAAGGTTAAGAATTTGATTTCACTCATGTGGAAGGCCTACAATTAATGCCATTAATTTGGTTGGTTGGGTGCGAGATCACGACAGGAACAAGCACAAAAAATACTGCATAACAGAAGTAAAGTGGAGAAAAAAACAATAAAGCGAGGATGAGATCGGGATCAAAACTGGCCAAGGAATTTTTACAAAGTTCCTAGTTTGGTTCTGGTTCCACCAAAGATGAAGAAAACACAAAACCAACGAAAGAAAAGACAACAAGGCGAAGACGAGATCGGAAGGACCGAACCCAAAATGAAACAAACAAAAAGACAAAGGCGGGATGGGAACCAAACTTGGAACTCGTCAAAGTTCCATGTATAAGATCTAGTTCCAGTTCTAGTTCTGCCAGAGAAAAAAGAAAAAGACAAAAACTTAGGACAAAAGAACAACTCCTAAGTCCCGAACAAATACCAAGGACAAGAAAACAAAAAGGGGGACCCATTTTGACCAAAGTTAAGATGGGGTGGTTATGCAAGGCATAACAAATGGTGACTCGACTGGGAAAATGGTTTACCCATTTTCAAGATACTGAAGAATTTAGTCACCCAAAACCTGTGGTTTATGAACGTTTTCCACTCAAGTGTGATTAGTCATAGAAAACAAGGTTGACTTGGAATCTCAAATGTAAATTAGAATTAACAACTTCGAATATGAGTGTGTGCATGTATGGTGCATCTTTTTTTTGCTAAAAATCCTTCCCATTCCTAAACAATTGTATTGAAGATTTAGGCTACATGAGTTGAACCCTTTAAACTGTCGTGCAATGATACCCTGGGCATTGCTCTGTTGCCAATTAGGCATCTATAGCCCCAATGGAGATACCTCTAGTTCTCTCAAAACTTTGCTCTACTTCCAATCAGGCGTCCATAGCCCTGGTAGAAAAACTTGAACTACCCTTCTTGTATTGAGTTTATCATCATTCGATGATTCTCTTTTCTTTCTCATTTTTATAAGCTTTCTTGAAGGAATTCTTTATTAAATTTTCTCAATACTTAGGTATAAAAACCTGAAATTTGGGTTAAGAACTACATTGGATTTCATGACAGTGTCAAGGTTCACATTTCTCACCCAAATCTAAAATATAGCCACCTAGAGACAAATGAAATTCTATGTAGAACATAAGTTTTATCTATTTTGTGATAGATTCAACCGTGGTTGATGAGATCTCTTACAATATACATGTTTGTGTTTAACCTATCAGACCATTGTACAAAAGGAACACAAGTCACAAGTTATGAAATGAAAAAGTTCAATAGACATACCTGAAAACAACTCAACCAACTTCTCTCCTAGTACCTTCAATATACTTCAAATAACTTCACCCATCACTTGAATCGGACAAAAAATGAAAACCCCAGAAGCAAACAAAAAAAAGAAAGAAAGAATAAAATAGAAAACAACAAACCAACAAACAAAAAGCAAAAAAATAATAATTACATAGACCAAAACTGATCATCAGACCCTTCATGGGCCAAAATAATGCTTTAGAAATTGCCCATTGCTGGGCAATGGAACAGGTTCTCCTGTTAAAGTACTTAAATGAAAAGCATTCTCACCAAGGATCTCAACAATCTAATACAAACCTAACCAAAGTCGGTCAAACTTTTGGTGATCACCTTTCCTTAGCCTTATCCCACAACAGTACTAAGTCTAATATTCTAAAGGATTTAATCTTCACTCTCTTGTCAAACCAACACTTGACAAAAACTTGATGCTTGGAAAACTGTTGTAAAGTAGCATCTCTTTGTTCCTCCAAAATTAGTAGGTTATTAAGCCTGGCCTCTATCCTATCATCGTTTGAGTAAAATTCTTGCGTGAACCTAAGAATTGGTATCTGTAAGTGCATAGGAAAAACTGGGTCTTGGCCATATACGAACTTAAATGGGGAGTTCCCTAAGGCGGCTTTAATACGAGTTCTATCTACCCATAGGGCATATTTCAGTTGTGTGTGCCAATCCCTGGGATTACTTTCTAACAACTTCTTAATCACTTCCAACAGATTTATGTTAGTACACTCTACTATTCCATTCCCTTGTGGGTAATCATTAGAAAAATATTTCAAAACTATCTTATGTTCATATGGCCATTGAATAAATTTTGTGGAGGAAAAAGCAAGGCCATTATCACATACCAGGGCAACCGGTACTCCAAACCTAGTCACGATGCATTCGTTGAGAAATTTGATTACCACCTCAATGGTGTTGTTTTTACAAGACTGGGCTTCAGTCCAATGTGTACAATAGTTAGTTTCTATCAAAATGAATTTATGACTTGCAGATGAATTTGGATTAATTACCCCTTCAAAATCTAATGCCCATTGGGCAAATGGTTTTACCTCATATATTGGTTGTAGGGGCATAGCCAAATTATGTTCCTTGGACGTGGAAGTCTGACATGTATGGAATGTCCTCACATTTTGGTGTGCATCTCAGAACACATGGGGCCAATAATATCATGATCTCAAGATTTGGTGTCATGGAATCAACAAACCCATGTCCAGTACCGTATCTTCCATAAAATTCTGAAATGTCATGTTTTGCTTGCTGCTGATCAAGGTAGCGCAAATAAACACCTTCAAATTTTCTTCGGTACAAAGCTCCTCCTTTGAGCATGTAATGAGAGCTCTTCAGCCTTAGTTCTCTCCTCTTAGTGGCATTCATCCCATCTAGACACTTTTTATTCAACAATAAAAAGATCAAATCATAATACCAAGGATCACTTGTAAATGACTGCATCGTGTATTGTTGACAAGTAATCTTAGCATCAACGTCCGCCATTGCTTTGGACAAGCCTTGTCCTTGAACCAGCTTCATTGGATGAATTTTGAGAACATATTCCTATAGCATGTCCATCCATTTTCCTCATCTCTCTCCCAGTTCACTTTGCATAAGAAGTGACTTCACAACAGGGTTTGGAACTATTGTAGCAATCTGACTGCGGAGAATATAATGATAAAATTTCTTGACCGCTTGTACTAGTGCAGAAGCCTGCTTTTCCAAAGGTGGATATCTAACTTCAACGTTCTTGAAGGGGGAACTCATAAAGTCAATGGGTATTTCATCTCCTTCGCCTTTTCTCTGTGTCAAGACAACAACACAAGAATGATCAGACGCAAAAGAGTAAATATAAAAAGGCTTTAAATAATCAGGGCTAGTCAAAACCGGTGCCTATGATATAGATTGTTTGATCTACGAAAAGGCAGATTTAGCCTCATTATTCCACTCAATCTTAGCCTCTTTCTTCATCATTTCGTTGAGAGGCTTAACAATCTTTGGAAATCCAGTTATGAATTTCCGTACAAAATTTATTTTCTTGAAAAATGACCTCATCTCCTTTTTGATGCCTGGCATAGTCAATTTTATAATGGATTTGACTCTATTTGGATCAATTGAAATTCCCCTTTATGATATTATGTGGCCTAGCAATTTCCCTTTAGAAACCCCAAAGACAAACTTCTTCGGATTTAAAGAAACACCATAGCTTACACACTTCTTAAGAACTTTTGATAAATCTGTAGCGTGGTTTTCCCTATCTTTAGAAAATGTAGTTAAATCATCCATGTATATGATTATAAACTTACCAACCAAGTCTTTGAACGCCACATCCATTGCACATTGAAAATTAGCTCCAGTGTTGATGAGGCCAAACGGCATCCTTTGGTAGGAAAATATCCCCCGACCACTTCGTAGTGAAGGTTGTTTTCATCCTATCCTCGTAATTAACCAGGCCTTGGTTATACCCTAAGTAACCATCAAGGAGCAACATCATTTTAGATCCATTGAAAATTTATAATACCTCGTCAAGAGAAGGCAATGGGTAGTTATCCTTCTTTGATGCTTTGTTGAGTTTCCAGAAGTCAACACATAACCTAATCTCACCACTCTTCTTTTGTACAGGGACTAAATTGGTGACCCAAGTGGAATGCCTTAATGGGAATGTTATTTTGGCTGAGAGAAGCTTTTGCACCTCTTTCTGAATTAATGGTTCAATCAGGGCATTAACTGGGCATTTCTTTTGATGAAAAGGCTTCGCGTCAGGCTTCAAGGGAAGAGTGTGAGTTATTACTGAGGTGTCAAAGGTTTTCAAGTCCTCGTATCCCCAAATAATCATTGCAATATCCGCATTCAGTGCTTTTATGATTTTGTCACAGATATGTTTCGGGCAATCCTTACCAATGAATACATTATTTTTTGGGCCTGAATCCACCAAGTTAATTGATTCATACTTCTCTCCATCAGTGGTTGTGGGTAGCTTCTCATGAGCATGAGGATCTGAGTCAAATATCCTCTCTAATGCCACCATTCCCTTAGGAATTTTGTTTGTTTTAAGATTCATGATCCCTTATGCATCACATATTTATGGGTCCCAGTCTCCTTGATCTCTATCTGATTCATTAATTATTTGTCCCTCAAATACATTTGAGCTTGCCAAAAAGGAAAATATATGTCAGTCATCATCAAAGACCTAAAATCTTCTGATGTTATGTGGGATAGCTGGAATCAAGACTAACTCAACTAAGAATCTATTGAGCCTGGAATCCTACATAGGTTCCAAAGTGCTTGCAACAACATCGAGAGCATGTGCAATCTAATTGCTCTCTCTAGGCATCAACTTGATACCAAAAGCATCAAAGTATTCTATTAAATTCCATATCCAATTTCGATATGCAACCGGTCTCTTATTGTGACAGGTGTATTGTCTATAGACCTGTTTGACAATCACTTCTGAATCTCCCATAATCGTGATGGTTGTCACCTTCTTCTGATGTGCAAACATCAAACCTCTAGCGAGCACTTCATACTCTGCTACATTGTTCGTACAACCAAACTATAACCTGTAAGATGCAAATTATGTCTTCCCTTTCGGGTTGGTTAGTTCAATTCTTGCTCCACTCCCTATTTTGGACTTAGAACCATCGAATTTAAGAATCCACAGCTGATCTGGAGCTGGGATTTATTTCTTTTTGGATGCTACAGGTGGTTGTATCTTAGGGATAGGTGACGGCTTGGATTGGTTTAGGCTATCTGGATTTAGAGACTGTTGTTCATGATGTTTATCAATGAGTCCATTCTCATTTGAAATTGGTGTAGAAACTAGTTCTTGCACCTCTTCTTGGACGATTTTAGAATCGGGTATCTTTTCAAGTAGCCCCTTAGGCATCAGAAGATTATCAGGGGCAGGTGTAACAACAATTCTTGAGATTTCTCAATTTTATTCTAAAAATAAGAGCAGAAAACCTGAGCTTGTTCAACTTGGGAAGAGTCTTCCCCTTGGGTGATATTAGTTCTTGTAAGGATAATTGCATCCTTAGCCAGGAATGGGAATTAGTTCAGAGGTGTTAATGGTTGAGGTTCACAAGTCTCTTCTGACTCATAAACATAATTAAGAATATCCACACAAGGTTGGCATGTCCACTTTGAATGTCCTTCATAGTGGACTATGCACCAATTTGGGAGCAACAAACTCCATAGATCAACCTTTTCTCCCAGAACTAGCCTATCATGTTGTAACCTTCTAATCAAAACCTGTTGGTTAATAGTGTTCATCAGGTCCCTTTGTTCTAAAGGTTGTAGGGCATCAAGGTTGAATATTGAAAAGGTCATGCATTCCTCTCTCTAATATACTCCTATCTTTGTCTCAAAATATGCTACCATGTTAGGACAGTCGTATTCAGTGATCATGTGTTTGAGAGGAGGCTCACTTTCAATCCTAATTTGTGTCACTACTCCCTTCCATGGCAACCACATATGTGAAAAGTCTAGGCATAAGTAACCCCCAATACTCTTCATTAGATCTCGGCTTAGAAGCATGTCGTATGTCTTAGGAATATCAGCTACATGGATATCCATGTAAATTTGGATCCTTGGGTCTGACCCAACCTGTACATGAATATTTTTTAATTCCCCTACTACGTTAACCTCAATTTTGTCTAGTTGTATTACCTTCTTATGAGTTTGGATTGGACTTAACCCCAACTTTTTACAAATGGAAAAGGGCATGGCATTACCTGAGGCTCAAGAATCCAAGAGGCAATTGTGTAGATTCTTTCTGAAGATCCTCAAACTTAACAACAACGGTGGAGTTCATTCCTTTCCTTTGTACAGGGTCGTGTTCATCTCATTGGTTGGAGTCGCCTTGCTTTTCCCTTTCGACCGATCTTCTTCTTCCCAAGATCTCAAAACAATGTCACATTGGGCATGGCACCACTTCAAGATGTCAAAGAACGACAATGAGATCCTTTGCTTCTGCATCTCTATAAAAAAATCAAATTCCATATCATTTTTCATCTGATATTTAGGAACAAAAGATGAATTATCTTTATTTTGGAATTCAAGTGGGCCTTTGGGTGGAGGCGGGTTATTATCTGCATTCTGATTGGGTGGAACTATGGTATTTGGAGGAGCAGATGTGGTGAATGGGCCTTTATTCTGATTTCTCGGGAAATGGCCTCCTTTGGTCTGGAAGGCCTACGCATCGTAAGTATCCTCTTCTGGTTCATTTTCTCTATACATGGTAAATTGGTATTGTTCGTCAATGGTTTCAAAATTCATGGTTGTATCTATTGACCCACCACTTGGTTTAGGATTCTCTTGTGGCAGGTGAGAATCAACTTGTGCTATTTTGATGACCTTCTCCATCTCTGGGCAGTTTACTTCAGAATGTGAGGTCGTATCATGCAACCTACACCAATTTGTCATTAGCTTCAGATCTGCAACATTTGCAATATGAGGCTTGTCCTCATTGGCCTAATAGTTATGAGATACCCCCCCATTATTTGGTCTCGTATTCCACTATCTTTTTTTATTTGACCTCTGATTGTATCCCCTATTCTAATTTTGGTAGTTCTAATTAGGGAAGTTTTGGCCTTGGTAATTCCTCTAGTTCTAGTTGGAATTTTGATTCGAATAATTATTTTGATTTGAAAACCCTCCCTAGTTTTGCTTTTGGCCTTGGGAAGGGTTCAACTTAAGTTGGGCCATTTCGTTTGTCACCTGTGATAGGGTTTTCTTCAATCTCTACCTCAGAGGTCAGTTGGGTAGTGCATTCACTTTCTGTTGAATTTACGATAGGTAAGGGAGTTGGAGGATTGGATCCTCCAATGAAATTGTGTGAGCATTGAGCTTGTTGCGAAGGTTCAAGGGCCTAGCTATTAAATAAATTTTGTTGTGATGGGGATTGTAGCTCAGCTAGAGGCCCATACAAATAATGTGACATCCTCGAGACTGTATTAAACAACGAGGTGGGGTTAGGCATTTGAGGATATCCTATAGGAGGAAAAACCCCTCCTAAAGTTCCTGCTTGCGAACTAATCTCTTGTTGTAGCTTAATGGGTAAGTGGTAAACTTTGGAAAGAGAATCAATGTCAAAAACATAGTATGTTCTCTGCAAAAAAAGGCCAATCAAGGGATCTATGGCCTTAAGGTAGGCTTGGATAGCAATGTTTTCAACTACCAAGTAAGGATCTTGTAATCGTCGATACATTCTTTGAAAATGAGTGTTGAAGAGAGGCAATGGCTCATGCGGTTCCTTCTTGAATGTGGAAAATTGATGATACAAAATAGTTGGATCTACATAAACAAAGAATTGGTTGATAAAGGCATCCTCTAGGTTTTCCCAACTCAACATATATCCAGTGGGTAGGTTCAGATACCAATTGTATGCCATATCCCCTAGGGAATATGGAAACAATCTGCATGCAACATCATGATGGGCTATTTGAGCCCATGTAAAATGCTTGTATGTGCTCTTCAACACTCCTAGACTCCCCATGGGAGTACCTAGGATAGAATTTTTTAGGATTCTTAGGCATCTCATGGATACCACAGGGAATAAATCCCAATGGTGAAGGGTTATTGGCAAAGAATTCCATGGGTGGTGGTGGAGGTGGTTGTGCCAATGGTAATATCGGTTGAAACCCAGGTGGAGTGGGTGGTGGGTTTAAAGCCCTGTGAGTTCTGGGCCTAGTGGGTGTTTAGAGTTTGACAAAGGGATCTGGGTTTGTAGACGATCTAAGAATTATTTCAAAACTTTCAGGTGAAAATGACCTGATTCGCTCCAATTTGTTCCTTCAGGCCCTCCTTCTAGCACCAATTATGTTGATGGTCAAAATAGCACAACAACATTAAACAAAATATTTCTACTCTATTTCTCCTGAAAAAGATAACTAATCTAAAAAAACCTATCTTCCAAGGTCTTTGTAGTTGGTTCTCAATTGTGTTGTTTCATTCAGTAGTCCATGCAACCATAACATTCAAGGGGCCTGTTGGTTAAGGATACAAACTGCATGATGCAAATTACTCTAAATTTTGGGGGTGTAAAATAAATAGGAAAAAAGATAGATCAAATAATAGAACAACAAATCATAAATGTAAACTCCTTTCAATTCAAACAAATAAATTTCACAATGAACCTTTCAATTAACTAAGAAACTATAAAATGATACAATCCACAGACTTATTCTGCACCATTATATTCATTCATAGTGCTAATTCAAAACATAAAACCATCAAACCCCAAAATTAGACAAGAACATATCACTAGCTCATCATTAATTCATAAATCAACAAACATAAAAGGATCCCATTTACAGATAATTTAATGAAATAGCTTTAAATTCAGAATCTTCTATTGATTTGCATCAAGTAAGAAACACTTATCCACAAAATTCACTATCATATGAATGGCTATGGTTCATCAACATTATCATTGAACAATATTCCAAAAATAACATAACTTGTATTGAAAATTTGTAAAGAAAATGTATCCAAGTGTATTTTGCATAAACTGTAAAAACTTCTAAAATTGTAAACTATCTCTTAAGTCTCCTTTTGGTGTCTAATCTTGCTTCAATGAGACAACCTTTACAAAGTGGAGATAAATTCTATATATAAACTTGTGTAGCACTAATTTCTCTCATCAAAATCAAGATCCAAAAATTATGGGGCAACTGGGCAATGCAGAATAGACATCCATTTTCATCTTTCAATTGTTGATGGAAGAATTCTTTTTAAAACCTGCATTCCAAAAGGAGGAGGGTAGACATGCTGAGATCTTCAATTGATTCTATGTTACCTTCCTACAAAATAGGCAATTGATATATCTCCAGCAAACCATGCCTTCTTGATCTTGATCTGACCAAGGAACAAATGTATGGGTGCCTTAGTCTTGAATTTTTTGCTCCAACATATACTCATCATAATTGGTGAACACTTGTTGAAGCATTTCCGTATCTGGCCTATCTACCCAACTATCTTCAAATTTTATTCTTGCTAGCTCGGCAGAGGCAAACTCTTTCATATCCTTAAGTTTTACGAGTTCCCTTCTGACAACCTTTACCTCTTCCTTAACATCCATTAGCCTTTCCATCAAGAGATCATCACCATCATCCCCCTTTTGCATCACCCCTTCAAATCTGCTACTCCATTTTTCCTTGATTTTATCAAGGATGAGGCCATATTCCATAGGGATGTCTTCATCAACAAGCATGGCAATACTTACTCTTCATTCTTCAGCCTATTCACTAAGATCTTTCCCAGCCTTTTACACCTCATTTCTATGCATATAGATGAATGAAGACCTGAACCTGATGATGCTAATAGTTTTCTCAACAAAATCAACATTGTCTTCTTTGAGAATGGATTGTTCTAACAGGGTTTGCTTCGGTAATTTATTGATGTCTTTTAGCCTCCTTGCATGCTCTAAATACTCTTCCTCTTCTTTCCCAAGAGTTTCAGCATGTTTGACCATGTCATTAATCAATTCCAATGCTCCTTCATGAGCTTTGCAACTTTCCTCAAGCAACTCCTCCACTTCTTGGTTCAGTCTATTATTCCATCTATCCATCATTCCCACTTTATTCCTCATTTCCACCAGGTTATCTGCATCTTTCTTACTTCACAAAATGGGTGTCTCAAGAGCAAAAAACTGCAAAGAGACAGGGGAAGATAAGTCCTTCAAGAACTTATGCAACTGATCAACTTGTGACTTAAGCTCATCTTTCTTTTTCTTGTCTTGGATCATTCTTGATTTGGTAGAAGAAGCCACAATATCAATTAAGTTTATTTGTTGGTTCCTTGTGGACCTTCCTATGTTGCCAATGCCTAATTGGTAATCACTTAATTATATATCATGTTTATCCTTGTCATCCATGGGGATGGAACATTCAAAAACAATTTCCCCAACATCTATTAGCCTTGTAGAATGAAGAACTTTGGCTCTCTTCTTCGACCTTTCCTTTTCAATTTCCTTTTCAACATCATCCCAATTAAGGGGTTGTGGTTGCACTATCTGCATCTTCTCAAGATTGAGCTTTAGCCATGTTGGGGCAATAGGGGGAGATATCATCTGAGTGGAAGAAGATGTGCAGGAGAGAGAGGTTGCTAAAAAACTGCCTTGGGTTGAGAGTCAACCTCTTGTTGTTTCTCCTTCTCTACTTTTTCCTTGGTCAATTTATCAACTTCAACTTTTGCCTTCCTTTCTTGTTCAACTTTGGCCAATCGTTCTTCTTCTAATCTTCTCTCCTCCAACAACTAATTTCTTTTTTTCTCTAGCTCTTCCACCCTTTCCCACATTTTAGCAGCTTCTTGGTCAATTTTAGCTTGTTCCTCTGCCTCCTTTTGCCTCAGCTCCACTTCTTCTTCTTCTTTCTTTCTCTGAGCTTCATCTACCGCTTTATACTTTGCTTCAAGAGCTTCCTTTTCTCTTCTTTGTTGAGCCTTCTCTTCTTCCAGCTCATGAATCTTTAGAAGCAATGCTAACTTGTCTCTCTCTTTTTTATCCTTCTTCTCTCTCTCTCTTTGTTGTTGTAGAAGATCCTCTTTTTCCTTTTGTTGCCTTGTCACTTCTTCAGCCTGTACAATAGTCTCTAACTCCTATTGTTTAGCAAGTATGTTAGCTTTAGCTTTAGCTTTTGCTTCCTATTGTTTTTCTAATGCTTCAGCCTCTTCTTTTGCATCTACCTCTTTCTTCACATCCTCAAACAATTTCCATTAATCTTCTAGAGTGAGAACACGTTCTTCTCCAATATTTTGGGCAGACATATCTTTAGCAACCTCATCATCACAATGTGTCTCTTCTGAATCACTGTCTATGTCATGAATTTCAACCTCAAGCTCTTTTCCCTTCAGTGTTTCTGCTTGTTCATGAAAGCTTCCTGTAGGTATTTATTTGCTTGGCTCTTGAGTAAAGGTAGGTTGAGAAGAGGAACCTTCCCCAATTGTTTCCCCTACTTTCCTCTTCTTTGAACCTTGAGCTTTTGGTTCCTTTATTCTCATGACCATCCATCGAATACTTCTATCCAATACTATCCTGGAAATTTACTTAATGTGAATGAATTCCTATTCCTCCCAATTGATGGGAGCTAAGTCCTTGGTACCAACCTTTTTAGCCTCATACCCAGGATCTAAGGTCACACCATCATCAGACAATGTGTCAGGATTGTCTTCCTTTATTCCAAATTCAATCATCCAGGGAATAGGGAGTCTTTCATAATTTCTCCTCCTCACATCATACTCGTCCTGCAAATCCCACCAAAAATATTCTAGCAAATTGTAGTGCTTCTCAAAAATAGTGGGAAGCAGCTTATTCATCTTATTCTTTGGGTCAAAGTGCTTATTGGAGGTGTACAATCCCAACCTTAAGTGACTCAATTCATCATATACTACTTTTGCAACCACAATATAAGCACAACAGTATTCTCCCAACTTCATGGGAAACTTGTGACATCCTGTTTTGTGCTTGGTAGCAAATTTACTATTGACTGCTAAGGCTTGGTACACAAAATCCATGAGAACAATCTTGTCACTACAACACCTTGGAAGTAGGTGAGGGTGCCCATCAAATCCTGCCAATCTGAAATAGGAGAACTTGGGGTATTAGATATACCAATGTCCCCATTATGCAATAAAGGCCATGACATCCCTACTTAGTCTATATCCAACATCTCTAGTTAGCCTATTAATGATGACATAGAGGAAGGCATCATTGACCCTTCTCCAATGTAACTCTAATGTATGTAGGGTGAGTTGATCATAATGTTCCCAGGTTCTCTTCTGTCCTGGAGCTTCCCCCATTATTTCTACAACATTTAATCCTGGGAAGATACCCATCCTCACTACAACATATATGACATAAGAAGTCATGGATAAATTCTTTGTTTCTCTTACCCTTTGATTTTGATTGTGCAAGTAGTCTAACAAAATCATTATCCAATCAATTTGTTATTTCCCAGCCAAAATTGTCTCAATAAATGGAAACATCCATTCTTTGAAGCATGAGGAATCCCTCTTCCCAAATACCCTAGACATCATCATGATTAAATCACCTATGTCCTTTTGGAAATCTTCCCTTTTAGGTTGATCTAGTAACTTGGCTAACGACTTCTTTTTTGTCTTTAACCACCTTTTGTTCATATGAGCTCTATTGACTTCCTTGTGCTTGCTAAACAATTTCAATGCCTTTGCCTCATTCAATAGCCTAGGATTTTGAGGGGTAGGTGTATTGAACATCAACTTCATCATTTGTGGAGACAAGTCAATGATCACATTTCCTTGAAGATCAAGGCATTGCCTTGTTGTCGAGTTATAAGCTCATGCCACTGCAATGATAAGTTTTGGGCATTAGACTGAAAGTGGGAAGATGGTAACATGTGCCAATCCCGAAAAAACTATTCTCTCGGTCCGCCCGGCCACATGTTCAGAGAAGGTATCATCTAGCAATTCCTCATAATTAAATGGGCCTAGATTGGTGTCTGTGACATCCGTTGATTCTAAACCCAATTTGCCTGCAGTAACAGTGGGACTCTAATGTTTATATCTCAAGGTGTATGGTAGTTTCTCCACCTTGATCCTCTTAGTCTTTATTTTTTTGAACTTTCTACAGTCTGACCTGCCATTTGTGACACTCCTGCAGAGGCTCCTGACATTGCTCACTTCCTACATGACAACCTAGGATTTGATCTATAAAAAGTATGAGAATTAGTATTAGAGAGGTTACCTTCCATTTTACTCTATCCTTCTTCATGTAGTCTCTATATACTTAGCAAAATTTACCACTCATCGGGGGCGAAACCAAGAAAGGAACCAGAATTGAAAAGAATCTAATATGGCGGGATCAAGATCAAGATCACCATTGAAACCAGGACCGAGATTGGACTACATGTTAGGATCGGGACCATAGTTGGGATGGATATCGGGACTGGGACCAGAATGAAAACCAAACCTTGAACATCATTAATTTTCACATCCCACATCCATTTTGGTTTCGCTTCTGTCGAAGTAAAGGATGTTTGTAAGTCAAAATCTTATCGAGAGCGAGCTCAAGATCGAACTTGAACTGCCAAAAGGACACTTATGGGTTGAACCCATAACCTGGATTTGCTTCCACCCGGTATCATTAATCATAGCACAATTTGATCAAACACTCCTAGCATTTTAAAATGAGGTCATATGGTAAGCTGAGGAGGCCTAAAACAACAAGGTGAATCAATTCATCATGTGACTGAGGGGAGACCACCAGCTAGGGCATGAAAATAGAAATAACGTGTGAAACCCTAGTTCATTAAACCGATCAACTTAGGAATTTTAAGGGCAATAAACCCGACATGGAGATCATTGAATCAATACGGAGAAAACCACTCATCAAATTTGAGACCCCAAAAGCCCTCAAAATTTGTTGTAAATGAAACCCTAAAAACTAGGGCATGACAAAGAAAAATGAAAACCACCAAACACGAAAGTGACAGAAATGAACAAAACAAACAAGAAAAAGACAAAAAGGAAACAAAAGAGAAAGCAAATCAAAAAGGGAAAACAATGAAAAACATGATGAAAACGAGTGAAGATTCATGAGCAACCACTCGCGAACGCGCGAAGAATACAAAGCAGGAAACAAAGCGAAGAAAATTCCACCTACCTCAAACGCTACCCAATAGGATGAAACTTTATCCAATCCGAGCGCAGATGCTCTCCTTACGACCAAATCATGCTCCTTCTACGTTATCTCAACTCAGGTTCTCTATCACAGTGTAAGCAATAATAACAATAAGGAAATTAACCTTAATTAAGGTTAAGAATTTGATTTCACGTGTGTGGAAGGCTTGAAATTATTATCATTAATGTGGTTGGTTGGGCACGGGACCACAGTGGGAACAAGCACACAAACTACTACATAACTGAAGTAAAGTGGAGAAAAAAATAAGAAAGCGGGGACTGGATCAGGATCAGAACTGGCCAAGGAACTTTTACAAAGTTCCCAGTTTTGTTTCGGTTCCAGTTCCGGTTCCGCCAAAGATAAAGAAAACACAAAACCAATAGAAGAAAAGACAACAAGGCAGAGACGAGATCAGAAGGACTAAACCCAAAATGAAACAAACAAAAAGACAAAGGTGAGATGGAGGCGAGACGAGAACCAAACTTGGAACTTGTCAAAGTTTTGAGTTCAAGATCCGGTTCCCCCATAGCAAAAAGAAAAAGATAAAGACTTAGGAGAAAAGAACAACTCCTAAGTCTCGAACAAACACCAAGGACAAGAAAACAAAAAGGGAGACCCATTTTGACCAAAGTTAAGATGGGGTGGTTATGCAAGGCATAACATACCCCATATATGGATCATAAAGAACTATGTGACCCATTCTTACATTCCCTAAATGACAAGGTTTATAAGTTCCCATATAAATAGTATGAGGATGCTTTATATGATGTCTTGATGATAGAATAGGCTACAATTGATAGTAGGACAAAAGAATGTAGTTTAAATATTGAGCTCATTACTCTAAGACAAAGCAACAATAACTATAAAAAATCCAAATACAACTATAGTTTTTCTCCCAAATTTTTAAGAGGTAACCAACAAGCCACTATAGATGAGGTTATAGATACCATCAAAAAATAAGAATAATAATGGATACAATAAAAGCTACAACAATGGAAATAAAAGTAACAAGGATAACAACTTACAAAAGAACACTAGTTCAATGCCTACAATCAATGACATTAATCATTCTCAATGCATGGGTTATAACTAGGGATACATTCAATTTCAATATAACATGCTTGATGACAACTAGAATAATTTTTGTTACCCATATCACAAGCCATGAGGATGTGGACCTAAAAATTATTATATGTTTCACAAGACTAGAGGCTATATACAATTACTTATAGGGAATATATAATAAATTTATCCAACAATTTCCTTGTTGGAAAGCCAAGAACCACAAATAAGATGAACCAACAATCACCAAAAGACCACTAAAATAACAAATATCATCATGTGGTACCTTTTGAAGGATTGAAAAACACAAAAACAAACAAAGGACATATCCCAACATTAGGTACATTATACATAAGCAGTCGACCTCACTGTAAGAAAGATATATGGTATAATATAGAGAAAATGTAAGAGTTGGTATATAATTCTCTATACCATGCAATATTTGGCTAAATATTGTAGTCGCCCAAAATCTAGGAACTTCTATGGAAGCACAAGAGAGATCAGATATGAGTGAGTAATTATATTCTATCAAAGGATGCAAATATACAATGACAATAGATTGATTTAATTAATGAGATTACAAAAGGAACCCTTAGTTATATAGGCCAAGGTCGGCATAGGATTACATAATATTGTGACATGTTTCTTAATATTATGACTTGAAGCATAAATTGATAGCTATCCTATGTGTACCCCAAGTAAACTTAAGTAACTAGTGTGAGTATGACCTAGGTGATTAACTAGCTAGGTAAAACACCCCTTTCACACCAACAACCCCCCTTAAGTGAAACTTAGGTTGAAGTAGACAAATGAAAATGATGCAAATATGATGATGATTATGGGTCCTAGCTACTAGGCCATGTTAAGTACCCATGTGGAAATACAATCTTTCACAAATGAAGAAAAGGAGAAAACCCTATGGGATAAAAAATTTCCCTAAAAGAGAGAAAATACACAAAATCTCTCAAAAAACAATGAGAAGGAAAAAACACCATACAAGGAAAAATTCCCCCCACATAAGAGAGAAGAAGGAAAAATATGCATCACCCCTCAAACTAGAGTTTCCTTCAATTATGGTAGATGCCCAACACTGAATTTTGAAGATGATCCAATACCATTGAACAACATTCCTCCCCTTAGGAAGAAATAAAACCAAGAATGTATACAGAATATCTTCCCATTCTTGAAAGGAAGATGAGGGAAGAAAGATGAATTTTGATGCCTCTAAACCTACTCAATTGTCCCCATGTCGATGCCGAAAGCTGCCACACTCAAGTCAAGTCTTCCAAGCCACACTACAAAAGATGAAAATTTAGAACCCAATAGAGATGGATGTACAACATAATCCAAAGACAAATATGACTCCTCTAAATATTGATCAAAGGCCTCCACACCAATTCCAAAATGTTTCAAATTATAAGAAAGAGAAGGAACAAGAGGATCAAAATTCCCCCCACAACATCTAAAGAAGATGATGCAACTCCATACGAAATCACATCAAAGAGGAGATGGATATCCTCAATAGTGTCCTCCAATTTTGTAAGATAGGGCTCATAAAACAAACCTAAAATTTATGTCAAGTACTCATTCTAAGTAGTTGTATCTAGAAGACTATGAATGTTTTGTTGCATTAAATAACAATAAGCCATGGGTGTAGCAACACTAGTCTCATCAAAATCAACAATAGATGAAGGTGATGAAATATCAACACATGTGTCTAGAACCTTAGTAGATGAAAGAATACCAAGATTGAAATGAACATATTGGATCTCCTCAAAATCATCCACACTAGATTCCTTAGTGTGTACACCAGTCGAAGGAGCAATAGGAGAAAAATGTGAGAAAGTGTAGACCTGATATCAGTGATCAACCTCCCCAACTACAACTATATCTCTGCTATGCAAATCTTGAATTATGACAGAATCTAGTGTGAACTCAACACTCTTTCTTGCTCCACCATGTGTGATATGATAGATAGAAAGGATATTGGTTGCTAATAAAGGCACACAAATAAAATCATTAAATTCTCTATCATCCATATTGATAGATCCCTTCCCAAAAACATGCATATATATGTTGTTACCTTTAGGATGTGTGGTGATGAACATGACTTAAATATAGAGAACATACTCTCTAATGAAGCCATATAATGTGAAACTTTTGAATCAAGTATTCACCTATTTGACTCGGAATCTACAAATACAAGTGCTTTCCCCTTGTGTTTCTCTGATTTTGATAAAAAAAATAAGAAGATGAACCCCTTGACATTGTTGAAGGAAAATTAATATGATTCTTCTTAAGAAGACACTTCAATTCATACAACTATTTTGAATAACATTGATGTTAATCATGCCATGTTTTCTTGCAATATGCACACTTAGGCTTCTCCTTCTTAGATGTTTTCCATTGAGAGGGAGAGTATTCAAAATATTAGTGTATCTTTTTATTTTTCTTCTTTTGCTTCTTTTTAGGATTCCCTTATTCTTTATGTACCTATGGCTCACTAGCCACCAATTACTATGGTTTAGACGAATTGATGGTACCCATTTGAATAAACTTTGCTTCCTTTAGGATTAGGATATTTGCAAAGTCATCAAACTTAGAATCAACATATGATGCTCCCATAGAAATCTAATGGGTATGAAATACAAAAATAAACACTAAATACTTAGGACCAAGCTTGGACAACACATTGAGAATGGATTGTAAATCATCCTTATCAATATTGCAATCTTTTATCTATCCTCTTAGTTGCTTAATCTTGGAGATGAAGTCTTAGTTTTTATCAAAACCTTTAGGATCAAGATTCATCAAATAGTTATCAATCTAATATACCCTAATGTTTTTAGTTTTACCTTACAATTTTTAAATGTATCCCAAACCTCCTTAGGTGTTTTGCATGATTCAACATGAAATTGTAAATCAAAAGAGACTAATGAACATATGCATCCAAGTTTTTTCTCATGATTGATCTCCCATATTACCTTTTCTCTAGCATCAATAGATTTAGTAATGGTTTCCTTTAGATATCCTAGATAAACATTTCTTCTGAGATAATTCCACATTGATTTTCTCCATGAAGCATAATTATAGGGAATTAGGATTTCAATTTGAGATTTCCTCATTGCAAGAACACACTGCAAGGAAAAGAAAGCAATCAATCACCACAACCTTACCCCCCCACCAAATTATTCAATCAAGAATCCCCCTAGCAATATTTGAGCTTGGTACATTATACTTAGTGCAATTACAAGTGTCACTTTCCAAAAATAGCAAAGTGGACTTGATCTTATTACATACAAGTGACAAATTTAGTCACAAACTCAAAGTATAATTTTTAGATAGAATGCGATCAATTGATCATACTAGTGTAAATTACATAAAAAATTATGAACTTTCAAAAAATGTTACCGTAGGAGAAATTACAGAGCCTCAAAAGTTCCCAAAATGGGAACTGCCCAACAACACCCATGAAAATATGCAGCTTTTGGAAAAACCAGGCACAAAAAACAAAAATAAATTATTCCACTATGAATATCATGAAATTTTTCCCCCAAAAAATCTTGCAAAAAGGAGATCTTGATCCCAAGTTATGGCCTTCTAAAGATGGACTAACAAAAATAAACCTTCATTAGAGAGGGTTGGATTGAGGGGCAACCTACTAATGTTAGAAGATAGTTTTTTAATGTCAACAAATGATTTTCTAACATCAATGGATGGTTTGCTAACATCAACGGATGATAGTCGTTCGATGATGTCAACCTTTGGTAACATCAATGCAATTTTTTTGTTTGATTTCGATTTAGGGTTTCAAAAAGCAATCAAGGTTTTCAAATGCAATTTTTTTTGTTTCATTTCAATTTAGGGTTTTCAAATGTAATTTTTTTGTTTGATTGAACAATTTAGGGTTTCAAAGGTTTTTTTTTCTTTGGTTACAATTTACGGTTGATTTTTTTTTTCTTTTCAATATCTGAGGGTTTCATTTCATGTTTTCTTTTGATTTCTACAAATCACCATTTCTTTTATTTCAGGTAAAAAAAATGCAAAAAACTCCATAGGAATTGAAAAAATACATACTAAAACCTAACTTTGTATTAATTTTTTTTTTAAAGTGAAAAATGCAAAAAATAGGGATCGGGTGCTTACCTGGAGGTTGTTCTTCTTCTTCTTCAACCGGGATCCTGGGCACATAGGTGAAAATGACTGTTGTTTCATTTTTTTTAAATAACCACTACAAAATGGGATCCCGTTTTGTAAAAAGCAGGATCTCATTTCCCAAAGGCCAGCTCGGGAAACCATTACTAAATGGGATCCCATTTAGATTTTAAGCTTGGGACCTCGAACCTAAACGAGATCTCATTTTCTTGAAGCCAATTTTGGGTTTTTCTTAGGCAATAACTTACACATTTTGTGGACTCATCTTCTTACATTTACCCTTGAGCCAAAATTCACTCATCCTATGGGAACTTATGATTTAGTAGATGATATCTTAAAAAATCTCATATTATTCTTTTTAGATGTTCTTAGGAACCTTCCTATAGATATTTTCTCCTTAAATACTTGAAATTTTTGAATTTGAGGATTATCATCCCTCATCTCGATCCCCAAATTAATCAAATAGATCTAGATGTCCATCCATCCCACACTGGTTTGAACTACATTGATTTCTTCTTGAATATAAGGTATATGCCTTCAAATGTAGAGATTTCATGAAGAGTAGAACTTGTTTTGTACTTACAAGTTTATTCCTACAATAATTATGTTAATATGATATGGTTGATGATTGGGTTACGGCCAATGTAGCCCCATTCTCTTTGCTCCAAAAATTATGATACAAGAGAACTAAGATAACATGAAATAAAAACACATTAAGGGGAATCAAGGATGCAACAACATCAAGGCTAAAACCATAGTAAAAATCATTTTCCTAATAATTATATAACCAATTTTGATATAAACCAAGCTCTATGACAATGACAGAAGTTATAATACATTTTTAGCAATGCCTTGGATTCATAAAATGAAGGTGGTTCCCTCTACTCTTTTTAAGAGGTACATTTCCTCCACATAAATGTTAAACATTTGAAATAATGAGAGGGGGGATGAATTAGTATTCCATAAAACCATAACAAAATCCATCTAATCATTATCAAAAATCTGACTGAATCGGCAAGAAGGAACATAAGAATAAATCAATGCAACCATACACATGAACACCAGGATTTTTACGTGGAAAACCCAGAAAGGAAAAAGCCATGATGAGGGTTAACTCACAATATATTATATCTGGATACAAAATATTATAGGGCTCACTACTAGGACTCATTGTCCTTAAAAGGCTCATTTCCTGAGTACAAAACATGGCTAACTGCCAAGATACAAAGATAATGGCTCATTGCCAAAAGTTTGAACTGATGAAATACACCTTCAATGTGCAGGGTACAATTCCAATGAAGCTTAGAATAGGAAGTGTTTTCTCACACAACAATCGCTCAACAAATTTTCACTGATCCTCAACTGATAAAGCATTTAGGCTCGAACCTTTCTTCCACACACTTTCACACACACAACTCTTCACTCACTTCTATTCTCTCATTCCTCAAAACATCCTATATATATACAAGTATATCTTATTCATCAATTAGGTCAGCCTAATTAGATGAAGAAAAAAAATCCATACTCTCTTTGTCAGCACCATGTATGATTTAAACATTTAATCCATGTAGTGCATTATACCAAGTAGGCTAACATCCATAAAATATAGCTAGTCCCCATAATGCATTGCATATGCTAAGTCGGCCAAGACTAGAACACAATTCTCCAAACCAACAAATAATCCTCAAAACAAACACCTTACGAATCTAAGAACACATTAATTTCCCATCATACTACCAGCATAGATACCATCAAAAAAACCACAACATAAGAGTGTTCACCTTAATAGAATGCAGAGTCTCCCACACAGTATGCCAAGCACAAAACATCAATAGAATACAAAGTTGAACTCTATCAGAGATAAATTTCTGCTCACAACTAAAGACGTCTCAATATCCAGAATACAAATGTCTAAATGAGTCATGATAACATGGTTAAGAGCTTAGAGTTATGTCATATATTGTGGCAAATTCTGGATTCAAATACCAACACACTAATCCATCATAAAAGAGTATTATCGGTAGAGAACAATATTCAATAAACCAAGTAGACTTCCCATATATTTATCACCATGTTGACATCAATGACAACATAGAGACAACCAACACAAACCATCCATACTTCATGCTCATGTTGCAAGGCCCAACAATCTCCCCCTTTGGCATTGATGGCAACATGCATGGCAAAAACATTTTCCAATATACTATAACTGAATATTCTGAATACTCCCCTATTAAAAATTGTTCTTCACAAAAAAAAATTTCTCTGATAACTTCTATCTCTTCATCTCTTTATCTCTATATCTCTCCATCTCTCCCCCTTTTACATCAATGAAAAAGGATGGGGTCTAGTATTTATGTATATATGCATCAAAATATAACCAAAAAGATATGAACACTAAATTGAACCTAAAGAAGAACCTCTGAGATTCTCTAGGATGACCATCCACGATGCTTTTCCTTCTTCCCATGAACCTTTTGCACTTATAAGAGTCTTTTGAAATAACTCAAGCTTAGTTAATAACTCTAAACCATCTACTAGAGTATTGGGACTAAAATTAATCTATGATAATTCACCAATACAGCCAAGAGCACTAGAAATAAAATTGTGCCTAAGTTTAATCATGTCTCTAAGTGCCACAAACTTCTTGATAACATATGTCCTTTGATCCTGTAGAGAAAAGAATTTATCCTGAAGTTTCATAATGTAGGACCACCTTTCATTATCTCTATCTTTTGATAACCTATATGTGTATGCCAGAGTCCTCATCTAAGACTCATTCATCCTTATCTCATTTCTTATATCCAGTGTACTTCCAGACCAATCTAGGCAAAAATAAAGTAGTTCATATGCCTCTTCTTCACAAACCTATACACTCTCCAACTCTTCCATCACTCGACTGTGTGCATTTACACATTTTTCCTTGATATCTTCCAAATTTCCTTCATTAGACCTAATTCCAACATACACTTCAAGTCCAAAGATGTAGACTCTCAAAGAATCAATCATGCCACGAAGATTCTCCACAACAAAAATAGATGAATCAAAATTAGCACCAAGAATAACCTTCTGCAATTCTTCCAAAGCTCTTTGAATATTTATTCTTGCATGCTCATATTGATCTCTCTCAAACTCACTTCCTTCTTCAACTTCTTCCTTAACAACACTCTTCCTTTTCTTCCTTGTTCTGGTTGTGCTATCAGAGGTACCTTCTACACTAAGATTCTTAGGGCTTTCCAAAAGAATTTTAGCATAATTATCAACTTCAGCCTCTAACACTTCATAATCTAATTTTGATATCCAAACCAACCTTGATTCAATTGCTTCCATGCAACAAAAATTTGTAGACACAAGAAAATTGATGCTTCTAGAGTACCTTTCAACAACACTTATTGGAATTCTAAGCCTTCTACTCATCCTCATCTAAAATGTTCCAAAGAATGCAACAAAGGTGATCTTTTGTGCATCCATGCTACCAAGATCTATCATGTTCAGTTCCTAATTTAATGGGCAATAGGCTCTGTATTTGACCATTCTATCTTTCCTATTACTAGTAGTTCTCTCAAAAAGTAGAAAAGTAAACAGACAACCAAATTGCCATACCAAAAAATGTTTCTTCTTATTCTTCTTGATTTCCTTTAGATTCTTATGTCGGATCCACAACTGATCTCAAATCAATCTCTTTCCTTTCAATATTTTCACCGGTAACCTCAATTATCTCTTGCTCATCCATCGTCTTAATTTTGGGAATTGGTACAAAGGAACACAAACTAGTTACATCTCTGATTGCTTCTTTGGTAATCAAATGTGTCTCATCAATACACAAAGATTCATTGTGAATTATGTTCAATACTATTCAAATATACTTCTTCTCAAATTCAAACAAAGGGACTTTCCTCCAAACATCCAACTTTTTCTCAACTAACACTCTGTAGGAATCAACGCTCTCATCCAATTCATTCTTCCATAACATGCTCAACTGAACTAAGGACATTTCTTCTATCTTGCAATAAACAAATGCATAAATATCTTATGTGGGAAACACTCTCGGAGGGATGCGAGAGAACACACCAACAGACTCTTTCGAAACATTCTTCAAATATCTCTTCAAACTAACTGTACTCTATCCACACTATTCACAACCTTTGAATTATCCATAGAAATAAAGATGAAAGATTGTGCAAATAGGAATACCTCTATAAATGCCAACAAGGAATGTATAGATATCCTCCTTTTGGAGCTCACTTCGAATCCACTTGATTTCTTCTTCAAATCTCGAAACTCTGAGTTTCCCTCTAAACTTCCTTTGCACGCTTCTCCGAAAATACATAAGCCTCTTGAATTATATGAATTTATTCCTTTCATTCTGAATGATTTTGCAATAAATGCTTCAACTCGCAAGTAGATTTCCTTTAAAATTGTGTACACATCTATTCTTTCAAATTTTACAGACCTCATCCTTCACACAATCGAGTGAGAAAATTCCTTAATTTCGTTACCATATTAAACATACTTCTATCATGATGTTACACAAGTATTGATGAGGGGGTTTAATAGATTTTTTTATAATTGTTCCCCATTAGCCACTGCTTGACATAAAAATTGACGGGAGTATCTACACTGGAGGTCAGCACAGATAACACTAATGATTATGAATCTTGCTTGAATTCTCCTTCCTTTCTCCAAATCTTTTTCATTTCCTTTCTTGCTTCTTTTGGATTTCTGATTTGATCATTTTTCTTCGCCAAATTATTCTTTCTTCTTCTGCAGTTATTAACAGGGTGTTCTAGATTGTTGTACTTACAAAAAGTAACATTCTTCTTTGGGTAAAAGCAAGAAGTTGGGTCCACGAAGAGGGGAAGTTTCAGCCAAAAAAAATCTCACAAAAAATGCGTACGCGTTATCAAAAAAATGTGTGTGTTATGTACCTAATCCTTAAAAACGTGTATGCGCTAAAAAACGTGTATGCATTTTATAACACATACAAGTCATTTATTTAAAAAATTAAATACCTTTTAGAAATGCGTACGCATTTTGTAACGCAAAACGCGTATGCATTTTGTGATAAAATGCGTACATGTTTCTAAAAATCATTTAATTTTTTAAATAATCAAGCAAATAAAGAACGTGTATGCATTTTGTAACATGTACGCATTTTTAAAATTTTGAATCCCCAGCCCACATGCTGCCTCGGTTTTAGGCTCAAGAAAGGCTTGGCAACTCGACCCTTAGCGTTTGACTTGCAACTAAAAAACTAAGGCAGACTCAAGAAGAATGTCCAACTTTGGTAATATGGCTGATGGACTTTTTTTTTTAATCAATCTATGAAACTAAAACCCATTAGAGACACGATGTCTAGTTTCCAAATATATAAGTTTTATTAAGATTGGATTATATTTGTTATTTTTTAATTAATTTCTAAGCAAACTAGTCCATAAACTTGAAATATCAGGCTTTTTTAGTTTTAAAAAAAAAATTTGGTTAAGTTTCTTGTAAAAAAAATTATATGGCATCAATCTTTAGACAAATCTCTACACAATGAAAAAAAGGATTCAATTTTTTTTAGTTTAGGTCTAACTATGTTGTCCATACACGTTGATTTTTAGAAACAACAATTAAGGCCAATAAAAATCCAATAAAAAAATATTAAAAAAAAATTACAATAAAATTTCCTCATCAATCTTCATGTTGTTAGCTCTCTTTCTCCATAAGGAATTAACAAAATACTTTTATTTGGGTCAAAAATTGGTGTCCATACACGTGCATGGTATGGTAAAAAAATAGGGACTTTTAAAAAGTGGTTTTTATACATCCCTATCAAAATTTAATTTCTATCATCTAGGTATTTGAATAAATTACATATTTAGAAACTAGATTCAAAATGCTAAATTTCATATTATTGATTTTTTTCAAGATTCATTGTGTAAGTGCCTCAAATTTTCAATCCAAGTGAGACAAATTCTAAAAACCAGCGAAAACACTTCCACTTTTTGAGATTTTTGTGGACCCAACTTCTTGCATCAGCCCCTTTCCATCTTTTCTTTTATTCAACTTATCTTCACACAGATTAACTTTATATCCAATCTTCTTGCACTCAAGATATTTCTCGGGGAATGATAAAGAATCATTCATCTTACTTTTGTAGTCCTTTGCCTTATGACCAAATTTCTTACAGAAATTACAAACACCATTGAAAGATAAATACATTTAAGCATCAGATTGTTTGATAGGAGTTCTTCCAAAGTTTTTTTTAGATCCTTGATTCGTCCATATTTGCATGGAGTCTTCTTCACTTTAGAACCTTGACCTTCCTCAAACCCTAAACTATTCTTATCCATTGCCAATTTCTAAGAGGTAATCAACTTATCAAGCATTGTCGAGCTTATCTTAAATTTATCTTACAAACTTCATGCCTTTTACAGTATGCCAAGCATTGAACAACAATAGAATACAGAGTTGAACTCTGTCAGAGATAACTTTCTGCTAACAACTAAAGATGTCTCAAGATCCAGGATATAGTTATTTGAATGAGTCATGATAACATGTTTAAGAGATTAGAGTCATGTCAGATCTTGCGGTGAATTCCGGACTCAAATACCAACACACTAATCCATCACAAAAGAGTATTACCTACAAAGAACAACTTCTGGTAAACCAAGTAGACTCCCCATATAGTTATCACCATGTTGACATCAATGAAAACATAGTAACAACAACCACAAACCATCTATACTTCATGCTCATGTTGCAAGGCTCAACACTAAATGAAGTGTATATTATGAAAGTAAACCTAAATCCCTTTGATTTGTATAGACAAAAAAGAAAAAAATGAAATGAGAGTTCAAATTGATTATGTAATCATTAATTAGTTTAATACCCCCTCCCCTATGGAAACTAATGTAATCAAGAAGCAATGGACATAAAAGAGTAAAACCAGGGATGTTGAAGCATCTCAAACCTAAAAGGGGGAGAATTCAAGAAAAATGTTATTTTTTTATAAAATTCATTAATTTGTTTCAATTACTACCTACCCACTTGCGGATTGTCAACCTTTCCTACAAAAAAAATATACATATTTACATGGTTTAGATTTTTAAAGTTGAACAAACTTCCCCTTAGTCCAAGGATCCCATGTTTGTAAAAATTTATAGACCCTTAATTTTGACAAAGATAAGTTCCACGAGAAGGATATTCTTCATGTTTCCTCTAAATTAGATGTTTTATATGCCAATGACATTGTTGAATACAAAAACCTCTTATTGGGGGTTATGATCATTTAGTGAATGAGTGTTGAGAACCTTAAAGATTTTGGGGATTCTCACTTAATCATTATCCAAGTTTTAGGTACTTATTAAACCAATTCAAAGCACCTTCAATCATATAGATATCCTACTCATGGCCTTATCTAAGAATTAAATTATTTATTTTTAATTGAAGTGTTTCATAGAGAAAGTAATAACTTGATGGACAAGGTCAATTTTACCATCATATCTACCCACAATTGTAAATCAAAAATAGAATTTTCTATTTAAGGATTAGACCACTAGTAGAAGATAGATATTATCCTAAAAAATTATTTTACATTAAATATCAATGTGATCCCCCTACACAATACTACACCAAGAATGATGAGGAACTTTGGATCACCTCGTGTTTATGATGAATTACTTAAAATATACAATAAAAGGGATTATATTTAATCCAGGCTTGCCCTGGTAATTATTATGGTGATAATTTTGAATTCCTTTAAATTAGTGAGGATATTTTGGGACTACCTCTAGTATCCCTACAAATTGAGGAAGGCAATTCTTCTCTTATAGAAGAAATTGATGAAATCAACATTGGAATAGAAGAGAAACCCTTAAAATAAACTTAATTACACTTTAACATTTAAGTAAGTATGAATTAACAAATAAATTTTGGTTTAATTTAATAATTTCTTCACATGGGAATATTTGGATATGTCTATTTGTGATCCATCTATCATTGATTATAATCTAGTTACTAAGACGAACAACAAGGTATTTAAACAAAAAATTGGGCCCATAAGCCCAAAGTCACTTTTATGATTAAGGAATATTTAATTTTATTGTTAAAAGTGGATTTCAACAAGATTTTGTACTATTCTCTTTTGATTTCAAATAATGACCTTGTTTTGAATTTGATCAAAAAAATTAGAGTATGTATAAATTTTAGAGACATTAAATCTTATCTTAAAGATGATTTTATATGCTCATTAATGAACATGATTATAGACACTAGCATGAGATATGAAATGCTTTCTTAATTTGATCAAAAAAATTAGAGTATGTATAAATTTTAGAGACATTAAATCTTATCTTAAAGATGATTTTATATGCTCATTAATGAACATGATTATAGACACTAGCATGAGATATGAAATATTTTCCCTTATGGAAATATTTTTAGGGTATAATCAAATCTATATATTGGAAAAAGATTAAAATAAGGCTACATTTACTATTCCATCAAGAATATTTTGTTATTTGGTCATGTCATTTGATTTGAAAATGTTGGAGCAACCTACCAAGGGGCAATGACACATTATTCCATGATCGCATTCATTTTATTGAAAAACTTACACAAATAGTCTACTAGGTAAATATAAAAAGATAGAAGACCATCCCAAAGATCTATGAACTATATTTAATTATTTGAGTAAAAGGTTAGTTTTAACCCTAAAAAGTGTGTCTTTAGATTCATTGTAAACAACCTTTTAGATTTCATTGTCCCATCAAGAGGGATAGGCATTGACTTGGCAAAGATAAAGTTTATTTTGGATGTACTTCCTCTTATGAATGAGAAAGGAATTGAATCTTTCCCTAGTAAGTAGGAATCCATTGTAAATGTTATTCCTAACCTCACCTATACAATTCAAAGTGATTAATAATTTATTGAGAAAAGAAAGTGAACTTACTTGCAATCATCATTTTCAAGAATATTTTAATGCAATTAATAAATTTCTTCTTTCTCCTCCCACACTCATGCCTAAAATTAAATATCACTCACTACTTCTATAATTGATGAAAACTATTATCTTGATGGTTTGTATATTAGTTGAGGAGGAGGATGGTCGAGAATTAGGGCTTTTTTTTTCATTATCTACATTATATTATATTATGAGAAGAACCAAACTCAAATTAAGAATAAATGAATGTATTTTTCTTTGCTACTAAATGCTTATGTCATTACATGCTAAATCAAGAAACATGTATATTAATCAAAATTAAACCATTGCACACTTATTTATCCCAACCTATGTTATAAAAAATAGTTATACACTCTATCACACTTTTATATGAGTTTGAATTAAAAATTATTGAACAAAATTCTCCACAATTTTCCATCCTCAAGACCTTGATTTTATTTTCCATCTAGTTCTCCAAAATATTTTAAACTCTTTGAACATATGGGAGACTTCAAATTTTTGCTTGAAAAAGATCACCCATTTTTTCCAAGATAAATCATTAACAAAATATATATTCTATAGGAATTTTCCAAGTGAAGATAAATGTATAGGATCAAATACATCATTATCATTTAAATCAAAAATCCCCACAAACCTAGCTAAGATTAAATAAAAGTGAACATGATTTTTCTTACCATAAATATAACGTTCACAAAAGTCAAAATATAAGTAACAATCAACTAGCCCCTCTACCATATTTTTATATTTCAATTCCATAATATATTTCTCACTAATGTAGCACATGTTTTCATGCCACAACTTATTCTTCTCAACAAGGTCATTATTCACAATAAAATAGATACCTCAAAACTATTATATTTGACAAGTTTTCTTGCATTAAGCTGAAATAATGTTCTAGAATGAACTCCCTTAGCCCATACCTCGAATCTATTAATCATATATCTTCCTTCCTAATTAAATATTGCATTCACCCACATAATGTATTTTACTTATAAATAATGATTCCATTATCAAATTATGGATGTGCAAAACACCATAAAGAAATTTCCTCATCAAATTAGGGATGTGGAAAAAACTTAAAAGAAATGTTGTCCATACATCTCTAAAAAAATCTTGACTCTATCCCAACAAAAAATATTGAGAAGCATTTTCTATCTCAAATAGAAATTTTCTTTATCAATGATCTCATACTTAAAAAAAAACCACTCCCTATGAAATGTCATGTGGAAATAAAATCTAGAATAATTCATTCATTTATCCTCACATGCATGTGTAATAAGGGCTACAATAAAAACATCTTCATCATCTTCATTCAAGGTCATTGAATTTAAATCATCATCATAATTATTCTGGTATTTCTTCTCTTTATATTTATTTTATTATGACCATATTTTGCATAATTCTAGCACTAAACTTCATATATATTAGGAAATTTAAATATCTCCTCTTAGACTTGGATATTTATCCCTCTTCTTGTTCTTGTCTTTTTCCTTTAAATGGACTCTTACAACCAAAGCATATTTAACAACTTCTAAAATTTTCTACCTCATTTATTTTGAATTTAAGGAATGTACGATCTCCTAAAGTTTCATATTGGAGATGGTATTATTTATTCACTTGTATTCCTTGTCCATATTTACATCAATAGAAATTAATTAGTTCCCCACTTTGTAGAAAGTATTTGTGTTCTATATCATGGATTCACCATCAATTATCCTAAATGAATACATCTTCTCTCAAGAGAAAGTGTTTACAAGAGACTTTGATATAATTTCCATAACTTCATCTAAAATTTATTGTTGGTACTTTCTCTCAATACATTCAAAGGCACTAAATCAAGAAAGCAAAGGTAAACCAAGATTTGTGTCTTTCTATCAATCACTTCTTAGTCTTGTACAAATATGATAAATGAAATTTCTAAACTAAAATTGTAACTCATATATCTCTATCAACGAGGAGATATTCCATCTTGATTTGTCAAAGCTGAAAATTCATGTTGTTGAAATTTTCAATTTCTATTCTATATGTGTTACTAATTATATGTACCTAAAAAATAATATCACCTATGTAAATTTTCCACTTAAAAAGGTATTAATACAAAAACCTTTTCCCCCACAATTCCAACAAGCTACTCTAGTGTTGATACCAAATAAAAATAAATTAGACTAGATCCACAATAATTCTACAAGAGAAGGACTTGTATAGAGGCTTAAACATTTCAAATAATAAAAATCGAAATGTGTGAAGGTGCGAAGGTGCGGGTGAGGTAGAGTCTGGAGGTCATGCGCGGGCAAAAACTGGTGGTTTTGTCGGCGAAGGTGGCCGCTCAGCATTGCTCCATCCCCATGGATCTCAGAAGATGCAGTCCAGAGCATATAGGAGTGCGAAGGGCGGGCAAGTTGCTGCCCCGCCTAGGGCTTCAAATGAGAAAGAGAGTGCTAACTCACCCGGGGCATCGCGCAGGATTTTTCTTACCTTTGATCCGTCACCATCAGCTCCTCTCTACATCGTTGGGTGCAAGAATCAGAGTAATCCATTTCACACATGCACATATTTCTACAAAACTCAAATTAGTTCAGAGGACTCCCTATCGCTGCTGGTGGTGCCTCTGTATGCTGCTCCTGATGTGGATTCCATTCATCATTGTTTCTTGGGGGACTCTGAGGTATGTTTGACAGATACCCCTGTTGAGCTCCATTTAACGGATGCTTGCGTTGCAGAGCTGGCAGATGCGATCAAGAGCAAGTACCTCCTTGTTCACTGTGTGAGAAAGTGACCCCCAATTGATAAATTTATTGAGTGGATGAGGGCTTCGTGTAGTATGATTCCGCTCCCCGACATTGACATACTTGATTTTGATTTTTTTCTGCTTCGCTTCGCCTCTGTTGAAGACTGCACCTTTGTTAAACAGGCATGCCCTTGGTTTTATGGACAATCTAGCCTCTTCCTATTAGATTGGTCTCCCTTCTTCAATCCCATGATTGTGAAGGTTACTTCGATTCCCATTTGGATCAGGTTATATAACCTCCCACAAATCCTACGTGAGCCAGAAATCATAAAAAAATTGATCGAGTAGTTTGGAACCTTTGTCAGTCTGGATCCTAGTGTATCCCACCGCATGTTTGCAAGGGTCTACGCTATCATTGACATCTCCAAACCTTTGCAACACTCGGTTTTGGTCCATTCAAATCACAACACCTGGACTCAATTTCTCAATTATGAAGGCCTCCCATTTAGGTGTTTTCATTGCAACATGTTGGTGCACAAAATCATTGGTTGCTCCTCCCCGAAGTCAACCACTGCTAGGAATTTTCAGCTCAAGCAATGGGTTAAGAAGGTGGGCAGTCTAGGCGTGGATTTCATTTGGCATAATCATGGGATATTCCTAGCTGCTCTTGAGGACTCTAGACTTGCCTCTGAGGCCCCATTGGGGGCTTCCACTAGGGTGGAACTCTCCTCACCACCCATTGATGCTCCTAATGAGGCTCCACCCCCTCTGCCTATGGCCAACCCTCCCATTCCAATAGAGGTGGACAATAACGAATCCAACTCAGAGGGTTTGTATCCTTTCATGGATGACTTGGATGAGGATTACCACAATTTTTTGGACTTTGATGAGTTGGATATTCCTAAAAATTGGTCCCTCCATCAAATAGTGAGTGCCATCACCAAACCAAACTACTTAACCAAAGGGAGAAAGGGGTGTAAAACTGAGGCTGAGAAGCTCCGGATTGAAGGCAGAGATGTTGTAGATGAAGGAAAACAATGGACAGTGGAGGCCCTCCTCACTAGGAGTATGTAGAAAGCAAAGGCCAAGAAGGCCCTCTAGGATATGTCTCTGGGGGTAGAATTTTCATGTGTTGTGGTTGTTGGCCGATTGGTCTCAGATTTTTTTTGACATTGGGTTCCCTCCTTTGAATTTTCTTAGGGTGTTGTAGGTTCTTCTCCATGCCTCTTTGTGCTCCCCACTCATGGGTATGTTTCAAGATTTTATTTTTGTGCTCCCCACTCATGGGTATGTTCTATTTCATTTGTTCATTTTATGGGTGCTTCCCCACACGCAGCGATTAATCTAGCAAAAAATAATAATTCTACAAGATAAATAGTACAAGTGAAAATAGATTTATACAAACTTTAATTGATTAATAGCTAAAAAAACACACAATATGCCCAATAAAAACCCTTATGAAAAAAATTACAAAAAAAGCACACTCAATGTATTAATCTTAACAAAAAGGTTACTATACAGAGCAAACCCTATTACTTCAAATGGAGATATTCACTCTAATTTAAAATTCAATCTAATAGAATAACCACGCAATAAAATCATCATCAAATAACATCCTAAAAAATTCTTCAATTTATAGACCAAGAAGACCCAAGAAACCACCAATGAATTCCCAAAACCATGTGTCAAACCTTAGTCCAACTAAACCCATAAACCCTCCTCCAAGAGTAACTTCTTCTAGAATAGAATGTAACTCCTAATGAAGACCTTTAATACCTATGACCGAGAGGGTACAATTATCTCTTGAACCTATCATCTCAAAGTAATGATTATACTTATACACCACTTTTACATGGCTATTCTTTATCCAATTAAATATGTTCTTAATCCATCTTGTAACCATTATCTTCAATATTTCTTATATGTCGTGATACAATAGCAAGTGGTGTAGTGTTTGTTTAAAAAATTGAGATTATCTCTTAAGTATGACACTTCATTCCATAGGTTCCAAAGTATTACAACATGTCACAATAATTAAATAATTAAAAAAATCCTAGTATTTGCAAGGTGGAAAACACAATCCTAATAAGATATCCATTCTCCTATAATGATGTAATAAAAAAAATAAAAATTATTGTGAGGTGCTAAATATGTGCCAAAATATTTCCTAGATTTTCTAAAGAGTTAAATTTTCACTTTAATATAATTCCCTACCATGCAAAGCAAATTTTTTCACTTCAAGTCAATTTATAACAATGAAATGTAAGGGAACATTTGGACCCATATTTAGAAATTTGAGTTAGTTTCCATAAATCACAGAACTAATCTAGGTCATTTTTTAATCTAGAAATCTAAACTAGGCTAAAGGAGGGATAAATTGAGGATCATGTCTAGACCCTAGAAATTAATGCAAATGAAGACTAGGATCTAGTTATATGCTACCTTCCAAGAAAAATATATCATTTAGCGTACTAATTATCATATTAGGAGCAAATTGATCAAAGTGAATCCAAAATAGAGGGAAAATTTGTAAGGTATGCAATTTTCTATAGATATATCAATCAATAATTAAAATATTTTATCATTTTTAAATTATAAATTTCTTTAAATCATGAGTAAATATAACACTAACTAGAATTTTGAGCTACTAAACTTCTATTTTTTGAAGCATCAAATGGAGGACTATACATAAAACGCTCCCTATTATTGATATCAATTCATGATCTTGCACTTTCTATGTGTAAAATAAAAAATTAATCTGTGTTAACTTCTACATTACAGTGAGTGAGTTGGTTTCATGAAAATATAATTCACTATCTAGATACACAACTAAAAAACCAAATTCACAACAAAGAAGAGGAAATCAAAATGTACCTTGTAATCAACCTTAGAAGATGAGTGTCATGGACACTATAATGATGCATGGAAATTTATGCATTATGTTAATTGTTGGAATTATGAAAACACACAAGAATCAAGATCAAATAACAAACAAGAACACCTTACACACATGAGAGTTGCAAACAATGATTTTTTATTTCCTCAAAAAGAAAAACTTACAAGAATTGAGATTTCACTACATTTAATAATACAATGTTATTTTTGGTTTTCTTAATCTGCATGCAAGTATCATCTTTATTATGCCTTGTACGTGCATCTTTTCCCTTGCAACTGCAACATCTGTTCATTTCATTTTCCAAAATTTCCTTCAGCCTTTTCAGCAATTCCATTTTATGTATATATGTCTACCAAGGTTGTTGTTTCAAACTCCCATCTTTATCACGTACATTTTCCAATTATTAGTTCATTCAATAGAGATAAGAGGGTTATCTTCTAAATGAATTACAAGATTTCTTCTAATCTCTTTTACTTTTCTCACAAAAGAAGAATGTTATTAGGATTATTTCTAGATTTACAACCTATAATAGAGCCCCATATTGTGTGTTTCATTTATAAAATGTCAAAATCTAATTCTTAATTCAAGAACCTTTGGAGAAAGTAAGTGTCGAATCATAAGTATAAATTATTATTGGAGAATTCAGTTGACTAGTAAGATAAGTTGGAATATGGACTTCGGATAGTCTAGATTAGTTTCTATGTCTTAGAAAAAGGTTTCTATTAGGATTGATTATCTGCTTCCAAATATTGCAACCTTACTAAATCATTTATTAAAATTATAATAATTGATATAGGCCTCATGATTTTATTGATTTGATTAGTACTATAATATTATAGTCATTTATTTGAACTTTATGGTTAATTATTTAATGTTGGTCAAACATTTGAGTCTAAAGAACTCTATTAAAACTTTCCTTCAATTCATCTTGCACACCCCTTCTAGCTCATAGTTTATTTTGTATACATGATATTTATAGTCATGATATATTATATTCAGTTGAAAAATGAGAGTCCTCATATCTTAGCATATGAGGTATGAGAGTTAATGTTGTGTTATAATAGAGGGAAATATCATTTATTTATGGAAGTGTAGAGAAGGGGGATTCACTGCTCACGAGTCTCTTAATTCTCAAGAAAATCACAAGGAGTGAACTTCCCTAAACTACCTCAAGGAACAAAGTGAGAGTTCCAGAATAAGAAAAACTAGGTCACTAAGGTTTTTTAGATAGACTAGCAAGTTTTTGGCCAAAGGACAGCAGTGAGGAGTTTGGACTATTGTGCAACGCGCTAGATTCCAAAAGGCACATTGGCATCCCGTACGGACTAAAAATTGAGAATTTCCTATAGAATAGGTAAAGTGACTACTAAAAATCTAATTACTAAGAACTTCCAGAGTACAAAAAAAATAACAAAAAGTAATAGAACTAAAAGTGAAGTAAAATAAACTAAGTAATATATAGATTAAATGATGATAAAATGAAAGAAGAGGAAGAAAGCACTCACAACCAACCAAGCAATGAAGCCTTCAACAAGTAGATATCTTCAACGCCTACACATATAAGACTCAGGGGAAAATGTTGGGGTTGTTTAGGGAATTGTTGCAATCAAACCCCTATTTCAGTGTTTCCACCTCCACAGATAGCCAGATAGATAGAGAGAAATAATAAGCAGAAATGAAATGAATGCAAGAGTGATAAAAGAAAACCCCACTCAAGGAGTAGAACCTATATCACAAAATAGAGATGCAATAGATAGGGAATGTGAGAAATCCCAATATTCTCAAAGATACAAGATAAGTAAGATAGATATCACTTGCAAGGCTTGAGGAAGCCAAGGAGACAGATAGATCTATAAGAGCCAAGAGTGTTGTGAGAACTTGAGAGCTTGAAGTTGTTGTAGCAAGCAAGAGATTTGTGCAAGTAAGAGAGAAAGAGAGAAGAGAATGTCTCCAAGAGAGAAATACCAAGAAGAAGGTCAAATGGATTGAAAAGATAGCTTTTAAAGATAGAAGAGGAGGGAAAAGGAGCTTCTCAAGCCGTTACAATGCACCCCAGGCCATTACCACTGAAAAAAGGAGCTGATAGATGGTAAGGCACTTGAAAACGGTCATTTGAATTTCCAAATGTCACAGGATGCTAGCACGACATGTGGGAATCCATGCAACGCGCTAGTGTCCAGGCACATCACATTATAAAACAATGAGAGCAAGAAAAGTGCAAGGTTTAATGTAAATCTGACGCATGAGGTTAGCTATTGAAAAGGGGTCTTGAGCATCCTAAGAGGGAAAAAAGGCTGATGCAAGGGCTAAAATGAACTTACACAAATGCTAAGGGAGTGGAAACTAAATTGGATACAATAATGTGAAATTGCAAGGGGTGCAATTTTACATATTTTTCCCCCACTTTAGCAGGAATACGAATCTACACTAATATGCACGCTAAAGGAAATCTACTAAACATAAATAACATCGTGATATACCAAAAGGATATTGTAGAGGAAGAAAAAAACTCTTTGAACCAAGGAAGCATTCCCCCAAGCTGAAGACCTACAAAAAAACACATTAGACAAGAAATACATGCACAAGACAACAATTTTAGAACATAAAACGCCATTACATCAAAGGGTTAGAACATATACATGGATAACACACCCAAACAGGAACATAAAAAACTAAAGGATTCGAGTTAGAAAAGAGAAAGAGACCTTGATGTAGAAGCTTGTCTCAGCACCATGCATCGTCCCCAAATTAAGAAATAACATATAGAAGAATTCTTAAACGAAGAGAAGAATGTAAGGATCGATTGCTTCAAGAGAAGAATACACCCAAAATTCAAGGAACCAACCAATGTCGAAGAGAGAAAGAGGTATATACTCAAGATGAAGAAGATGCAAGTCTTCAATTTGTATATACAATTGAGAAGAGAAGAGAGAGAGATGGCTCCACAAGTACTCGATCCTACGGAGATTTGAACAAAAACTTTGTAGGTGCTCGGTCCTAAAAAATTGGCTCCACGGGTGCTTGGTCCGCAGAAGATGAACAAAAGGTTCTATATGTGCTCAGTCATGCAAAGAGAAAGTGCTTTACAAGTGCTTGGTCTTTCAGAGAGAAACCGCTTTACAGGTGCTTGGTCCTGGAAAGGAGGTGCCACAGGTTCTCAGTCCTGGGGGGCTAAATGTGAAAGGCTCCATAGAGTCGGATTGGTCCTCACATGTGCTCAATCCTACAAGGAAAGCTTGATTCAATGAATCTCTATAGGTTCTTGATCTTGCAAAGAAATACTAATCAAATAAGCTTGTGGTTACTGCAACCTACGTTTCAAGACAATCACAGAAAATATAGGTCTAGTCAGGCTGCCCCCAAGCTAGATTCCAAGATATAAGACATGCCTAGTCAAGCTGCCCCCAAGCTAGATGCCAATGAATTCATTTGAAGGAGAAGCTTTCAAAGGGGGTTCCTTCGACAAGGAGCCATTCAAGACACAAAGGGGCCCATTCAAAGTAACACTTGAATTGAAAGATAGAGAGAAGAGAGGGGGTCTTTACAAGGACACACACCTCCAAAATGATTTATCACTACCCCAATCATACAGGGGAGGAGAATCATGTGAGATACTATAGAAGGGAGGTGTAATAACCTCATAAGAAAATGTTTAGAATAGACAGGATAGAGGCAGGCCTCAATATCACTTGTTATTTGAAGAAGAGGCAGGTGCAACAACAAATAGATGAGTGATGACACCATAATCAAGAAGTTTTATTTTATCCTTCAAGGCCTTACATTCACTAGTGGAATGGTCAGGCACTCGATGGTATACACAGAAAGAATTTTTTGCTTTATCATGTTTATGAAATTTCTTGTGTAGGGGGAGGAAGAGTAATTAAGTGGGCTTTGAGAAGCCTCAACAAAATACACTCTTGCTCAAATAAAGAATGAGGAGTGATGAGCCTAGTTTTTCTTCTAATTTTGGGTAGAATCTATAGTTTATTTGCTAAAATTGACATGGACTTTGATATTAAATGTTGATATTTTTATAGAGTTTCCCTCAAACCATAGACATTGGATTCAATTCTATTTCTGCTAATTTTAATGACATTAGCCTATTATGTGGACTATCTATATTAATCTTGCATGTGGTTAATGAATTTTATTTAAGGTGGTTATAGATGTGCAATTATTATGCGTACTAACATTACCATGCAAATATACTTGAGGATGCTAAATTGAGAAACATAGTCGCCAACTAGTCATGCAGAGGAATCATTCAAAGGTCAACAGAAGGACGATGGTAGGAAATTCCCCATGTCAACCGCATGTAACCGCCTTGTATTGGTCTTCAATGATATTAAGCAGATGTGGGTGTTATTGCAATGTTGAGTCCACATTTGGACATGCATGTCTGACCGGATTCCCTGCATGTGTAACCACCCTTCTATTCTTTCCTTTGTTTTCCCTAAATGGCATCCTCTTAGTTAGTGGGAGTTGACTGCCTTGTTTAGTTGGTAGTATAAATAAGGTTCGAATCCTCCTTTTGGAGTTAGTAGCCAAGTTATTGATGTTGTACGATCTAATAATATACTAGCATCTCTAGACAAGCTACTCTTTTTGTATTTGCATTTACCAACGAATAAGATGAAATTATGAGTTGAACATTTCAGTTTATATTAGTTTTAGAGGATACTCATCCAAGGGGGCCCACTTGGTGAGTAATTCATCCTTTAGTTTAGCTAGATTAGTTATTAGTTTCTATTTAGTACTTAGTTAAGAATCTGGCACTGACTGTTCCTGCAGCCACTAGAATTTCATTTTGTGACTATTCCTTCAGCCAAAGCAAATAGAGTAGTTTCTTGCTTGTTGCTCATATTTTCATTCATGTCATGCATGTTTAGTTTAGTTTAATTTTTTAGTGATGTTTAGCATTTACTTTGTTCTTTTCCATGCAATTTACTTTCAATATTGAATCTTTCTTAGTTGTAGAATGAAGATGACTACTTTGAGTTCCTAGTGCACATACTATGTTGACCCATTTCAAGTTCACGTCCTTGGGTTGATAATTTAAATGCACCCTCATGATGGTTAAAATGGCTATCTAGGTTAGATGTTCAATCTCTAAATCACGACTATAAAGGCTTAGTTATTAAAATCATTGTAGGAGGCCGACATTTTTGGCACCGTTGTTGAGGATGGTGTCAAACTAGAGAGTGCTTTGGAGTCATTGATAGTTTTTCCTGTTGTAGTATGTATGGAATTTGTTCTTAGTATTTAGAAGTTATGATCCACTATTATTTCACCAATTCTTTGTGTGAGTTGGATGATGCTGAGTTGATACCAAATGCATAGAAGAAGAAGAGATGCTTATGGGAGATTCCGTCCTAATAATCTAGAGCCATTTCAACTAGTAGAGCTTCCAAATCTGCCTAGAAATGAAGAAGAAGAAGAAGAAGAGCCACACCCCTTTGTTGATACATTTCCTGACTTAACCAGTTCTGAAGTTTCCCTTCAAGATAAAAATCCAATTGAAGAACTCTCTATTTTGTAACTTCATCAAGTAGACATGGCTGATGCAAATGGAAACAACCCTAACAAGGAGAACCAACCAGCTTTTCCTTTTCCCATTTCTCAATAGAATGAAGTACACAACCTCAAAAATATCCCTACTTCAATCCTTCCTAAGTTCTATGGAATTGTCATAGAAGATCTTGATACATTCTTGTTTGAGTTTGATATACTCTGCAGAAGTTATGACTATACCACTGATGCCCACAGGCTTAAGCTATTTCCGACCACTTTGAAAGAAGTTGCATTGAGATAATTTATGAGCCTTGGTAGAGATATTGTGGAGACTTGGGAGGATATGAAGACAAAGTTCATTGAGAAATACAAAGAGTATTGTAGGGGCAGTGATATGAGAGGAGGTGACATTTTCATAATGCAGCAAAAGGAAGATGAGAGCCTGGAGGATTTCATTTCAAGGTTTATGTTTTGTCTGCAAAAATCTCCACACCATACACTCAATGAAGATTCATAAAGTTTTTTTTCTTGAGAGGAATTAATGAAAGCTACATTGATGCCTTGGACCTAATGGTAGGAGGAGATATCACTCAAGTTCCATGGGAGGATATCAAGAAGATATGCTCGAACTATTCTAGGGTAGCTTCAAAGAAAGGGAGAGCTTACCAATCCTCTATGGGTAAGTCATCCACCAATGGAGTTTCAAGGATGGAGATTACTCATTTGCTGGCAGATTTCAAGCAGGATATTATCAATAATCTAGCTACTCAGGTGGATACACTTCAGGCCAAGAAAAACATGAGGAGGCAGAGGCAATACTGACAGAATATTATCCCCATTGTAGACAAAGGAAGAGGGACTGCAAATGCAAGATAATAGCTAACATTGATAGCAAGCAGATTCCACCTGAGTTCAAACCAATTCAGACTGAGGAAGACCAAGTCTAATTTGTTGCAAAGAAAAGGCCATGGGCTCCAAAACAAGGCATGCCACCATATCCACTATCTTTTGTTGGGCCATATTTTAATTCTTATTCATCTAGTAACCAGTGGCAGTCCCCATGTCCATCTAACTATGGAGGATATCCACCACATTCTTGGGGTAACCCTCCAACTGTTTGGCCCAATTATCAAAATTCTTCACCTCGGTGGCAGCAACCTCAGGGGAATTGGCAATAGTTTCAAGGACCTTCGCAGCCACCTCCAGGAAACTAGCAACAAACATCTCAATGGAGAGGTGGACAACAATGGCCAAACCAGACAACCAATTACATGCAACCACCTTCTCAACCCCAGCAACCTGCTATAATGCCTCCCCCTGCTAATCCAAGTCCAAATGTACCCAAATCTACTTAGCTACTAGCCCAGCCCACACCTAACCCAAATAATAAACCACAACAACATCATGTATATTTTACTGATCCAAATCAATTTCTTGCATATGCTGTGAGTTTAAGTGGCATACGTTTGCATTGAGGAACTACTTTTCCAACTCCTTCCACACCCATCATCACTGAGCTTCTTGTGGAAGAGCAAGAAGAATCTCTGAATGATCTCATTCAGCCTAGTGCACCTAAAAATCCTAAACCAATTCTAGCCAAGCAGACGGCACAAGAACCACCATTCCCCCAAAGATTGGAAATTTCCAAACAAAAGGAAGACAAGGGGGACACCACTTTTGACATTCTAGACCAGCTGAAGCATATATGTGTCTAGATACCCTTATTCCAAGCCATAAAAGATGTTCATATATATGGCAAATCAATCAAAAAAGCATGCCTCAAGAAGTCGGGCAAGAAAAAGAAAGACCCAACTACAGTTCATGTAGTGGTACAACTGGCTGACATCATGCTTGGAAAAGTAACTATCCCCAAGTACAATGATTGAGGTAGTCCTATGGTTGAAGTTACTATAAATGGGATACACATAAAGAATGTTTTGATTGACTTAGGTGTAGCTACACTAGGTGGGTATCCTATTATCCTTGGAAGGCCATGGTTAGCAACAACAAATGCTTATATTGGATGTCAGTCAGGTGACATGACCATTTATGATGGTAGGAACACCAAAAATCTTGTTCTTTATCCTCCTGCTCAGCCATCCCATGATGAGGATAATCCTGTATGGCCACATGTAGGTGAAGAGGTCGAGGAAGTTAACTCTGTGGCGTAGCTTATGATGTTAGGTAGAAGTATTTTCCTGCAGTTTCAAGATGAAGATGAAGTTCTATCTAATATAATTCAGAACAACTGTGAGGTAGAGGAGATATCACCCTCCCATGCATCTAGTTTTGCTGACCCCATGAAGACACTTCTACCTGCTCTGCCTAATCTTCCTACAACCATTGTTTCTGCAGACAACTACAACCACTCTTCTTGCAACCACTCTTCCAGTAGACAAACTTCCTATAGCAATAGGCATGTTCCACACAATGTTGCCACATGAACTTAAGGAACGATGTATTAGTGAAACAACTATGATAGAATTAACTACACATGTAATGCCCCTATGTGACTCACCCTATTAGTCGGTTGGTGTTTTGATTAATTAGCACATTAAAATAAATGTATATATATATATATATATGTATAAATGAATATAATAATAATTAATAATAAAATAAATTATAATGCACTATCATAATTAATAAATAATGATAAAGTGGTAAATAAATAAAATATTAAATAGCCGGATTATATAATTAATTAATATGTAATTAAGGTGGGTAAATGATTTTATCGGTGGGTTTACCCAAATTATAGTTTTTAAATGAATTTTTTTTAATTAATTTAAAATTAATTAATGGATGTCAAAAAGGTTAATTTACTAAATAAAAGCTAATGAAAAGTCAGTTGGGGAGTTGGGAAAATTCTCATACAACTGATAGTGGCTCCCTATAACTACGGGAGTCTTTTCCCCTGTCCCCATGCTGCTGCTTAACATTTATGCTTAAAATTAAGCAGTTAAGTGTCCCCATGAAATTTTTTTATTAATGAAATTTGGATAATTTAGAATCTTTTCCTACTCTTCAATATTGTCGTCCTCTAACTATAGACTCAGATCCGTTATTTGTATTACCATCAGATTTTTTAACTTTTTTAACTGATGGAGATAAAGGATAGTGATTACGTGAGTAGTTTGGTTCACTTTTTTAAACTTTTTTCTATGAATTATGGGTTTCCCATGGTGAATCTATGTTGTGTTCAATTGTGTGGTTGTTTACTCACTTCCTTGTATTTCTGAAATTAATTTACAATTGAAAAAACAAAATTAAAATTGATTGCTTAAAAATAAGCAAGAAAAACAAAGTTCATGGGGCCACCAGCTCCACAAAATACTCCTAAAAAAATTGAGCAATAGCTGCTAGCCAAAATAAGCTAAGCAGCCGCATGGAGATGTGCCCTTACCTCATGTCCCCATGCGGCTGCTTAACTTCATTTTCCCATGCATAAATTTTATTCGGGGGTGTTCCCATGCATAAATTTTATTGTTGGGAAAGGATAATTTGGAATCTTTTCCTATTTTAATGGAGCAACTACTGTTTAGGAATTGAAAATAAGCTGTGAAAAAAGAGGGGGGGATGGAAATAAGCAACAACTGCATATTTCTAAAAATCCACATGGCTCCACAAATTTGTTTCCCTCTTTTTTAATATTTGATTTTCTTTTTCTTTTTCTATTTTTTTATTGTACAAATTCTTATTAATACTCTTAATACAAATTTAAGCTGGCTGCTTAAAAATAAGCAGAAAAACTAAGCATTCATGGGACCATCAGCTCCACAAATAACTCCTAAATAAGTTGAGCAGTGGTTGCTAACTAAAATAAACTAAGCAGCCGCATGGGGACATGAGGTTAGAGATTTTTTTCGGTCTGCAAGAAAATGTCACATGCTATGGATTTTATGGGATTTTTTTTTTGAAGGGAAGGGAGATTAAAATACGAAGGGAATCCAAGATTGCACATGAAAAGAAATGACTACATCCTTCACAGGAAGGATGGCACGAAGAAGATGAGAAAAAATCCCACGAGCAGCAAAGTGTAGATTCGGGCTTGAGTGGATATCATTCCAAGGATATCTTTTAATTCCTCTAGCTTTCATCAATCTCCTTGCTACTTGAACCGCACCACACCTGGCTTCCCTTGTTGTGCATGTCTCCCAAGGCTTTAGTTGATGTAAATACTATATACTTATCAATTCGACATTAGGTATTGCAAATGCTATATACTTAACTTGATTCCACTCTTTTGCGTTTGTTTTGATACCATGTAATGCATCATTTGGTGACTATGCTATTATCATTCTTATTGATCATTTAAGTTTTTATATTTCATGAACTCCAGAAGATATTATCTCATTTCTAGTATTAATTTATTTAAACTTAGAGCCTAATTTAAACGATTGAGGTTTGGCTATCTTGATGTATCTCCTTAGGCTATGTCGATTTGATTATGTTTCTCCTTACTGATATTATTAAAGCGATGAAAGATAAGTATAATATGTTTCATTATTTTAATATAATAAATAAGTATAAATATATATTATATTTTATTTTATTGATAGTTAGAATGTTTTTTTTTTTATTATGAAAAGGAAAATATAAAGATGATTTAATAAAATAAATTTTAATTGGAACTCTAATGTTAGAATGAGTTACTTATATAAATTGAAGGACTTAATTATATGAATAAAATTAGATTATCCTTTCTGTTAATTAAGGATGTTGATTTATTTTAAAATTATTTTACAATCAATTGTACATTTGTCATGTAATTTATGATTGTATTATGGAACTTGTTTGGGTATTTTAGGTTGCATTGAGAGAATGCTTTTTGAACCTATATATATATATATATATATAGAATGGCTTTTAACAGTGATTAGTTATTACAAGAAAAAAAAATTAAATCAATAGGTAAATGTTTAAGGTAAAAATGTTATTGATGGTGTTAGTTAAATGAATAGGGGAAATTGATTTACTTGTATTTAGGAAATTGAAAAGATTTATTTAAATAAATGGATTAGCTTATTCATTGTTGTGTGAATTCACTAAGTAATTAGTATAACTGTATTATAGTGATAAATTCTCTATTAAGTAATTTGAGTGGATTAAGCTAATGTGTAGTCTAGATTGTGGGGAACAATACCCTTTTATGGAGTATTTCATGGGTGTTTTGATTGTTTTTCCATGATTGATTTATTGGATGATTTTGGAAATGAGTTGTGCATTCGTTGATTTTACTGTTGTTGTCACGGTTGTTGATAATGGGAAGATTTTAACTATGGTGGTTGATTTTGTCTGAAATTGTTTTATGAATGAAGTTGATTATTTTATTGATGATGTTTCCACTCTTGATGGTGAGCATCAATTGTAAATAGTCTTTTGTAATTTTGAATTTTGTCATTTCTTCGATGGGGGTTTTGTGCAAAGTGATTATGAGGAGTCTTACAGAGGCTAAGGGAAGTTGTTTTCTTGATGGAATTTCTTGATAATCCTTGTGTTGATTGTGTTTGAATTAAGTGATTATGTGAGGGTTACCAGTCTTGCACAGTGTATCCACCTATGTGGTTGAGCTCTTGGAATTTGTGAGCAGAAGGGTTATGCCTCACCATGTTATTTTATTTATGAATTCTTGTGATTATGCAAGTGGCTATTCTCTTTGATTTTATTGGGATTTCCTACGGCAAGCTAGTATCCCCTTGTCCCTTGTTTCCATTGAATGTTTATGTGCCTCTGCAAGTGATGTTACTATCGTATGATGATGTGCTTTACTTGTTCTTGATGTCATGTTAGCTTTGTGTTGTCTTTTTTCTTTAGCCTGATTGTGATGGTGGGACCCTTTGCTATCTCCTAGCACGAGGGGTGGACCTTTGGGTTCCACATGGTCAGGTGGAATGTTCCTATCTCTCCATTGGGTTTCCCTTTTGTCAATCGTCTGTGTGGTAGCTACTCTTGGTGATCTGGACTTCTGCATTTATTCATGTTTGAGTGGAATATCTACTTGTACTTGCATGGGATTGTAAATAGTTGTATTATATATTATAATTCTGATGTACTCTCCTCTTATGTATTCGAGGAAACATGGTTGTATGATTGGTAATGTTGTAATGCTATAATTCACTGATTAACTCTCTCTGGTATTGGGCAATGTTAATGATGCCCTTTTTTTATGTTAGTTAATTAAGTGATCTTTGATATTGCTATATTGATGTCTTGTAATGGTTATTTCATAATAGTTGTTCAATTAAATGAGATGGATTAAATGGAAATTTCATACTGTTAAATGAATCTGGGTTGATGAGATGATAGTGATGATTTACTTTTCTTGTTAGTATGGTTTATGGGATTCTAGTAGCGTAGTCACGGGCCTTAGAGGACTTAAGTAGAATACAAGTTAATGTTTCTTTTGCAATCGTATGAATGTTGCACTTTTTTTTTTTTTTAAATCTATTTTTAGGTGTGTATTGTGTTGTTCTCTAGGGTTTCGTGGCAAGGCATTACAACACAAGTCTAGGTATCTAAAGGAAGATATTTGAATATCAACAGTAAATTGAGTGAAGAACAACAGTTGACATTGGAAAATTTGTTGAAGGCCCACCAAAATGCATTTACATGGGATTATCATGATATGAAGGGATTGGATCCTAAGCTCTACACTAATAGGATATATATCAAGGATGATTGTCAACCGGTAAGGCATCCACAAAGAAGAATCAAAACATAGTTGCAAAAGTTGCTAGATACAGGATTTATCCACCCCATTTCAGATAGCCAGTGGGTGTCTCCATTTGTGATTGTGCCCAAGAAGGGAGTAAAATGGTGAGTTTTTGTTGACTATAGGGAACTCAATGCTACTACTAAGAAAGACCATTTTCCCTTGTCTTTTATAGATCAAGTCCTAGACTCACTTGTAGGAAAATAGTTCTTTTCTTTCTTGATGGATTCAGTGGCTATAATCAGATTCAAATTGCACCAGAGGACTAGGAGAAGACAACATTCACATGTCCATGGGGGACATATGCCTATTCAGTACTTCCCTTTGGTTTATGTAACACACCTGCAACTTTTCAAAGAGCAGCCATTAGCATATTTTCAAACATCTCCCTTGAATGCATGAAAATCTATATGGATGACTTTACCACCTATGGTGCTGATTTTGATGAAGCATTGGAAAATCTAAGGAAAGTCCTACAGAAATGTAAAGACCAAAATCTATCTTTAAATAGTGAGAAGTGCTTCATGATGATGCGGGAAGGTGTAGTTCTTGGCCACTACATTTCCCAACAAGGAATTCAAGTAGATCCTGCAAAAATTGAGGTAATTACTAATCTACCTACACCTTCAAAACAAAAGGCTATTAGGAGCTTCTTGAGACATGCAGGATATTATAGGCATTTCATCAAATATTTCAACAAAATAGTAGCACCATTGTATAGTCTCCTGACTAAAGATGATGAGTTCCAATGGACAAAAAATTATGTCAAAGAATTTTCTGACTTGAAGGTAACTTTGAATCATGCTCCTATACTTAAGGGACCTAATTGAGAAATTCCTTTTCACATCTATACAGATGCATTAGACTATGCTATAGGAGCAGTCTTAGGATAGAAAGAACGATCCATTGAAAATTCCATTTATTTTGTCAACAAAAACTTACAAGGAGCTTAATTCAATTATACAGTAACAAAAAAAAGAAATGTTGGCAGTGATCTACACCTTGAACAAATTCAAGCACTACATAACAGGCTACCAAATCTTTGCGCACAGTGATCATGCATCAATTAGATATCTCATGAATAAACCCCTGATCTTAGGAAGGTTAGCCAGATGGTTGTTGTTGATGCAGGGGTTTGACATAACCATTGTGGACAAACCAAGGAAGGCCAATATTGTTGCAGATTTTCTTTCAAGACTAACCACATCAGAAGACAATCAAGCCATAGATTACTCATTTCCTGATGAGCATCTATTTCCCATTAGTGTGGATGCACCCTGTATGCCGATATTTTTGGTGTTATTGTTGAGGATGGTGTCAAACTTGGGAGTCCTTTGGAGTCATTGATAGTTTTTCCTACTATAGTATTTTTGGAATTTGTTCTTAGTATTTAGAAGTTATGATCCATTATTCTTTCACCAATTCTTTGTGTGATTTGGATGATGTTGAGTTGATACCATATGCATAGAAGAAGAAGAGATTCTTATGGGAGATTCCTTCCTAATAATTCAGAGCCATTTTAGCTAGTAGAGCTTCCAAATTTTCCCAGAAACAAAGAAGAGCCACACCCCTTTGTTGATACATTTCCTGACTTAACCAGTTCTGAAGTTTCTCTTGAAGATCAAAATCTAGTTGAAGAACCCTCTATTTTGGAACTTCATAAAGTAGACACGGTTGATGCAAATAGAAACAGGCCTAACAAGGAGAAATAACTAGCTTTTCTTTTGCTCAACAGAATGAAGTAGACAACCTCAAAAATATCCCTACTTCAGTCCTTCCTAAGTTCTATGGACTTGTCATAGAAGATCCTGATACATTCTTGTTTGAGTTTGATATACTCTACATAAGTTATGACTATACCACTGATGCCCATAGGCTTAAGCTATTTCCAACCACTTTGAAAGAAGTTGCATTGAGATAGTCTATGAGCCTTGGTAGAGATATTGTGGAGACTTGAGAGGAAATGAAGACAAAGTTCATTAAGAAATACAAAGAGTATTGTAGGGGCAGTGATATGAGAGGGGGTGACATTTTCATAATGCAGTGAAAGGAAGATGAGAGCCTAGAGGATTTCATTTCAAGGTTTATTTTTTGTTTGCAGAAATCTCCACACCATACACTCAATGAAGATTCACAAAATTTGATTTTCTTGAGAGGAATTAACGAAAGCTACACTGATGCCTTGGACCTGATGGCAGGAGAAGATATCACTCAAGTTCCTTGGGAGGATATCAAGAAGATATGCCTGAACTATTCTAGGGCAGCTTCAAAGAAAGGGAGAGCTTACCAATCCTCTATGGGTAAGTCATCCACCAATGGAGTTTCAAGGATGGAGATTACTCATTTGTTGGAATATTTCAAGCAAGATATTATCAATAATCTAGCTACTCAGGTGGATACACTTCAGGCCAAGAAAAAACATGAGGCAAAGGCAATACTGATAGAATATTATCCTCATTGTAGACAAAGGAAGAGGGACTGCAAATGCAAGACAATAGCTAACATTGACAGCAAGCGGATTCCACCTGAGTTCAAACCAATTCAAACTGAGGAAGACCAAGTCTACTTTGTTGCAAAGAAAAGGTCATGGGATCCAAGATAAGGTATGCCACCATATCCACTATCTTTTGTTGGGACATATTTTAATTCGTATTCATCTGGTAACCAGTGGAAGCCCCCATGTCCATTTAATTATGTAGGATATACACCATAGTCTTTTCAAGGACCTTGGTAGCCACCTCTAAGAAACTGGCAACAAACATCTCAATGGAGAGGTGGACAACAATAGCCAAACTAGACATCCAGTTACATGCAGCCACCTTCTCAACCCCAGCAACTTGCTATAATGCCTCCCCCTGCTAATCTAAGTATAAATGTACCCAAACCTACTCAGCTACCAGCCCATCCCACACCTAACCCAAATAATAAACCACAGCAACAACTTGTATATTCTATTGATCCAAATCAATTCCCTACATATTTTGTGAGTTTAAGTGACATACATTTGCGTTTAGGAACTACTTTGCCAGCTCCTTCCACACCCATCATCACTGAGCTTCTTTTGGAATAGCAAGAAGAATCTCTAAATGATTCCATTCAGCCTAGTGTAACTAAAAATCCTGAACCGGTTCCATCCAAGAAGACGACACAAGAACCACCATTCCCCCATAGATTGGAAGTTTCCAAACAAAAGGAAGACCCAACTACAGTTCATGTAGTGGGACAGTTGGCTGACATCATGCTTGGAAAAGTAACTATCCCCAAGTACAATGATCCAGGTAGTCTTGTGGTTGAAGTTATTATAAATGGGATACACATAAAGAATGCTTTGATTGACTTGGGTGCAACAATAAATGTGATGACTAATGACATCCTACAACAACTGAACATTGTAAGTATGAGATCCACTCCTATTGTCCTACAACTTGCTGATAGTTCCATTGTTAAGACCGATGGCATAGTAGAGGACCTTGTGGTGATTCTAGACTCTTGGGAGTATCCAACCGGCTTCATGATTCTTTCTCCTTAAGATACTCTAGGTGGGTATCCTATTATCCTTGGAAGACCATGGTTAGCAACAACAAATGCTTATATTCGATTTTGGTCAGGTGACATGACCATTTCTGATGGCAAGAACACCAAAAAGATTGTTTTTTATCCTCCTGCTTGGCTATCCCATGATGAGGATAATTTTGTATGGCCACATGTTGGTGAAGAGGTCAAGGAAGTTAACTTTGTGGCGTAGCTTATGATGTTAGGTAGAAGTCATTTCCTGCAGCTTCAAGATGAAGATGAAGTGCTATCTAATATAATTCAAAACCATTGTGAGGTAGAGGAGGTATCACCCTCCCATGCGTCTAGTTTTTCTGACCTTGTGAAGACACTTCTGCCTGCTCTGCGTGATCTTCCTGCAGCCACTATTTCTGCAGACAAACTTCCTACAGCCACTCTTCTAGCAGACAAACTTCCTGCAGCAACAGGCATGTTCCACACAATGCTTCCACATGAACTTAAGGTACCATGTATTAATGAAACAACTATGATAGAGTTAACTACACAAGTATAGGTGTCCGAAGGAAGATATTTGAATATCAACAGTAAATTGAGTGAAAAACAACAGTTGGCATTGGAAAAAAATTTGAAGGCCCACCAAAATGAATTTGCATGGGATTATCATGATATGAAGGGATTGGATCCTAATCTCTACACTCATAGGATATATATCAAGGATGATTTTCAATCGGTAAGGCGGCCACAAAGAATAATCAACCTTGCATTAAGAGAATTTGTCAAAACAAAGTTGCAAAAGTTGCTAGATGTAGGATTTATCTACCCCATTTCAAACAACCAGTGGGTGTCTCCATTGGTGATTATGCCCAAGATGGGAGGAAAATGGTGAGTTTGTGTTGACTATAGGGAACTCAATGCTGCTACTAAGAAAGATCATTTTCCCTTGCCTTTTTGTAGATCAAGTCCTGGACTCACTTGCAGGAAAATAGTACTTTTATTTTCTTGATGAATTTAGTGGCTATAATCAAATTCAAATTGCACCAGAGGACTAGGAGAAGATAAAATTCACATGTCCATGGGGAACATATGCCTATTCATTACTTCCCTTTGGTTTATGTAATGCACCTGCAACTTTTCAAAGAGCAATCATCAACATATTTTTAGACATCTCCCTTGACTGCATGGAAATCTATATGGATGACTTTACCACCTATGGTGCTGATTTTGATGAAGCATTGGAAAATATAAGGAAATTCCTACAGAGATGTGAAGACCAAAATCTATCTTTAAATAGTGAGAAGTGCTTCATGATGATGCGAGAAGGTGTAGTTCTTGGCTACTATATTTCCCACCAAGGAATTCAAGTAGATCCTACAAAAAATGACGTAATTAATAATCTACCTACACCTGCAAAACAAAAGGATATTAGGAGTTTCTTGGGACATGCAGGATATTAAAGGTGTTTCATCAAATATTTCAACAAAATAGCAGCACCAATGTATAGTCTCCTAACTAAAGATGTTGAGTTCCAATGGACAGAAAATTGTGCCAAAGCATTTTCTAACTTCAAGGCAACTTTGACTCATGCTCCTATACTTAAGGGACCTAATTGGGAAATTCATTTTCACATCCATACAGATGCATCAGCCTATGCTATAGTAGTAGTCTTAGGATAGAAAGAAGGAGCCATTGGAAATTTCATTTATTTTGTCAGCAAAAACTTACAAGGAGCTGAATTCAATTATAAAGTAACAAAAATAAAATGTTGGCAGCGATCTACGCCCTGAACAAATTAAGGCACTACATAATAGGCTACCAGATCTTTGTGCACACCGATCATGCAACCATTAGATATCTCATGAATAAACCCCTGATCTCAGGAAGGTTAGCCAAATGGTTGTTATTGATGTGAGAGTTTGACATAACCATTGTGGACAAACCAAGGAAGGCCAATGTTGCATATTTTCTTTCAAGACTGACCACATCAAAAGAAAATCAAGCCATAGATGACTCCTTTCCTAATGAGCATCTATTTTCCATTAGTGTGCATGCACCCTAGTATGTTGACATAGCTAATTACCTAGTGACAGGGAGAGTTCCTCCTCACTTCTCTCCAAAAGAGAGAACAATGCTCATTGAAAAATCTTTTCTTTTTTCATGGATTTTTGGATGCTTGTTTTATACTGGACCTGATCATGTTATGAGAAGATGTGTGAGGGAAGATGAGACATGACATTTTGCATGCATGTCATGATGAACCCTATGGAGGGAATTTTGCATCCAAAAGGATAGCAATGGGGATTTTGAACACAGGATACTATTGGCCTACACTCTGCAAGGATGAAAGAAGATATACAAGGAAATGTGATATGTGCCAAAGAATGGGCCGACCAACCAAATCAAATGAGATGCCACTCTATCCCCAAGTAGTAGTCACTCCCTTTGATAAGTGGGGATTGGATATTGTGGGACCCATTGATCCCCCATCAAATGGTAATTCTTATATTTTGGTATGCACTAATTATGTAACTAAGTGGGTGGAAGTCAAGGCCACGAAGCATGCAAGAGATAACAAGGTTGCAAAATTTCTTTATGAAGAAATTTTCATGCAATATGGAGTCTCAAGAGAGATAGTAACTGATCAAGGAGCTCAGTTTACCTCAATACTTGTTACAAAACTAGTCAATGAATATAACATAAGACACAAAAAGTCTACTCCTTATCACCCTCAGGCCAATGGACAAGTTGAGGCGACCAATAGAGAAATTGAAGCCATTTTAACCTAAATAGTGGCTATTCACAGAAAGGATTGGGAAAACAGATTATCAGAAGCAGTTTGGGCCTATAGAACCACCTGGAAAACAACTACAGGATTCACTCCATTTGAGCTACTGTATGGGAAGACAGCCATGATGCCCATTGAATTTGAGCACAAGACTCTTAGAACTGCAGTAGAGTTGGGGATGGAAATTTTTGAGGCACAAAAAGAAATAATCATGCAGTTGAATGCTTTAGATGAGATGAGGAAAACGACCTTGCACCATACTGAGGTCATGCAGAATCAAAGAGTTAAATGGCATGAAAAATTTATAAAAGAAAAGAAATTTCAGCTAGGTGATTGGGCATTGCTTTATGACTCGCGATATTAGGACAATGCAAGAAAATTGCAGACAAGGTGGCTAGGACCATATGAAGTTGTTGAGGTCTTCCCTAATGGATTTGTTCATCTCACCACCATTGACCCTATCATATTCAAGTTACTACTCAATGGTCATCATCTCAGATTGTATCACAAGCCAGCTTCCAAAGAAGAGTTCCTACAGCAATTCATCCAATATGCAGCACCCGAACTTCCTGCAACCAAAGGAATTGGACCTAGTGTCTCTCCTTCTGAATAATTAAGGTATGTACCTGTCATAATAAATAATTCTACTTTTGTAGAAGTCCATTTCTTCACCCATCTGTCACCACCTTTTTCTCTCTTCCATCACTTCATTCCACCTCACATCATTCCACTTCATCATCATTAATTGCTCAATTAACTCCTAAAAAGGTGAATGGTACTTTCTCCATGATCTTTGCAATGTATCCTCCACACATTCAGGTATGTGTGCATTAATTTCTCTCTTAATTATCTTTTTAGTGCATTCATTTAATCGTTGTATGTTAGTATGGGTGTTCACATAATTTTTATAACCCCCTATCAAATCACTACTCCCATCTCGCATGTGTGGACACATGTCTAAATTTAGTTTGGGGGGGAAGGAAAGATGCAGGTACATTTCCCACATGTCAATCCATGATTGTCTATGTCAGCAAATCTTGCTAAGTCAATTTAAAATTTGAAGTGAAGTATGGCTCGCATATGTGATGTAACACTAAATTGTCGCCGCCATTTCTTTCATAATAACTCCCTTTTATTACCCCTTCTTTTCCATTATTGACCCCATCATAATCTTGAAATGCAAGTGGTAAAAGGTAAAAACAAAGAGAGGAAAATTCAGTCGACAATTCAACTAGCAAGTGTGCAGAAAGGAAATTGATTTCAGACGAGAATTACAGGAAGGGAATTTTGTAGAGTGACAGTTGATTGCAGACAATGGGAGGTGGAATAATTTGAAATAAGCCCTCGGTTCATGATACCTTATTGCGGGATGCATAGTGCTGGCTGAATTTAGAAACTATGGCTGGTTAGACTATTTCCTAAAGTTGGACGGTTTTGATGAAGGCATTGCACTAGAGTTCACCCAGACATTTTCTGATGGAAAATCCATAGTAAAAGGGTTGGAGGTTGTGGCAACTGAGGAAATAATTGTAGAAGTTACAGGGTTACCTACTAACGGCGAGCATTACCCTATTTCTAGAGATGTTAGGTCAGCTAGGGTTGTATTCACAATACATGGTGACCCTCCAATTAGTATAGACAAGTAGGGTGCCAAAAGAACCTCTTTGGTCGAGTCGTGGAAGCAGACAATCATCTACATTATCAGGTACATCACTTGTGAAGGTCGATTGTCAAACCTACATTTAGTACATTTCAAACTTTTGAGTCATATGAGGCACGGGAGGAGGATGAATGTGCCCAACATCTTATACAACCTTCTCTCCATCATGGCGATTGAAACTAAAAAAGGTAGGTACAATTATGTTTACCACCATTGCCTGATTAAATTGTTGGTTGAAAAATCTCTACATGATATAGCACCCAAAATGACCTAGGAGGAATTCATAAAGGTTGATCAATTTAGACCTGGGCAGCTGCAATCTAGGGCTTTACCTCAACCATGTAGGTCTAGCAGGAGAGTAAGCAGAGTTGAAGCCACCCCTCGTGCTTCAACCTTTGGTGTCGACTCTAGTATGAATCCTCTTGCAGTAGAAAGGACCATAGATGTTAGTTCCTCTGAAATAGAGCACTCAAGAAAAGAAAGTTCTTCATAGGATTCTGATGATGATGATGTTCCACTTGAAACCATAATAAGAACTAGGGCATAGAAGAAGGAGGCAGAAGCAAGAAAAGAAAAATCCAAAACACAACCTATGGAAAGAGAGGTGCCAAGTTCTAAGAAGAGAAATTCTAACACTATTCATCCTATAGCCAAAGGAAAATGTGAGAAACCTCTTAAGAAATCAAAACCGGCTATTGATATGCCTTCACAAAAAATCTCTAAGCATGGAGCGACATCGTATAAGAGCATAAAAGCCCCAATGGAGCAGTAAAATGTCAAAGAAGAGAATATATTCGATGAGGTAGAAAAAGTGACCCTGGTGGATCTTGTTGCCCTTGCAAAGGAAGTTAGAATTTGAGAGCATGAAGAAAACCAAGAGTTCCTGCAAAAAGACCAAAAATTAGATCAGGATTTCCTACAACAAGACCAAAAATTAGATCAGGAGTTCTTGCAGCAACTACAAGAACAAGAGGCCCTGTAGCAAGAAGTGGGAAAAGAAATTTTACCTCTACAGCCTGAATCCATGCAAATGGTACTATATGGGCCATCGACAAAAATCCTGGTAGGAATTCATAACCCTCCTAATTTTTCAGTACATACACTAATTTTGAATTTGTGGAAAGAGATACAAAGGAGGGAGGAAGAATGGAAAAAGGATTAGTAGAGATTGAAAAAGGAAATTCAAGAGAGGGATGAAATTATTCAAGAGAAAAAAGAGGAGATTGTCTTTCTAAAGGAGAGGGTGGGAAACATTGCAACCCTGGTACCACAGATTTTGGAATACAGAACCCCTCCAAGGGTTTATGCTCTTTAATTGAAAGAAAAATATGTCTCTTTTAAGTTTTCAAGAAATATCTCAGGTTTGAAACCCTCTATTGAGACCCCCACTGAATTTTTCAATGCTTATAGGATTGCCTCCCCTGAAATGAAGAATTTGTAATGTGAATTTTATTTACATAATTTTGTTGTAACTCAAGACCAAGACTGGAACCCGTTGCTTTATGTTGGAGATATCCAATTGAGAGCATTAATGTCTTGGGTGCAAAATGAGATTAGTTGGGGAGAGCTTTACAATGCTTATAGGAAGAGGGAATCCAATATCCCCTTGGCCATTAGAGCTGAATCAAGAAACCCCAAGGATATTTACAGAGATTGGAACAAAATTCTTTTCAGGCCTATTTATGGTAACAGAATTATGCCTTGGATTGAGGCAGTTTGCAGTGAATATGAGGTAAAAACGGTAGCAAAAGAGGACACCATGAAAGGATGTCTATTACAGATATGGAACACCTTAATTGATGAGCTGAAACAGGCTGAACCTCATTCCATCTAGAACTATGTTGCAGTAATAAAAAGGATTGATAGGTACATTCAGCTTGGGAGAGCAAAGGGATAGCATTGGCTTCCCTTGACTTTTCAGCCACCTATCCTCATGTGGCCTGTTCCAAACTTCAGATTCTACTGCTATGACATTGATGAAGAAAATCAAAGATGGAGAAGACTTGACAAGCTGGGAGGATTCTATTGGGACCCTGACTCACGCTCGACAGACACTGATATTGGACAATTATCAGTTGCAAATTTTAGAGCTTTGACCAAGCAGAAACACAACTCTTCCACTGCTAGAGGACCAAGAAAACGTTAGGTTGGGGGGAGTGATGAGCCTAGTTTTTGGTCTAATTTTGGGTAGAATCTATAGTTTATTTGCTATAATTGACATGGAATTTGATATTAAATGTTGATATTTTATAGAGTTTCCCTCAAACCATAGACATTGGGTTTAATTCTATTTATGCCAGTTTTAATGACATTAGCCTATTATGTGGACTATCTATATTAATCTTGCATGTGGTTAATGAATGTTCTTTAAGTTGGTGATAGATGTGCAATTATTATGTGTACTAACATTTCCATGTAGACATACTTGAGGATGTTAAATTGAGAAACACAGTTGCCAGCTAGTCATACAGAGTAATCATTCGAAGGTCAATCGAAGGACGATGGCAAGAGATTCCCCATGTCAGTCGCATGTAACCGCCTTGTATTTTTTTTTAATGATATTGAGCAGATGCGGGCGTTACTGCAGTGTTGAGTTCGTATTTGGAAATGCATGTCTGAGCAGATTCCTTGTATGTGTAACCACCCTTCTATTCTTTCCTCTATTTCCCCTAAATGGTGTCCTCTCAGTTTGTGAGAGTTGATTTCCTTGTTTAGTTGGTAGTATAAATAAGGTTTGGATCCTCCTTCTTTGGGAGTTAGTCACCAAGTTATTGATGTTGTACGATCTGATAATATACTAGCATCTCCAAACAAGCTACTCTTTTTGTATTTGCATTTCCCAATGAATAAGATGAAATTATGAGTTGATCATTTGAGTTTATATTAGTTTTAGAGGATACTCATCCAAGGGGGCCCACTTGGTGAGTAATCCATCCTTTAGTTTAGCTAGATTAGTTATTAGTTTATGTTTAGTACTTAGTTAAGAATCTGGCACTGACTATTCCTACAGCCACTAGAATTTCATTTTGTGACTGTTCCTACAGCCAAAGCGGACAGAGTGGTTTCATATTTGTTGCTCAAATTTTCAAACCTGTCATGCATGTTCAGTTTAGTTTAATTGTTGAGTGATGTTCAACATTTACTTTCTTCCTTCCCATGCAATTTACTTTCAGTATTGAATCTTTCTTAGCTGTAGAATGAAGATGACTACTTTGAGTTCCTAGTGCACATATTGTGTTGACCCATTTCAATTTCACGTCCCTGGTTTGAAAATTTAAATGCACCTTCATGATGATTAAAATGGCTATTCAGGTTAGATGTCCAATCTCTGAATCACAGTTGTAAAGGATTAGTTATTAAAATCATTGTAGGAGGCCGACAAGGAGCAAGAAGCAAACCTTTCTCTTGTGAAGAAGAGTTTGACTGCTCAGAAGAAGAACACATGAAGATATAAGATAATGGTAGATGAATCTATCCGAGAGAACTAGGTTGAGAAAAAATCATGTAAACATTCAACCGTAGTTTTTGTTTAAATTGTTCATTCGAACAACCAAGCCCCAAATTATGCTTACGAGATGTACATTCTATAGGGACCTAAATTCCTTGTTCGTTATGCCCACAACCTTTACACCCATATCCATATTTAGAGACAAGTTTAAAACAAGGTCCATAACATGTTTGCAAATCTTGAGGAGGAGAATCTTCATAGAGATCATTATTCCAGCAAAGGGAATTATACTCCTCTATAGGATTTCCATCAGCCTTCTTGGCAAGACTACCAGCATTAACCTTTTTAATAGAAGTGTGATCCTCTTCCTCAGAAGGGGAAGGATCAACATTAAGAACAATACAATTTGTGTTCACATTATCTTGCAATGCAAAAGAATAACCATCTTTGATGGAAATTTTGGATGATGTTATCAGAAGGTCTAAATGGATCAAGTCAAATTTATATTCCCCAAAGAAGGAATATGTAAATTCTAAAGAACCCCAATCATCACCAAGATATGCATTTTCTTGAGAAGAGGTAGAAGGATCAGACTTAAGATTTCTTGCTTCAGAAGGATCTTCTTCAAGGACATTTGCCTCAAGTGTATCCTTTGTAATAGGTACCGTGGGAGTAGATATCAACACATTGGAAGATAATTAAGGGATAAGATTTTTAAGATTAGGTGCAATCGAACTTGACCAATAGCAGCCATCTCACATAAGTGTACAGCATGAGGGTCATCCCTAACTATGACTACTTGATTGTTATGAATAAACTCAATGGATTTGTGTAAGGTAGACGAGACTGCACCCATAGCATGAATCCACAATCTACCCAGGAGAAGATTATAAGGTAAATTTTCTAACATAACATATACAACGGTGGGTATGGAAATAGGCCCCAACCTCAAAAAAAATACTATTGTTCCTAGGTCATGTCAACCGACATTATCAAACCCACAAATAACAAGAGAAGAAGTTGCAAGTGAAGTTGAATCAATTTTAAATTTAGGCAATAGATCAATGCTATATACGTTGAGCATCGAATCGGAATCAATGAGTGTACATCTAATGTCGATATTATTAATTTTAACTATGATCATTACAGGATCCACCTAGCTCTACACTTATGGAGGCGAGAGTTCTTGCGGATAGAATGTAATATTTGGCAAATCCACACGAATATGAGCCATCAACACATTAACATTCGTTGGCCTAGTAGAAGAAGGTAAGAGGATCTTTTTCAAGGCTTCTTGAAGCATACCTTGATAAGCTTGTCTAGATTGAAGCAAGTCCCATAGTGAGATCTTAGTCAGAGTTTCACGGAGTTTATTGACAAGATTGTAATCACCAAGTGCTTTAGTCATGGGTTTAGGTGTTGAAGGAAGACTTGGTTGAGAAGGTGGTAAATAAATAGGTTGATTAAAATTTTGTTTATTCCTTCTAGTATTATAAGTATGGGCTACCACTCTATAAGAGGGAGCCTTAGAAAGATTGGGAGAATCATTATCAAATGGAACAACATTAATAGAAAAAATCCTTTTAGGAGAAGGACTAGCCACAGTCAGATAAATGATAGGTCTCTTAGGCCTTTGAGGAGCAGCAGAAACATAGATTACATTCACAAATTCATCACAACTTATAGAGGAATCATTTGAATAAATATGCTCAACATCTATTCCTAGAGGATCCGATGTGAGAGTAACTTCGTCATTCACTAATGCATCATCTCTAGAAGAGAGTGCATTGGAATAAAGAAGAGATTCATCATTCACTAATGCATCATCTCTAGAAGAGAGTGCATTGGAATAAAGAAGAGATTCATCATTCACTAATGCATCATCTCTAGAGGAGAGTGCATTGGAATAGAGAAGAGATTCATCATTCACTAATGCATCATCTCTAGAAGAGAGTGCATTGGAATTAAGAGAAGGTAGAGTAACATTAAGAAAATTATCAATGATTTCATCCTCTTGCACCAAAATATCCTTTGAAGGAATTTCAGGAGAGGGATCAACAAAGAATAATAATAAAGGAGAGAAGAACTCACTTGCACATGCTTGTAAGAGAACTTCTTGAAGCTTCTTAACAAATCTAGAAAGAAATAGAAGGAAGAAAGATAGTAAGTACATTTTGAAATAGAGATATAGATAAGTCAGTCAAAGGCTTGCATTGATAGTATGAAATGGGGTTCACCAAAATTTAGAGAAGGGTGGTTCGCTACTCATGAGTCTCTTTATTCTTAAGAGAATCCCAAGGAGTGAACTGCCCTAAACTACCTCAAGTAATAGAGTGAGTTCCAAAATCAGAAAGATTAGGTCACAAAGGTTTTTTGGATAGACTAGCAATTTTTCGGCCAAAGGAAAACAATGCGAAGTTTGGACTACAACGTGGCACGTTGGAGTCCCAAAGGCACGTTGGCACCCCATATGGACTAAAAATTTAGAATGTCTCAAAGAATAGCTAAAGTGACTACTAACAATCTGATTACTAAGAACTTCGAGAGTATAGGAAAATAACTGAAAGTAATAGAACTGAAAGTAAAGTAAAATAAACTAAGTAATATATAGATTAAATGATGATAAAATGAAAGAAGAGGAAGAAAGTGCTCACAACCAACCAAGAAATGAAGCCTCTAGCAAGTAGATATCTTCAACACCTACACACATAAGACTAATGGGAAAATTTTGGGGCTATTGTGGTAAGCCCCTATTTCAATGTTCCCACCTCCACGAACAGCTAGATAGATAGAGATAAATAATAAGCATAAATGAAATGAAGTCAAGAGTGATAAAAGAAAACCTCACTCAAGGAAAAGAACCTATATCACAAAATAGAGATATAATAGATAGGGAATGTGATAAATCTCAAGATTCTCAAAGATACAAGATAAGCAAGATAGATATCACTTGTAAGGCTTGAGGAATCCAAGGAGAGAGACAGAATTGTGAGAGCCAAGAGTGTTGTGAGAACTTGAGAGCTTGAAGATATTGTAGCAAGCAAGAGAGAAGAGAATGTCTCCAAGAGAGAAAGACCAAGAAGAAGGCCAAATGGATTGAAATGATAGCTTTTAAAGAGAGAAGAGGAGGGAAAAGAAGCTTCCCAAGCCGTTACAAGGCACCTTAGGTCATTACCTCCGAAAAAAGGAGCTGACAAGTGGAAAAGCACTCAGAAACATCCATTTGAACATCAAAATGTCATTGGATGCTAGCACAACATGTAGACGTCCATGTGGCACACTAGTCTCTAGACACATCATACAAAACAACGAGAGCAAGAAAACCGCAAGGTTTAACTCAAAGTTGACACACGAGGGTACCTACTAAAAAAGGGGTCCTAAGCATCCTGAGAGGGAAAAAGGATGATGTAGAGGCTAAAATGAACTTACAAAAATACTAAGGGAGTGGAAACTAAAGTGGATACAAGAATGTATGTGAAATTGCAAGGGGTGCAATTTTACAACAATACAAAAATAATTATAACTAAATATTTATAGTTAAGGATTTGACATTCATTTACATACAATAGTTATCTATTTTTAGTATTGAATGGATATAATTGACGATTTGATATTCATTTATATACACTAATTATTCATATGATATTCATTAGTATTGAATAGATATAGTTAATGATTTGGTAGTCAGTAACATACACTAGTTTTTTATTATATATGTAGGAAAAGGGCCTTGATCCCATTAGATACAAAAAGAGTTGAAGCAACAAAAATGAGATAGGTTGGGAAATAGCATCAGCTGAACCAAACAAAACAACATCCAGACTACATACTATTAAGCAACCTTAGGAGGAATGCAGGCCATATCATTTAACCAAGTATTTGTATCCACAAGACCAATGAAATTATAATCAAAAACATTATTAGCATACCATAGACTAACCCAAAAAGTGGCACGTAGGCCAGAGTAGAGATTAACCATAAACATACTAGTCTCGAACCTTAACATATCTATCAAAAATAACAGCCCGATAGTATCTTCCAAAACCACCAGAGTTTTAAAATAGTCATTAAAACATGGGTACCAAGATCCAAACAGCAAAAAACTAATCAAGATGACAAGAGCCATTATTTTGCATTAGCTATCAACTCCCAATTATCCCCAATTCGAGAGACAAATTCTCTCCAATTAGGGGCAGCTTTATTTTCTAGGTCCTTTGTATCTTTATGCTTCTTGACCTTCTTTAATTGCTCCCTGATCTTGGTTTGACTAGACACCACTCCCACCATAGCTATTCACATCAATCCATCAATGACCTTCATAATGGTGATGATAGTTTTTTCCATATCCTTGACTTTCCCCTACAAGAAAGTGATTCTGCTTTTCAAAAATTAAATATTAGTATCTTCAAAAAGAGTAGCACCAAGGGATTGCCAGTATCTTCCTAGGCATCTCCAAACCACCTCAAGATCCTCCTCCCCACCCACTTCTTCCTCCTCCTTATATTCCCCCTCCTCCTCTATTTTTTCTTCATCCATCTCATAATCAAATTCTTCATGTTCCATTCCCTTGATATCCTCTTCCATTTGGGGTTCAAATTCTTCCACAGTAAGTTGTCCCTCTTCCTCAATTTATTTCTTTTTACTTAGCTTTTTTATCAGAGGAAGTGACCTTAGCCAATCTCATCGATCTTTGGCCACCACACAAAGTTCCCACCTGCCCCTCATCCATCTCCTCCTTTTGAAGGCCTTCAGTATTCTGTAATGGTTATGACATTACCTTGCTTTATATTTTGCTGATCTTTATTCAGTTTCTTAACTTTAGGGGGTTCCAAAAGCAATGGGGAGTCTTTCCTTTTCTCTGGAGTGACTTTGAGTAATTCCAACTCAAGGGATTTTTTAATAGAGGCTAGATTAGATTTAGAGGCAAAATATTTGGAATGAGGGGTAGAAAATAGGGTAGCATTTAAGGGGCTAACCTCTAGAGGGTCAAATTGAGGAGTGGGGGGCCTAGGGTTAGGCACAGGGTTGGGTTGCTCAATTTTTGAGGGGATAGCAGCATCCTCATCATCATTTTTGGGGGGGTTATCCTACCTAGAAATCAAGGGCTTACCATAGGGATTATTAGTAAGGATGAGCTTATAAAAATCCAGCATTATCCCCTAGTGCAAAGGAGGTGAGGCCCCATTCTCAATATTTTTCTACAAGGAAGAAAGCAAATAAAAGGGTAGATTTATCCTATCATTGTGATGAATATGGTTTAGAATGGGGAAATGATAGGCATGAATAGTCATATACCTACCTTCTAAGGTAAAATAACACATAACAAACATAACGACCAAGGAAAACGTTGGAGGAAGGTCAAGCCGAGCATAGCCATTTTGAAACTTCGTTAGCACCTCACCTTCATGCAAGAATTTCTCCACAAACCCTTGATAATCAACACCTTTTTTTTTCACCACCTTTCTACCTTCATTAGCCAAACTAGTGGCTTCAGCTATTAATTGAGTCATCACTTCAAATTTACTAGTTATCAATGTGATATTCATTAGCTTTGTATAGTTGTGAATTTGATAGATCCTAGTATTGATTGGTATAAGCTATTGAATTCATATTTTTATATGAAATTTCTATTTTTTTATAATTCATGAAGCTTGAATTTAGTTATAGTTGCACATGCTTGTATGCAAATAGACAAGATAATTGTGTTGAAAATACATTTATTATGTTTTAATATCATTAAAATATGTTGAGATTGTGCCTTGATAAATTATAAGAAAACATTTACCAAATGGCTTTAAAGATGAGCTGTTAGGTTGATTATGTATGCATTTAGAGTATTCCATGTGCTCAAAATTCTTGAATTCATTAGATGAAGTTGTATCATGATTCACTATTCTATTACTCCAATCATATTTGCATTGCTAGTCTTCCTCGAGTTGGGTTGGGTATTATTCTTTCAAGAAGTATTTTGAGGAAGTGAATCACTTTGTGGTAGAGTGGAGATGTGCTCTAGCAATGTTCTTTCCCTTTGATGTGGTCTAAAGAGATTTGTTCATAGAATCTTTCTAGGATGGTCATCGTTGATACATTGTGAAATATTGTTCTCGACCATTTGGTCTACTATAAGGATACATTCCTTTAAGCTTTTCCGTAATATTTCCATGTATGTACTCTAAATTTTCTTGTCTTAATATAATTCCTTGTCTTTATTCTTGAATATTGGACTCGTGTCATTATATGCTTGATTATGTGAAATATGTGTAAATTGTTATTTTTAATTTATGGAGGTTGTTACATAATAAATCATTACTCTAACACTCTCCCTTAAGTGTAACTTATGGACTAGCTAAATATACTAAAATTGAATGCATAAAAATCAAAGAATTCATGAATGGGTCCAAAAAATAATGCTTTATGAGGTACCCATGTACAAACAATCTAACCTCTCGTAACTAGAGAAAAGGAGAAAACCTCATGGGAAAACCTCCTCTCTAAAAGAGAGAAATGTGAATGAAGGGTTAAGAAGCCTCCAAAATAATGTCCCAAAAAGAATAGGAACATGAAGAACATCGTTGAAGCACAAATAATTTGTAAACAACTATCGAATGATGATTGTTATATAGCTGAAATGAAGAACCTTCTCTATGTTACATGATGGTTAGGATCAAGAAGACAAGAATTTTCATGAGTACCCCAAACAACACTACTCAAACAATGATCAAATGGAAAACAAAGGTAAACATCTAATAGTTGAAGATACAAATAGCACATGAATTTGTATGAATGGCCTTAATGACACTATTCAACCATGCAAGATGCAAGTTGAAAATAAAGGTACTAATATTCTAAAGAGAATTGATCAAGTGAAAATAAAAGGTCAGCTCCAAAAATAGGAATACAAGAGTTTTCATATGGTAAATTCTTCATATCACTAAAATTCATGGGTAAAAAACTATTGCATTTGCCTAGTACATAGGAATAAAAACTAGATACATAGCTCACTCCAAAACAAAACCAAGGAAGCATTACCACCAATAGTAGAAATCACCCATAATATGGAAAAGGGGGAGCCATGAAATTTCCAATGAAATTATTTGTCACTAAGAAATGCATGAAAGAGAACAAAGAACATTTGAACATACACATGAAAGTACCTACAACTAAAAAAGAGTGTTCAAACAAGGTGTTGAACACCCAGAATACTAAGAGGGGGAAGTGAATCAATATTCACTAAAATTCATTAACTTAATCAACTTAAACATGCATTCAAATTATCTCATCAAACTTTCAAAAATGGAAAGGAACAATTAAAGCATGCATCACACCAATAAACACAAGAACACCAGATTTATATGGAAAACCCTTGAAAAGGAAAAACCACGATGAGGATTAGCTCACAATATATTATAACTGGTTATAATGGATTAAAAAATGAAGGACTCATTGTCGAAGTACTCACTGTCTAGAAATAATGGCTCACTTCCCAAAGGAATCACTATCCAAAATAGAAAAATAGAATAGAAGAACGGTTCACTGCTAGATTTTGAATAGCTAATAATGCATGTGCAACATGTTGAAGATACAATTCCAATTAATCTCAAAAAATTGACTTTACACACTTCATACTTCACCACTATCACCTTTCACATTTCACTCTACATCACACCTCTCTCACAATCTCTACATTCCCACTTTACACACTAAATCAACCTTCTATATATACCGCAAACACCCACAACATCAATTAGGCTGGCCTAATTACAAGAACCATGTAACACCATGACCTATCAACCCAAAACTCCATCATACATGCCTTTCGAAATAAACTAAAATGTGTTCTTAATCAAAATAGGTTAGCATGACCTATAATCACTCCCATGAATTTTCTCCTTACACAATTCAACTCCACACGACCCCAAAACCCTTAGGTTAGCATCGCATAGCAAAATCGGTGAAGGAAAAAATGAATGAACCGACTGTTCATCCACAACTTGACACACAAACCACCAAATCAGTTGCCACTTAGAGTGCATAATCTTCTAACATCCTAAAACACTTTCTCAAAACCGCACAGCATAATAATTATCCCCAATGGAATGTGGAGCATTCTAATATGCACTCTGCACCTGTAACTCTACTTCTACTAAGCCCGATACACTGTCATCAATATCTTTAATTGTGGAAGATATACAACCTTGAAACTCTAGAAATAGACTGCTTCAACACGTGCCATTATTACTTGTAAACCACATGAAAAAATAATGCACTATGGAACAATGTGTACCATAAAACTATTGCTTTGTAATACTAATAATGTACATTGGGACTTAGTCAATTCTTCAGGACACTTTGTCTTCTTCTGAACTACATACATATCAATATACCATCACTTCTACAATGGGTTTCCATCAATGACAACACCATACACCATCACACTCATGTTTCCAACAATCTCCCCCTTTGTCATTGATGGTAACACACTTCTCCAAAATACTCTCCAAAGCATTCTCCCCCTTTGACATCAAGGGAAAAATATACCAAAAAGATATTTCTCTTCTTTAATCCCCCTTACTAATATATTTACATGAGATTAGCTCCCCCTATCTACTTTACTCCCCCTTTCTATATTATCCATAACCAAAAATGTACCACAACTCCATCTACTAACTCTGCATATGTACATTGAAATCAAAAAATTACATATGCAAAGCAAAAATGTAGACATTAACTAGATGAGGTTAAAGTACCCATATAAGACACCTTCAATTTTGCAAGGTGTGCCTCCCAACCCTTCTTGGAAAAGGCAAGAATATGGCACTAATTTTCAAACTAAACATGGAGGCCTTCTCCTTCCAAAGAGCTAGGCACTGGATTCTTTTGCACAATCTTCTCAAGATCAGTTAAAACTTAGGTTAAAGGAGTAAGCCTTGCACTTACCATATCTTTGAGTTGACTATACTACATTATTATTTTCTCCTTTTGCTCTTGCATTAGAAAGAAATGACCAAGTAGATTTTCAATAATTTCTCTTGTAGCTCCATCTACATCACTCACCAAATCAAAAATACCTGAGGCCTAAGAAATTTCAAACTCAATTAAGTCCATCTAATCCTTAATGCTCCTTGTAGAGACTGGCCACTTCAAACAGAATTGAAACAATTCTTTGGCTTCTTCCAAACACTTCTTAACATCCTCCAAGTTGCCTTGCAACTTAGTGTGTACAATAGCACACTTATAAAAAACATCAAAAAGCATTTTATCATTGACTTTCTTTGTCATTTCCTTCTCTATATTTTCTTCCAAACCAGAAGAATACTCCTTAAAGGAATCAAGTAATAACTTCAATTGTTGTACATTGAATAAAGAACTATCAATAGATACTCTAAGAAGTCCTTCATGCAACACCTTCACAACTTCATCCACCAACTTAGTACTCTTCTGGTGAGTCTAAATAATCTCCTTCCTTGCAGAGGCATGAAATATTTCACCAAGATGTAACTTTTGTAGGGGGGAAATCTTATCCAAGTCCACTTGACCTTGTTGTATAGGAATTTGTAGAAGTTGTGCAGACACCACCGATTGAAATTCTAACTACATATCCAAAAGATCGTTTAATGAATCTCCAGAGGGTTTGAAGGATTCACCATTTCTAGTTCTTTCTTCTTCATTCCTATCAGTCGTCTCCTTATCAAAACTGATAGAGAATTCTTTTGTAGGATTTTCCACTTCTGAAGAGGGAAAATTCTGTTCATTTTGAGCTTCATTCTTATTCGGGACATCCTACTTATCTTCTTTATTCTACTCAGTATTTATCTCCACATCCAGAGGATTATTATCTGTCAGTATATCTTCTCATTGCTCATGCTCATGTTGTTCATTAATAGGCTCATTGATTTTTGGAGGAGGTGTATCTTGTTGCATTTGAAATTCAATCTCTAGAGGAGTTCCCAACTCTTTAAGAAGTGTTTCCACTGTCTATAGTGTCTCTTTCCTTAACCTCTCCATATATTCCTTATCTCTACTCATAAGAGTGCTAACTCTTTTCTTTGTCCTAATTTTTTTTCTATACAATTGAGACAACTTGAGTTTATCCTCATTGTCTCTTTTCTTTGTCCTAATTTTTTTTCTATACAACTGAGACAACTTGAGTTTATCCTCATGAGACAATGAGGAACCAATATTCTCCAAGGAAAATATCTTCATCTTTTCATCCTTTACAATAGCATCTTGTATTCTTGCATTCAAAACACCTTTTAAATCATCTGGAAATTGATCCTCTATCTTATCTAGGCCAGTATCGAATGTCACCATATATTTGACTATAGCATCTTCAATCGTTGCCTTTTCTTCATCATTTGCATCTAAATACATTTCAATAGTTTCCTTTAGCATACCAAACTCTGCAATACCACTGAACAATGTATCTAACTTCATAGGACTATGATTTTGGACCAAAGGGGTCTTCTCAAATCTCTTAGCACTCTTTCCTCTTCTTTGAAAAACAAAATCTTTCTTTTCCTTTTCCACTTCCTCTTCACTTTTTGTGTCCACCACATTAAATCTTTCTTTTTGTATCGGTCTCTTCCTGAGAGACACTATATTTCCTTTTTCAGACCAATTGGGATCCTTCTTCTTCTTCACAACTGACATACTTATCTCTGGATGCTTTTTCTTTCCTTCTCCTCTTGGGAGACTTATGTTGCACAGTGGTGCTAGATGTATCTTTCTTCTTTGAACCACCTATTGGCTTTCTTCTAGGAGGAGTTCTGGATGGATTTGTAACAATAGGTGGTGTGGGAATTGAGATCCTACCTAACCTTCTTGAATTTTGTGGAGTAGTCTACTGAGGAGAGGATGTACCTATATATTCCTTCGCAGGGGCTTCAAGGACACTAAACTCTCTCTCTAAATCAGCCTTCATCTTCCTAATATTTTCTATAATATCTTTCTTTTTCTTCTCTAGGTTTTCTTTGCTAGATTTTTCTTTATAGGTATCAAACCTATCTATTGTTGGATCTCTAATTTTACTCAATACAACCTTTTCTAGGCCAAAAATTTTATCTTTTGTTACCACATAACCAAGCTCTGGAACCCAAACTGTTCTAGGTTCAACTGCTTCCATATACAATTAGTCTCTACTAACCATGTATATTATGTCATTCTTATACTTTTCAATAACACTTGACGAAATCCTATATCTCTCTTGCATTCGGTCTCGAAATTTTTTCAAAAATTCCCACAAAGCTAAATTTTGGGACTCAAAATTTTCAAATCTTCTTAATTGATCTCTAATTTTTACAACTATCAGAATATTATCAACCCATATGATATTCTTTATTTAGAACAACTCTCTAAGAAAGTAAAACAAAAAAAAATGACAAGAGTACGATATCAGAATGGGTACCTTGACTCTTTTGTCTTATGCAGATTCTTCAACAATTATAATCTCGGGAACTCACACAAATCAAAATTTAAACCTTCCTTCACCATCCGGTGTGTTGTGTGTATTGCGGTGGCAGATACATAATTCTTTGTGTTTGTATAGAATATCTTATAGCCAATCATCATTAAAGCATACTTGATTAATGAATAATCAATATCATTCATCATTAGGGAATGATTATCGAACTTTACTCTAGTAAGCTTCATCACTACCTCATTCTTCACTGCCTTCAATTTCGAAACTGGTCCAATGGAGCACAAACTAGTTACAACCCTAATATCATTTGTGTTTATTATGTGCGGCAAGTCCAACCATATGAATTGGTCATGTATTTTACTAAGCACATATTTCACCCACTCATCTTCATAACTGAAAATTGGGAAACTCATTCCAAACATCTAATTTCTTCTCCATTAGACTAACATACTCTGGTTTCAAATCAAAATCATCACTGGTTAGCACCTTTTCCTTGAATTTTTCCAACTTTAGATGGTCATACTCATCCATCTTCATATGAATGTATATTTGAACATCCTATGTGTGCATTACACCACTTGGAACCCTAAAAAATGAACCTTCAAGATCTGTTTCCATATATTTTTACAGATGCTTCTTGAACTTAGGTCTTGGTTGCTCAAGTACATCAATAACCTGAGTATTATACATCTTGAACTTCTTTCAAATTAGGGTTTTACAAGAAATTGATAAATACCTTTGGAATTCGTCGGTAGGGTTTCGCACAATGCACCAGAATTACTTCAATTCTCTTTTTCTCTGCTCTCCACTTCAAATGCTCGATCACAAGTGACTTTTCAATATGCAAGATAGAATAAAAACACTTTTATAGTGAATGCATGAATTATTGTAGATAAAGTTAGATCAAAAATTTGGCAAACCCTTATTGTATCACCACAGGCACCTCAAAACATTCTACAGATCTTGACAATAAGAGATTTCACCAACAAATCAAGCATAACAACCAACACATATACAAGTTTGTTGAAGACATTAACATCTTATCTTTGGCAGGGGATTGAAGAGTTTTTTTGCTAAAGCTCCCCCTAAGACAATGCTCTCTATCTAGTTTTTGGAGGAAACATCTACACCATGATTTGGAACAGACACATTTTTTACCTCATTCTCTTCCCTTTTCTTCCATATCTTGTTCATCTCCTTATTCAGCTCAACCAGATCAACCTTCTTCTGTGAACCAGAGGGTTTCACATTCTTACTTCTATAAAACTTATCTATGTGTCTTGGATTATTGCATTTAAGACATATGCCACCTTTTTGTTGAACAAACTTACTTCTTTCCATTTTAGATCTGCATTCAAAATCCTTACCCCCAAATCCATTGCATGTATAACAATAACCTTTGAAATATTGGAGAGTCATACCATTATTGTAACCATTCATCATTTGAATTCTACAATCACTAGGCTTATGACCAAATCTATTACATGTATAGAACTACCCAAAAATTGATTTAAAGTTTTGATTCATTCTACTTCTACACTCTACAGCTCTATTTCCAAATTTATTGCAAGAATAGAAGTAACCATTAAAAGATGAATACCTTTGTGCAGTCAGTTGACTGATAGGTGGTCTTTTAAAATATTTCTTCTAGTTCTAGACATATTTGATGTTTCCCTTCTTATCTCCAACATTGTTTGGAGTTTGATTCTCCTTCGATATTTCTCCTTTTTCAAACCCTAATCCTTCTTTGTCCTTTGAAGCTTTTTGACTAGCAAGCATATCATCAAGCAAGGTGGAGCTCTTCTTGAATTTGTCCTCTTGAATTTTTTTTTCTCCAAATCTTTCCTCAGAGACACAACTTCTTCTTCAATTCTTGAGCATTCTGCAAACTTATCTTTCAGCTTGGCATTCAAGCAGTCTTCAACTCTTTCCCTTCTTCAACTTGCAATTTAAGATTGGTGATTATCTCATTTGATTGTTTCAGCTGCTCACTTTTTCCTTGAGTCTTTCTTTAAATTTCTCGATGCACTCATCTACTTCCTTAATATTTTCTTTAGATTTTTATTCTCACATTCTACTTTATCCAGATCATCAAGAGTAGATCTGAGTTCTCCTTCCATATCAACTTCACAGTCTTCTTTAGTAAACCCTTTCATTATGATCTCTTCCGGAGGGATAGGATAACTCCTAAGTGTCATGTGTTCAACTTACAAGATCTACCTCCTCAATTAATCCAATTGAAGGAACCAATCTTTGATACCAATTGTTGAACTGATTACAATGGATTACAAAATGGAGGACTCACTGTCTAAGGACTCACTATCGAAAAAGAATGGCTCACTGCCAAGGACTCTTTGTCCAAAATAGAAAATAGAATAGAAGAATCACTCACTGCTAGATTTTGAACTGCTAATAATACATCTGCAACATGTTGAATATATAGTTCCAATTAAGCTCAAAATTTTGACTTTACACACTTCATACTTCACCACTATCACCTTTCGTACTTCACTCTACATCACATCTATCTCACAATCTCTACATTCACACTTCACACTCTAAGTCAACTTTCTATATATACTACAAACACCCACAACATCAATTAGGTCAGCCTAATTACATGAACCATGTAACACCATGAAATTTCAGCCTAAAACTCCATCACATATGCCTTTCAAAAGAAATAAAAATGTGTTCTTCATCAAAATAGGTTAGCATGACCTATAATCACTCCCATGAATTTTCTCCTTACACAATTCAACTCTGCACGACCCCAAAACTCTTAGGTCAGTACCACATAGCAAAATCAGTGAAGAAATAAATGAATGAACCAATTGTTCATCCACAACTCAACACACAAACCACCAAATCACTTTCCATTTGGAGTGCACACACTTTTGACATCCTTAAACACTTCCTCAAATCTGTGGTGGAATTTGGAGCATTCCAATATGGACTCTGCACCTATAACTCTACTTCTACTAAGCCTAATACACTATCATCAATATCTTCAGTTGTGGAAGACATGCAAACTTGAAACTCTATATATAGATTGATTCAACACTTACCATTATTACCTATAAACAACATGATAAGATGATGCAATGCAAACCACAAAACTATTTCTCTGTAATACTGAGAACGCACATCTAGATTTAGCCAATTCTTTAGTATACTTGGTCTTCTTTCGGACTACATACATATGGATATACCATCACTTCTACAATGGGTTTCCATCAATGGCAACACCATACACCATCATGCTCATGTTTCCAAAAGAAGGCACACACACATGAGGCAAGAATCACTAGGATTCGATGCTGTCGTGGAAGGGAAACTCACTTGACAAAGGTGTGATGATAAAACAAAGACACTACACAACCCCCCATGACACTTTATAACATGGTGAAAGTACAAAAAGGCACAACAAGATGTGCAAAATCCTCAAAAAATCATGTGCAATAGTGGCACTTTATCTTAATGCTTCTACAAAAAAATAAAATGCTTAAAAAATATATATACAATGCTCAAATAGGACAAAATGATAGAAATACATGTAGAACAATCTAAAACATGTCATCCCACTCAAAAAAAGTATCCAAGAGCCAAAAAAATCCAAGTAATTTACTAGAATGTGAAAACAAAAAATTAGAAAAAATGCATGAATAGCTATGTAGAGCTCTAAAAGACCTTTCCAACGCCACAAGAATCATGAAAAATGACTAAATTGATCAAAATTTGTGAGCGCGGGAGTGAAAATATTACATCTAACTTTGATAGGTCATAAAATGCACCAACAACAAAAAATGGTGATGAAACACACACCACTAGAAAGTACACAGTACTAGCTTGCTAACGATATCTCGTTTGCCTAATTTTGATACTGTATGCCAAAGTTATGGCCAAAATTTTAAAAAATGCTCCTTTAGGGCACAAAGGGAGCTAGGAGGGGAGCCTTGGGGCATCTATACCACTAACATCATGCTGACATCAACAGAATATTCCAAGGAATATTCCTTGTAGCTAGAAAAAATATGGTCTCCTACAAAATTTCCATCGCCAAAATATACTATCAAAATATCCAGCCATGTCAAGAAGCTAACGTAGCAGAAAAACTTCCTACACTAACCTTGAGAGGAGGGTTATGCAAAAAAATATAGATTTGAACAGTTATAGAAACTTAAACATAAATAACATTCATACCACAACACAGTGATTTACTTGGGGAAACCCTTTTGGGAGAAAAACCCTGCACTCCAATCACCATCCAATATATTATTCAAAAATCAAAAATATTACAATATACTCACAGAGAAAGATTCCTCACAGAATTATCACCAACCAAAGATCTGGAGGTAACTCAAAATCTATAAGACTCTTACACACAACCTCCATCTCATGCACCTAATATATAGGAGATACAATACATGAAATTGTCAAACGGTATTTTTAAACCATGAGCTAAAACCACCTAAAAAGTGGAGCCCATCCTTATCTCTAATAAAATATTCCTATGATGTGTCAAAAATACACACACCACATGTATCTCCCCCTTTACAACTCATTTATGTGTTCAACACATTTTTAAATCTCTTGTTTCAGGGGACCCAACTTTCAAAGGCCATAACTTTTGATCGGGTGTCTGATTGATGAATTGTTTGAATCATTGGAAAGATTTTGAAGCACTCTATCAAGCTATAACCTATTACACTAGGCCCAAAAATTCCTTTAAGGCCTTTGAAATGGACTTTAAAAAATGAAAACTTTAATATATTCAAATCCATACATGATCTTGTGATGAAACCTTAGCAACATGCTTATTTAGCCAATTTGAAGCTTTGGGAAAAATTCCACATCAATCCATACTCAAATGTAAAATTACTATAAATAGTAACTTCATGTAATTTCAAGGTTGAGACACCATTTTCCTAGCAATCCAAAATTCAATAGCATCACTAAAAACAAAAAAGACGGTGTTAGAACATTTTTTTGCATTGTCGGGCAGCTACAAAGGGTTGTCACCAATTGTGTTGTCAATCGTTGGGCAAAAGAAAAAAAAGGTCATCAGTGAGCAAATCTAGCTGAGCAACAAAAGCCTCCATCAGGGTAGAGTATAGGCCCACAATCAGGTTGTGGAAAGTACTTATGGGTACCCCACTAGAAAGCACCCCCCTTTATTTAAAAAATATTTTTTATTTATTTCTACAATAATTAAAAATATAATTTTTCAAAATAAACAGATCACCATTTTTTTGAAATTGTTGTACGATGTGTTGTACAAATAGGCCCTTATACTAAAAAAAAGCCTCAAAAGCTTCTTACAAGGAATATGGAAAAATTTATAGTCAAAATTTGTATGTTCAACCTTCTAAATGTAATGGTGAGCTTCATTTTTCTGTGACTCACACCAAAAAAAATCCAATTCCAAAAACCTACAAAAAATATGAAGATTCCATATTTGATATACTTATAACCCTAGTTGAAGAAAAAACTCAAAATTTTAGAAGGGGTTTGTTGAATCCACACTCGGATACCATGTTGGGATGGTGAAAACACACAAGAAGAAAGATCAAACAATAAACGAGAACACCTTTTACACATGAGAGTTTCAAACTATGATTTTGTATTTCCTCAAAAAGAAAAACTTACAAGAGATAAAGAGATTTCACTTAACTTAATAATACAATGAAGGAGAGTGCTTCTAATAGAAAACCCTAAATTAGAAAGGTATTAAATCATGACAAGTGTTGACATCACATGTGATGAGACATAATGAGCTAATAATAGCTCAGGAAAAAACACTCATAATTTTAGCTTAAGTGCCTAAAGTTAAATTAGCCTAACAATAAATTAAAGATTAATTAATTATTAACTAATAAGTAATAAATGACTAATCTAATAATTGCATTCACACATTGTAGTCTAGTTGACACATTATCATCCTAGAAAGTTATGAATTTTAAATATTTTCCAAATTTGTATTTCTCTGCATAATAGGAAATGAGGACAACAATAACAACAAATAGGAGGAATTTTAGAATATACATAAATGATAAAAATAAAGCTAAATTAACTAAATCAAATGAAATCAAATGAAATTTTAAAATGAACAAAGAAAGGAAAAGATACAAGCAAACCTCAATGTGATTGAAGTGCTCTAAATACCTGCAATCAAGGATAGAGAGAAATGGGTGGATGCATATGAGCTTTATTTTAGGTTAAACCCCTATTTTGGTCTTTTTACCTCCATGTGAAATGAAAATAGAAAATATGGGAATGTGTGTGCACACTTAGCCTATGTGCATCTAGGTCTAAGATCACAAAAATTAGTACAAGTGTTAGATACCTGGTCTAGAAGGAGTAACACCCTAGTGTGTGTGTGTGTGTGTGTATTTGACAGATAGAAATGTTGTAAATGACAAAATATTTTCCAAAGAAATGGAAGGAAATGATAGATAAGAGCTATAATGTTGTCAAAAAAAATAAAGAGATGTTTAACAATATTACCAACCAAGTATAAAGAGAAGAATGAGTACATGAAGTAGTAGGATTAAAACAATAGTGTCTTCCCTTGAGCAAGTTTAAGCAATGAAATGTATAGCCAAGAGATCCCGGAGACATAAATATATTTATTTTCTTATTTTTGGAGACACTACAATGCAAAGGTTGGTTTCCAAAATATTCCTTGGGAATCTAAAGGATTGGATTTAGATGCAAGAGGCATTTTGAAAAAATGAGCATTACAACAAGTGATAATAGGTAGCTAGGAGAAAAACCACCATTTAAATTTTTAAAACTCGCTAGACACTAGCATGTCATGATAGTGTCTTGAAGAAAACACTCAAAATTTGACACATAACTCTAGGTCAAGAAGAAGACTTGAAATGTGATGCAAAAATTTAACAATCTAATGAATGAAAAGGCTAGGGCCAATCTAAAATTATCCTTAAAACATGCTACAAGAATGGACGCTAAATAAGGACAGTTTTTACTACCAAAAATTATAGGGTATGTAATTTTTCCTATTATATTTTTCCCCTACTTTAGCAAGATGATGTCATGAAGTGATATAGTTATTCTAAAGTATAAAAGTATAAATTATATAGAAAATAAATAATATTTAAAGGACACAAAAAAATATGTAAAACCAAATGTTAAACAAACAAAACCTGTAACACAAATATGTCTAAAAGCATAAATCTTGCAAAATAAATAGTGTTAGAAAACATGTCATACAGCACAAAGACATTAGAGAGTCATGTGTTTATTGAAAACAAAAACAATGTACACAATGAAATAAAAAATAGAGGAATTATTATATAAAGGGAATAATGTAATGATTTAAATGGTTGTGTCAAAGAGAATAAATTAGAGTGCATAAATACAAAGAAACAAATGCATGGCTTAGGCTCTAGCTTTCCTTGTATTAGGAATCATAAAAATACATGATTCAAGGATTGGATCGCTCATCACTAGGAATCATGAGAAGAAAAGCATGCTTCAAATACTAGCTTTCTTTATTGCTATAAATCATGAAGATAAATTGGTAAGATGAATCACTTGTACTAGCGTAATTTATTGCTAGGTGATCCAAATATTTTGGTGGAATTTATGACCACTTGGACTAGCATGATTTTTTGCCATATGATCTAAGATGATGTGGTCATTTCCAAGCATACTCTATACTTGGGAAGACAAATTAAAAATACTAAAAAGAGACATGCCAAAATATGAGAATTGTAAATGTATGGCCCTCTTAAATAATTTCATAGATGATTTGTATGCAACTAGTTTTCAATTAGATAAGAGGATATAGTTAAAGGAAAATATCCTTAGGAAGGATGCATGTAGGATGTTTTACCCTAGAAAAAGTTGTATTCCCTCATAATATAGGCAAGGATATCAAATATGAAGAGGGTTGTGTTATTAACAAAGAGAAGAGAAGATGGTTGCACCTAAATTGTGTCACCATGAAATGGCAATAAGAAATAAAATTATGTCACATACTAGGTATTTGGATGATCAAGTAATATTAGAATCAACTAATGATAAAGTTGAAGTTGTCTAATGACTTTTTAAATTCCATCTCACAAGGATAAATAATATTATTATCTAGAGGTATATGTGTAGCATAACTAAATATAGAAGTTATAGGAGTAATATTAAAGAAATGGATTGAATAAATTCTTGTCGCAAGAAGAAAGATGTGTATTAGCTATGATAGAATAGAAGATATAGAGGTTACAAGAGAGGCCACACAATAAATAGTGGGTTTGTTCTTATCTATCAATGGATTAGTTTCATCAAGAGAAGATGAGAGAGATGTATCACGAGAAAGAGTAATACCACCTTCATCAAAAAAATCCTAAATTCTAGACTTCAGAGCACAACAAGAATTGGTAGAGTGGCCAAATATATTATGGTATTCACATGAAAGAAGGGATGACGAGCCATATTTAGGAGGATTTATGAAGTGGATAGTTTGAATGGGTATGAGCTTAGATAGTATAATAGGTAATACATGCTCAAGAGATTAGGAAAGAGGTGCATAAGATCTAGGTTTAGGAATATATGGATAGAAAGAATGTTGAGTAGGTGGAGAAGAGTCACAAGGGGTATCCATTGGTGGAGGTGTAGGAGAGGGTTCATCATATTTGAGGTGAGAGTTTTCTACAAGGATTTGTCCAACCTCAATAACATGAAGAATTAAGGCAAAAAGAAAATAAAACTACGTAAACAACAGAGCCTATTGAATAAGTAACAATAAGCTCTCACAAAATAAAGGTAGAATAAGACCATCAGAGGTGAAACTTTTGGTATAGAATTCTCTATACTTTGTAATATTTAGTTGAATATGTAGCTACCCAAGACCTAGGAGCTTCAATAAAAGTACAAGAGATATGAAATATGAGATAATAACATTATTTTACCAAAATATGTTAATATACAATAATGATAGATTACTTAAGACACAAAGAGAAACCTTGGTTAAATATAGACCAAGGTGATACATAGGATTACATAAGATAATGGCATGTGTCTTAATTTTATGGATTGAGATATAAAATAGAATCATATGTGTACTTATGGCTTTAGACATAAATAGTAAGTATCATATTTGTACCCTAAGTAAACTTAAGTAACTATTGTGAATAGTATCTAGGTGATGAACCAATTAGGTAATACACCCATTCACACCAACACCCTATTGGTGTGAATATGGTGTTTTACCTATCTAGTCCACTAGTAGGTCCTATTCACATATTAATTTTACTTAGGTCCTAGGAATCCTTCTAGAAGTCTTAGTTGTCATTTAGATCTTATCTTATCTTTTGGATTTTAATTCTTGAATCCTAATTCATTTAATATTAGTTGAGTTATTTGTCTCATGTTACAGGATGAAGACATGTGTCGTGATCTTGTCTAATCCTATCTCTCAACTTGTCTATTTGATCAAGGCTCTTGTACATTTGTATCATATCATATCAATCAAGCTATTATCTTGCCATACTCTCTTTTAGAAGTTTATCATTTTTGTAGGTGATTCTCGAGTGTGAACTAATTTTCAGCTCCTACATAGTATCAGAGCTTCATCTGCAAAGTCTTTTTCAGATCTTAGGGTAATTTTGTGCATGATTTATTGCTAAATTGAAATATTGGTGAATTTAATAAAGTTGAATATGTGCTTCTCTTGCATCGTATGATGACTTGGATCATTAGAAAAACTTAAAAGAAATACCATATTTGGGAGTTTTCTCTTTGTGGGTTTCTATTGCAGGTTGATTTTGAAGCTTGTATGTGTAAACCTAAGCTCACCATTGAGTTTAGGGATTCACAGAAATTTGGTTTTTCCTTTTTTCATCCAAATTGAATTTGTGAGGTCAAATCTACAAGGTTTTTAAGTTGTGAGGTGGTTTTTAGATCTAGGAGGTAGTTCATATTTTGAAGCATTTTGGGCCAAAACAAGCCCTGCCATCACGTTTAGAAGATCCAAAAACCATAGGATCGGCTATCGAATCATCAAAATTGGAGACTTTTACCCCAGGCCCTCAAAGGTTTTCTTGCCACCATCACCATTTTTGTTTGTACAATACAAATCCATGCAAATTTGAATGGTTTGTATGACCTGTAGGCATCAATAATAGTCAATAGGTCGTAAGTGTATATTCGGCAGCATACTTGTAAAATCCTATAGGGAATATTTATATCTGCATCTACAGTACACCCGTCTACATTACCATCAAGTCTGCAAGTACAAACAGTAAATTGGAAAAAAAAATTAATAATTTTAATTTTTTATTCATTGGCACCCAATCACCTCCATTCATGACCATGTGGAAAGCACTTGGTTTTAAAGCCAAAGGTTGCATGTAAAGTTTCCACCAGCCCCCACCTCCAATACTTAGCCTCCTTTTCGCCCGCTGGGCAACAAGACTTTTTCCCCAATGAGCTAACAAGGTCACATTGGTGATCGAGGGTGAAAGATCCAAAGGGCTTATTTTTTCCCCTAATGCCATAATTGGTCATAATTTTTTGAGGGGCCATATATTTTGATCCAAGATTCTATTTTTTGAAAATGAGATATCACTAAAAATCTAGTTCTGAGCATTTTGTAGTGTGCAAACCATCTTTCCAGATTTTGTTATAGATGCATTTTATTTTTGTTTGAAGTCAGATCTCTCATTCGGACCTCCGAGCTCATAAAAAAATTTTGGGTCTTCATTTTTCATGATTTTTATGGCATTAGAAAGGCATTGAGGAGCTTTATCATTATTCACATGCACTTTTTCTATTTTCAACCCCAAGAATATTTTATTTAGTATTTTACACATTTCACATTGTAACTGATTACTTGAACATCCTGACTTTTGGAGAGGTTTTGTCTTTTGGGGGAGGCTTAATTTTCAACATTCATCATGTTTGGGGGTTTCTAATTCTTGTTGAAGGTTCATGTATTTTTATTTTGGATACTCTCATAGTTCATTATGGGGTTTTCATTTCATCCTTCTTTGATCATCTTGAAAAGGGTAAACTATAAAGAGTGGAGAAATGGCATCATAAAACATCTCTGTTGGTTTCATATTTTTCCACATTTGTATGGTCTTTATCCTCCTCTTGGTACACCTAGTAAGAATTTTTTTTAGAATTACAAAAGGGATCATGTCCTAGGAGTTATTTCTATGCATGTTGATGATGAAATTTTGAATGTCTTGTTCATATTGAGTGTCCTCATGCTCTTTGGACTAAAATTTGGGAGATATATGGAGATCCTAATACTCGGCCATTCCCAAAAGATCATGTTTCAAACTATCTTTTGCCTCTTCGCATTTCAGACAAGATACCTTATGACTATGATACTATTCAGGAGTTTTATTCTTTGGAGTACTTTGAACCTTTAGAAGATGACAATGAGGTTTCTTCAGATTCTCCTTCTTCTCCATCAAAGATATTTTTTATACCTTCCCCTTCATTGATTTCTTGGGAAAATTCATTGATTGAGGCTCCCATCATTCTTGTTCATTAGGACCATCCATCTTTTATTGCTTCATCAAATTTTAGAGTTGCTTCTTTGAAAGATTTCATTGATATTTTGTAGTAGGTAAATCAATGTCTTTCAGATATATCTTTGTGGGATGATTTCTTGATAGGTATTTCAGACTTGTTTATGGAGTCTCACATTTCAAATTTGGAGGACATGTTTGAGGGGTTATCTCTCCTCTTTTATGACAACTCATCATAGTTGTTGTCACATTATCTTTACCTTTGGATCTTGTTCAACATCAGCTTCCACATAGTCTTGGTTTGTTGCCTTCTTTGTTGAATGGGCATGTTTTGATTGTGGTGTCATCATCTACCATAGGCAAGGTGATACATGAGCATATTTCAAAAACATCATCAGACATCTTCATGATTCTTCCTATCAATTCCTATCAAGAATGGGAAACATTCTTGCATTTGTACTTGGTTATGTTTCTTTCAAAAGGGAGGCAAGTTGTTTTTTGACATTGGATCATGGTTTGTCTTCAAGCACTTATCATTTTTGGAGGAGATTATACATTGTGGGGGTCTACATAGTCTCTCTCTTTTCCTCTTATGGGGGGATATCGATTATTTGTGATGGAATTAGTCCTTTGGGAGTGTTGAAGATACCTCCATTCATCACTTGTACAAAATTATTTTCATGCATTCTCTCTTTTGGAGAGGGATCTTTTCCAATGTGGTTTTTCTCCTTTTCTTTGTTTGTGAGATATCATTTGTAAATTGGTAACTAACATGGATTAGTAGGTAAAAGCGCAAATCTATGTCACACTTTTGGCCAACTAAATAGTTCCAAGCAGAACTATTTCTCCCTAAACAGTTTCACCTAAAACTATGTGGCCTATATGTGGCATATAAAGTATCAAGTGAAACCATTTCACTTGAAACAGCAAAACAACAAATTTCCCTTTGCCACAAACATTATATATGGTAGAGGCCTTGGCTTTACTTCATGGTCTGTTGCTAGATAAACACCTTCAGATTAAAGCCATTCACGTTGAGGGTGACTCACTCATAGTGATAAATGCTTGCAAGCTAAAATCCTATCACACATGGTCTATTAGGTATGTGTTGCAAATTGCATGGAACCTTCTAGGAGAGTTTGAGAGCTATCATTCATCCCATGTATATGGAGAAGGGAATACTTTGGCCAACCTTTTAGCAATCATGGCCTATGATAAAATTGAATTGTCCACTATTGACAATGATCAAGGGTTGGACGGATTCTCATGCTTGCAGGAGTTAATTAACAGAGAAATTACTTCCTAACTGCATGTTTGTTAAAGTGTAGAGTAAGCAACTCCCTTAGTTTGTGATGTTGCCAAAATTTTATCCACTGTGGCATTGAAAGGACATCTTCAGTGTCATCTGCTGATGTTGGCAACTTGTCCGAAATTCTAAATAAGGACACATAGTTTTCAATGGTTATCTTAGCTAGTGCTTTGTGGTGTTGCAAGTTTTGTAGTCTTGTTGTTTCATGCTTGGGCCCAAACAATGAAGTAAAATGGAATTTTTTCCCTGGAACTTGAGAATTGGTTTGCCTATAAGGCCTTGGGAGTGTCCGTTCGAGAGCTATCTTACACAAGATGACTTGAAGACCATGTTCATAAGTAATGGAGGTCGTGTGGAGGTGTCTATTCGTGAGGTGTTAGGGGTGGAGGGAATATGTCTGAGGGCTCAACGCATTCTATTCCCCTCTCAGCATGCCAACAGGGACATTCCAAGGAGAGATAGGCCACGCAGCAGCAAAACGAAAAGAACACGTGGCAACAAAATGGAAATAGTTGCAACAACCATCAAAAAAAAATAACTAACACCCGAATAATTGCTACGCAGAAAGCTCCCGACAAAGGAAACTGTAGTGTGGGCCCCATCCGAACAGAAAGCAGGCTGAGGTGATGTGTCTAGCAACTAGAGCCTAGCAAAAGGAAAGAGAAGCATCTCAAAGGGAAGCTCCAATAGGATGCCACGTGGTGGCGGTCAGAAAGTTGCGAGTGGTATCAAAACAAAAGGTGAACAAAAATCATGGGTGCCTGAACAATCGCCACATGGAAAGCTCTCGGCAAAGGTAACTGCAGTGTGGGCCCCATCTGAACAAAAGCAGGCTGAGGTGATGTGTCAAACAACCGAAGCTCGGGAAAAGGAAAGAGAAGCATCTCGAATGGAAGCTCCGATAGGATGCCATGTGGCGGCAGCTGGAAAGTTGCAAGCGGTAGCAAAACAAAAGGCGAAGCCGTGAAAGGAAGAAAGACCGCGAAGGAAATGAGCGGTGCATGAATAAATATTCACAGCTTGGTGACTCACAGGGACATTTCACCTATGGAGGAATAATTTGTTATTCCCTATTGTATTGGGTTTTAGTCTATGCTGAATTTTGTAATTTATGCCCCTTGGGTGTCAGATGGGTTTATTTTATAGGTTTTTGTGACTGGCTCTATGCTCTGCTAGCATTTGTAGACAACCTGCCAGCTCCTATCTTTCAAGTTGTTGTTCATATTTTTTAAATGATTTTATATTATTTAATATCAATATATATAGGCTTCGTGCCTTTTGCCAAAAAAAAAACAAAAAATTCCCTTTGTCGATTTAAAAATTTTAAACTCAATTTGCATGTATGTTTTCAACTAAAAGGGTTTTAGTCGAAAGTGTTCTGGTTGAAACCCTTCACCCGAAACTATCTATGTGCATCCTTGTTGGCAACCACCTCATGTTTTTTCAGAAATTTATGAAACGTTCCACTTGAACATGATATTTCTTTAGTCAAAGTGTTTTTTTCCCAAAAAACTAAAAATACCCTTTTATAGAGCTTGGAGTCAATAATCTAAATATATAATTTTTTGATATTTTTTTAATGTGTTTAATTTTAAATAATGCAAGTAGGTTGTTTAAATAAAAAATGAGGCTAATTAGAAATTTAAAAAAAAATACTAAAACATATTAAAAAAAATTGAAAGATATATGGTGCACTGGAGGAGAGAATCCTCTCCGAAAAGGTATAATTTTTTTTGAAAATGATAAAAAAAAATTAGACAATGGTTGACATCAAATGAAAACTATCAAATTCTGGAATGTTTGACTTTAACATGTTATTACAAGGAAAATATACATCAAAAAAAAAATTAAAAATTTCCATGCACTAGATATTAAAGTCATCTATTTGGAAAAAAAAATCAAGGGAAAATAAAAAAAATTTCTATTTTTTCTTGATGTCAACTCAACATCACTTTTTTCCTAAAATTTTCACCAATTCAAAATCTGCTCTTAAATTTAAGAAAAAAAAATTAAAATTAAAAAAAGAATTATAGGAATAATCTTCATCAAGAGTTTTGCATTTCATTAGTTTACATCATTTTGAAATTACAAATATAAAGACCACTTTTATACTGTCGAAGTTGATAATTTTTGTTTGTGTTGGTCGATTCCTTTATAAAAGTGTGACACAAGTTTGTACTTTTACCCTAGTATTCGGGACCCATCCTTGCATTATCATATCATTTTCATTGGTTTGTTCCTCCCTAAGGGGTGTGTTGGTGTGAATATGATGTTTTACCTATCTAGTACACTAGTAGGTCCTATTCACATGTTTACTTAGGTCCCATGAATCCTTCTAGAAGTCTTAGTTGTCATTTAGACCTTCTTTTATCTTTAAAAATTTAATTCTTGAGTCCTAGGTCATTTAATATTATTTGAGTTAGTTATCTCGTGTTATAGGATAAAAACATGTCATGGTTTTAGGTGTTTATGGTGGACTCCTTGACACCTTGGGATCACCTGCAAGACAAAATAACTTCCACAAGAGAGATGGCAGAAATATCATGCTATGATTAAGGATGCAAGAATGCCAAAAATGAATATGATAGCCAAATGAATATGGCAATGTACATATGAAGCCTTTCTTATATAGGCAAAGTGAGGAATAGGATTAGATAAGATCATGACAAGTGTCTTAATCCTATCATATGAGAAAAATAACTCATAACAACCTAGGACACAAGCATTAAATGAATGTCAACTAGATAAGATAAGTGACAACTAATGCTAAACTAGAAATATTCCTTCCTAGGACCTAAGTGGACTTAACATGTAAATACGACCTAGATAGGTAAAACACCTATTTAAAACAACACCCCCCTTAAGTACAACTTAGGGAGTACTTATGTAAATGACACAAAGATGGGTTCTAGCTATGAGGCCATGTTAGATACCCATGCACATATGCAAATGCAATCTCTCACAAACAGAGAAAAGGAGAAAACCTAGTGAGACAAAACTCCTGCCCAAAAGACAGATAAGATGCAATAAGTCTCTCCATGATAAATGAGAAGACAAAACCTCATTCAAGTAAAAAGACCCCCAATAAGAGGACAAAGAAGATCTAACACAAATTCAATCAATCTCCCTCCATACAAAGGATGCCAAGAGAGACCATACAAACCCCCCATAATAAGATAACATGTTGCAAAGAAGCGTTGGAAGCAATCATATGGAGTAAACATTGGAATCCTTAATTAGGCAAGCAAAAGAAAGATAATTTTGATGCTAAAAACCATATTAGAGTCACTCAAGGACTCAAATTGGAATCATGATAAAGCAACAACAGATATGATGCCAAGGAACACTAGAAAACTTGCAAATTGGCACAACCCTAGAATTTGTGAAGGAACAATTGATTCATAAATGATCTAGAACTGAAATGAAGTGCAAATATCAAAATTGCATCCTCCCAACTGTCAAAACATCCAAGTAATCTCTAGAACACCCATCAAGGAAAAATTGAAATAATGATCAACCTTGGATAGAAATGGCTTGATAGATCTCCTTAATACATTTCCAATGTTGTAAGAATCACAAAAATTGGAGATCATGGCAAAAAGTTATGAGCTCAGGAGCGATAAAATAAGATTTGACTTAAACCAACAATAAATTCCGCAAAATAGAAAAATTTCTAAAAATAACCTACACCACTACAAAATTGATACAACCAACTTTCCGTTAATATATCATTTGAAATATTTTTCCTCCTGGATTGCAAGCTATCATAGAACGAAAAAAAGGCCTATATGAGGCATGCACAAACTAAATAGGTGCAAAAATCAACACCCCAAGGGCTAAAAACTGGGGTGGTTGAGGGCCCATATGATCATGATATGCATATATAGTAAAAAAATCCCATTGTCACTCCCAACAGCAACATCGCTTGGTCAAAGCGGTCAAGGAGCAACGGGCCATAAGTCGCGTCGCTCGGGGCTTAGCCCCCGACTAATAGGTATTGCATGTGACCTAGTATATATGACCATAGGCTTACTGTCCACTGACCTAGAACTAGTGTAAATAATATGGTCAGGGTTGGTGCAATAAAAAATTTAGACCAAACTTTTAATAATTAAAACATACCAAATGATCAATATAAATCGTACCCCAACAATGTACGAAAAGATAGGTGATTTGGTTGCATACACCAAAGAACGATCCCACAGAAATGAAGGATGGTGTGACATAGAATATGAACAAATATACGATAGAGAAAATGTTACTCACTATATAGATGACATTCAACGATTTGTACTTATGGGTTTGTGTATGGGGGAAATTGGGAAGATTTAATAGATTAGATTGATGATTAGAAACTAATCTAAATAGCAAAATGCTAATTGATTTATGCCCATTACTCACAAAATGTAACTATAAAATCAAGAATTCAAGAACGAAATTGACAAACACCAATAACAATGAATTCAAAATGAAATAGCTTTTACCATCCTATGTTGGAGTGTATCTGTATTGACATATGTTGCATTGTTCAATTCAATACAAAGCCTCCATGATCACATGTTGCAAATGCTTCAACGGATGTGAGGTTGAACTAGAATGTCTAGATGAATCATGCTCAAAAGGTAGTTGTGCAGCGCTTCACTTTATAAATTTTAGATGATTTGAGAGGGGAATAAGCTTTGTGTAACGCCCCGCCAAGGAACCCCAGAGGATGACACATCTAACTACAATAACAGTACTTTTTTTTTCTTATAAAGAAAAACATGAAATGTATACCATATATAACATGACATAAGAGTTAAGCTATGTCCTCTAAGTTTCCATGACTGCGTTACTAGCAAAACTAATACTAAGATCTAAACATGCAACATGAATTAACTAACCATTAAGAGTTCATTTTAAATCCATTGCATAGAATAATTAAACACATACATTTCCATATCATAACATCAAATAAGTAACCATCAAAGATAATCTAATGAGAACCAATGAGTACATATACAATCTCTATTACATGGAAGTACATCATTACATTGTTACAAGTTTGCATCAATGCTTCCCTGAATAGAACAGAAATAACACATCAAGATTACATTACATGATATAAATGAGATACATATACAACACACAACATGTATAACTGTCTCTCGAAATGGTACAAGATTTGGAGTACTGCTACATAAGGTACATCCTCCATGCTCATGAACAACAGCTAGGAACCCAATGGAGGAAAAGGTACAATCCACCCAACCATGTGGAACCCTAAGGTCCACCCCTCATGCTAGGAGATAAAAATAAGGTCCTACTACATCAAGCAATCAAGAAGATAGAAGGCTAACACAAAATTAGTGAATATGGATCCAACATAACAAAGTACAAAATGACATCATATAATAGAGTCACCACTTCCAGAGGCACACACATGACAAAAGGGGAAAACATGACTAGGGAATGCTAGACTGCAGCAGGGAATACTGTCATCGCGTGGTCCTGAAATGGGTTATCTTCACAGTCTCTCACTAGATGTCGGCCCCCATCTATGGTTATCCTGAAAGTATCTCACTAGATGTTGGCCCCCATCTATGGTTATCCTAAAAGTCTCTCACTAGATGTCGGCCCCCATCTATGGTTATCCTGGCAGTCTCTCACTAGACATCGGCCCCATAGGGTGACACATGTGGCACCAACTTTCCTTTCGTGAGGACAAGGAAGTTGATCTTGAAAACTAGGCCTTCTCAACCCATCCTTAGCCTAAACAAGCACTACAGGCATGGGTGAGGCATCCAATTATCTTAATTAGTGTGAAATCTACCCAACCCCCTATTAATTAATTAGGTTATCACTGGATTAAGAAAATCCTAATGGGTTATCCTAGTCAACCACTTTGGGTTTCGACCCCCATTGAGAGCCAATCGCTCTACTAGCAACTAGAGACCCAACACATCAAACATGGTAAAGCCATCTTACACAATTTACAAAACCACATGAACCAACACATTGAGTGAGGCATGGATCACCTCGCACACAAATCCCAACCATAATAGTGAATAAGAAGTGCAAGGATAAAGACCCTCTTGTACACAATCCAAGTATAAAATCAATCATTTTCAAAATGAAATAATCATGAAACCAAAACTGGAGTTAATCCCCCAAGCCTCTGAAAGTCTCTCAATAACCACTTTACACAAAGGGCTTTTGCTTTTGAATATTAACAATAATACCCCAATTTCAAATAATTTAACATAATACATCAAACAAGTTAAAAAATCAAATAATGTGCAATTATAAAATACATGATGGATAAAATTTTTATCTATCAAGTAATTTTAAGAGGAATCATAGCTCATTATTATTAAGGAAAATAATATAATTTTCTTATTAATAAATCCTTCAATTTGAATCACAATCCTTTTACTTAATTTTCAAAATATTTATTCTCTTGGAGGAATCATTCCTTGCTACAACCTTAATTATATATGTATATATATTTAAGTAATTATATAATTTCTAACTGTTGTTTACAAAAACAATTATCAAATTATATAAGAGTACACACATAATTAAAAAACATACATGGGCAGATACACACATATATAAATATATATTTTTTGTTATATAAAAATTGAGTATTAAACAAACTGCGTAAATCACACTTCATAAAACTAAATGGTGGGCTTACTGTAGGTTAGTGGCCTATACCAATGGTTGCCATATAGCAAATAGAACGCCATTTTTAAAATCGAATGCTTTGAACCTAATATCATATGCTATATGTATATATAAAACATATGCCAAATAGATTATGTACGTTGAGTACCCAACAAGGTGTAAATATATGTTGTGATTCACATAAAACCCGAATACCCTGCAGAGAACGATAACACCATCACAGCCAATCTAAACTATATTGAATGCTTAACAAACAAATAAATCACCAATTACTATGGTGCCACATATAGTATGCAGTTTGTAAATCAAAAAACCCCATCGTTTCACAGTAAAACAATCGGTTTGAAGGATATTACAAAATCTTTACTATTCAGCAAAAAGAATAAGAACAAAAAATTGAATGACAAATAGGCCATGGATTAATCGACGACCTTCATCAATAAAATTCATCTATATGTTGTATATAAAATCGAATATTAGGGATCACTCTAGGCAAATACAATCAGCAAGCTTCTACTATTAAAAATGAAATGACATAAAATGAATATAGGTTTCACAAAAAGGCAGCCATCGAATGTTATGAACTAACAACAGTAATTAAAATTTCATCATCTTCAAACAATATACAAATCAAATAGAAATAATTAAACATTTGCATGCTATAGTATTAGGCAAGCCATGAATTTCACTCTTAAAAAAAATTATCGATTCTTGAAGAAAGACATACACAACAAATCGGCTAGAGCTAGCAACAAATCGTACACAGAATATAAGCTTTGAATCCTAATATATGGTTAAATTTGTTGTTCGAGCTGCATGGAAGGATATAGTTTAGTCATTGCCCACAAGGCATCAAATGCCTTAACATTATACTATTTGAAAACCGGATAAAAATTTCAAGCATATAAACCCAGCATATCGAAACTTATAGAGGGAGAAGAAAATTGAACTCCAATAGAGAGATTCGATGGAAGAATTCAATGAAAGATTTAAATGGGTGCCCTTATGAAACAATGGCATAACAAAAGTACAGAAACTAGACATATAGCATTAACACGGCCAAACAATCAAGTAGAGAATGAATGCATAGTGCAAAGCATCGAATTAAGTACAAAGGCGAAACTAACCCGAAATCCAGCGTAGGTTGAGATGAAGTTTGATGTCGACTTCAAGCTTCTACAGCAACCCCACGTCTTCGAGATTCTTGATCAATTTCAATAATTTTTCCCCAATTCAAATTTTGAAAACAATCAACCGAATACAATTATTCTACAAATTATTCTTGCAGACCAAGTTCTCTATTCAAAAAAACAAATTTGAAGATGAAGCTAACTAGTGATTTGTGATATTTTGTGTTGAGAATCTAATTGTATTTTTTTTTTAAATTAAAAAATAAATTGTGAATAATTTTATGTAGTTTTTATTAACTTATTTTTTTACTAAACATCATTTTCAAAAACTAATGCTTACTTTCAGTTGCATAACTTTTTTTATACAATTCTAATTTTTTAAATACAGTTTTTTCACACCATTATCTAGTGGATGGATATTTTTTCATAATGTTTTTTTGCATATATATTTTTTAATTAATTTTCTAATTCAGAGTAATTATAATTTGGATATATTATACTTTCAACTTCATAACATTTTTTGTATTCATTTGAATTAACTTATTATTTTTTGTTGGAATAAGGACATCAATAGCTAGTGTACATGCATTTTAAAGAATTTTTTCTCTCTATTTTCCTATTTTTCCGTGTGTGAAATAAAGACCTCGATGTTCATTGAAAAACCTACATTCACAAGAAATAAAAAATAAATATAATAATAAAATTAAATATATTTAAAATTATACTTTTTGGGAAGCTTATAATAACCTGACTACATGTTTACAAAAAAATAATTTTAAATAAATTAATTTGATCCCCTAAAAGGTAAATCAAAAGTGGTTTTTTATCAGCATTTTGATAGGTGTAGAGGAGACTCCATTATAGGTATGGTTTAAAACTAGCAACTTTCTATCCAAGGGGGTTTGATATAAGTGGGTTTGATCAAAACCTCTTCAATTAAAACCCTTAAAATGTAACCTTTTAAGGCTTAGATCATTATATTTTCTAAAAATATATGATTTCAGCAAAAATCAGGATGTCCCAAAAAGTGTAACCCATTATTGTGGTAGCACCCTTCTAAACGCAACATTAATAATAAATATCTTTATTTTTAATTGTTGAGTTACTTTTTAATTTAATGATTTAATTTAATAAATTAATTATCCAAGAACAACATATATATCTATTTATCAACATGATTTGTTTAATAATTTATTTAATTCATCACTAAACAAACAACATTATTAAACCAATTTAATTTAACAACAAAATATCAATAATCACCCTAGCATAAACAAGGTCGAAAGAAAGAACAACTGACCACACGAACATCACACAAGACTGATAGGGTAACCAACTTGATACTCATCCTCATCGAGGATGGTGGCAAGGGTAGGGGACCGTACGTTATCTTCGTTCAACAATTTTTCATTGGGTTTAAGGAACACTTAGACTTGTCAATTCAGGTGGAGTCGATGCCTGGTACCTGTAATACTGCATCAAACAAAATGGTCAAACAACATATATATATAAACATACAGTCAGACACACCATGAAAGGAAATCGTAGCATAGTAGGGTACTCATGAATAAGCAATGCAACACTATTCCTCTCACCAAGACACATCGAACAAGTAATCACATCCATGTACAACAACCAGCTACATAGTAGACAACATCAAACTATCACCAGATAAACACATAGTAACCATGATCAGATAAACACATAAGGTTCATTATTAAATTAATCCATAATCCCATATGTCCATAAAATTTTCATAACATATGCATAAACTCAAATAATAACAAAACATCAAAGTATCATCAAGTGCCATCCAACATCATCAAAGCAAAAAATATAACATTAACAAACTGTCATAATGTCTGTCCTAACAGAGAAATCATCAGTCTAATAGAAAACAACATGAGGAGAACTACATCCTCCCCCCTAGAATCAGGCTTACTCCTAGAAGCCTACAAACAAGTATGGGTATAACTCTCGCATCTGGGATGCATCCTCCCAAGAAGTTGAAGACTCGTCATTAGGATCCCACTGGACCCTCGCCTACTCAATGTCTTGACCCCTGAGGATGAATCTCCTGTGCTGCAAAACACCCACGGCCACCAGAGCCAGCTGCCCGTCCTCCACATGTAAAGCATGCTAGTCAAGAACATGAGAAATATCTTGATAGTATGGTTTAAGAACAGAAACATGGAATACATCCTGGATATGTGATAGACTAGGCGGCAAAGAAAAATAGTAAGTAACAGGGCCAATTCTCTCCAAAACCTCGAATGGCCATAAAAAAATGTGGTGCAAGCTTAGAGCCTTTTCCATAGTGGATCAGACTCTTTTGTGTACGCACCCGTAAGAATACCCGATCACCAACTGAAAATTGATGATCAACCCTTTGAGCATCTGCATATTTCTTCTATCTATCATGTGCTACCACCAAATTCTCTCCAATACGGGCAACCTACTGCTCCATCTCCTAAAGCATCTCTTGTCCTAGAAGGACTCCATCCTCAAGATGATCCCAACTCAACGTGGTCTAACAAGGATGACCATACAACACCTGAAACAAAGGCATACCAATCGAACTGTGGTACCCATTATTATATGCAAACTCCACTAAGTACAGGTAATACTCCCATCGAGACTGATGATCCATAACATACATCCTAAACATATCCTCAAGAACCTGGTTGACCCTCTCGATCTACCCTTCTGTCTCCAGATGGTAAGAAGAACTAAAGTTCAACTGGGTTCCCAAAGCATGTTGCAAGGACGTCCAAAGTGCAAAATTGAACATTGGATCTCTATCGGAGATAATCCTACATGGAATTTTTTGTAGTCTGACAATATCCTCCATTAAAATCTTACCCATAGAAGAAGCATTATACGATGACCAAACAGGAGAATAGTGTGCCACCTTAGTTAGCCTGTCAATGGTGACCATGATTGCATCATGATGATGAGAAGACATAGGCAACCCAACTATGAAATCTACTAAAATGATATTCCATTTTCATTCTGGGACAATATGTGGCTACAAAAGACCTATGGGCTGCTCATGCTCTGCCTTAACCCTCTAGCACTCCAAACACCTTGAAACAAAGTCTGCAATGTCTCTCTTCATTCCAGCCCAAAAATACAATTGACGAAGGTCTGCATACATCTTCTTTACACCCGGATGAGCAAAATAGGGTGCCTGATGTGCCTCTGACATGATTAGGGTGCGAAGAACCTCAAAAGGAGGAACATAAATGTGACTTAAATACTGCAAGAGACCATTTCACTCGAGAATATCTCACAAATCTTCCCTCCAAAGCTCTACCTGACTCCACCTCTGACTTCACCTCCTGGTACCAACTTTTTGTAGGAAGTGTTGTAAGAATCTGACTCCTCAAATATACACCAAGATTCACTGTTAATAGTTCATGCCTCCATCGACTAAGTGCATCCACCACAACATTTTCCTTACCCTGAATATATTTATCCTCAAAATCATACTCACAAAGGAACTCCATCCATTGCCTCGGCCTAGCATTCAAGTTTGGCTACATAAATATGTACTGTAAACTGCGGTGATCGATATGCAACTCAAACCGATGCCCCAACAAAAAATTTCTCCATCTCACTAAGGCATGAACAATGGAAGCTAACTACAAGTCATGTATGGATAGTACAACTCATGATCCTTGAGTTTGTGATACTCATAGGAAATCATGCGACCATCCTACATCAAAACTACTCCTAAACCCTCCAAAGTTGCATTAGTACACACCACAAAGTCTCTGGTAGGATCAGGAACTGCTAAAATAGGTGCACTAGTCAACCTCTCCTTGAGAGTCTGAAAAGATGACCGACATTGTTCTGACCAAATAAACATCTTCCCTTTCCTCTAAAGAGAAGTGATAGGATGAAGTATCCTTGAAAAAACTTGAACAAATCGTTGATAGTAACCTACTAAGCCCATGAAACTGTAAACCTTTGAAACATTAGTGGGAACAAGCCAATCCATGATGGCTTGGATCTTTGAAGGATCCACGGAAATACCTTCTCCTAAGATAACATGTCCCAAATATCTCACCTCTAGTTGGAAGAATTCACACTTAGCCAAGTTCGCATATAGCTGATTATCTCTCAGACACTACAAAACCTATTGCAAATGGTCCTCGTGCTCCTTCATAGTCCTCGATTAAATAAAAATTTCATCAAGGAACATAAGGACAAATCTATCAAGATAAGTGTGAAACACTCCATTCATCAAGCTCATAAATACAGATGGTGCATTTTCAACCCGAACAGGACAACGGTGAACTCATAGTGTTTGTAACGAGTGAGAAATTTGGTCTTATGAATGTCTGTCTCAAAGATACGCAGCTGATGATACCCCGAATTTAGATCAATCTTCAAAAAAACCCTTAACTCCCTTAATTTGATCAAAGAGATCATCAATTCTCGGTAAGGGATACATGTTCTTCACTATCACCTTATTTAAATTTTAGTAGTCGATACACAACCGAAGGGATCCATCCTTCTTCTTCACAAATATAACCTGTGCTCCCCAAGGGGAAAAACTAGGATGAATGAACCCCTTCGCCAACAACTCCTCTAACTGCAACCAAAGCTCCTTAATCTCCTGAGTGGTCATCCGATATGGAGCTTGAGAAATAGGTTCTTCTCCGGGAACAAGGTCTATCCTGAAATCGATGTCACATTTAGGTGGCATCCCCATAATCTCACTAAGAAAAACATCTGTGAACTCGCTAAGGATAGGATAATCATCAAGGGACACCTCTCGACTCTCCCTAGCTCCAAATCATTTACCGTAACAGCAAACAACTGGAAACCCTGACACACACATCTCCTCAACTACATAGCATAAATCATTCATAAGGAGATGGGCCTTTGAATGCCAACTACTTCTACCTCTCTACTTGAGTCATCCATGCACTACACTGACTTACGTCGGCAATCGATTATTTCTCAGTGATCATCCAACCACTCCATACCCAGAACATCATAAGACCCAAGGGGTATGATGCAGAGTTCCATCGTGGTAACAAGTGAACTAGTCCTCAAACCACAACCATGCACAAGGGATTCTACCACTACCTTAGCTCCGAATTCCAATTTGACCTGCCACCTAACACCTTGCTTTGCTTCCACCAGTCCACATCGCTCTACCAATCAGGGGGAAATAAACAAATCGAAAGCACAAGAGTCAATTGCAAATACTTTGTGAGACCTTCTTACGTCACCCACTATCATCTTTGAAGCTAGCAACCTCTGACTAAATCTTGTTGTGTTCATTTAAGGACATTGTCTAGCTATATGGCCCTACTGACTGCAAGAGAAAAACCTATACCTCTACCATATCCTCTACTACCTGAAGGTGCACTGGACTGGTGGACACTACCCTTACTAACTATAGACTATGTGCTTTGTGTTGGCTAATCAGAATGATCATGCTTGGCTCACTGCCAACTCTAATTTTTTCTAAACTAAAACCTATTGCCTTGTTGAGATTGAGAACTCTTATGTTTTGACTGAGAATACTACTACTACTGTTGTTGTCCACCCTTAATGAGCGCATGATAGCTCCTAGAGGAACCCGTTGCTTGAGACTATCCACCTTGAGAACCAAATCCTGTTGGAGGTACACTACCAATTTGTACACCTATATGACCTCCCAATTCCATGGCCAAATTCTCCTCTACCAAACGGGCCTTCTCCACTACCACCTCCATGGTCTTTGGCTCGAAGACAAAGACTCCTCCACTAATACGGGCATTCAAACCCCTAATAAAATGTTGCACCAACATAGCCTCGTCATTGTCGATACCAGCATATTGCTTAAGCTCATAAAACCTGCACTCATACTGCTCCACCGACATAGCCATGTGTCTCAACTCGTGGAGCTCATCAACACGGTGTTGTCTCCAGTGATCCGAAAGTAAATGAGTTATGAACCTCTCCATGAACATCTCCTAAGACACTGAGCTAATATCTAGATGCAATTTATGTTCCTCCAAATGCCATGTAGAAGCAAAACCTCTAAGGTGCATGATGGCACACCTCGCCTTGGTGTTACTACCATACGGGTGCATGGAAAAACACCTATCTAGATCAATCAACCAAGTCTCTACCTCTAATCCACCACCAAAACCATCAAAATTAGGAGGATGTGCCCTCAAAAGATCTCTCATATGACCCATTGTAATAGCCTCCTACTCTATTGTAACCTCTCTCCTCCTAGGATACCTTTCTCTTTCCATATCCACCTGTTGGTTACCCACCTTTCTAGGACCTAAATGGGAAAGGACCTCCTCTAGCATATGACGCAACTGATCTCCCTCTAACCCTAACTGACTCGGATTATGTTCCATGCCTCCCTGATTATTCTAAGAACCCTGTTATTCCTCATGATCACTCTCATGGGACCTCTGAGAAGGGGTGTTCTGGTGGTTAGCTCTACAGCCACCACCATGAACTCTACCACAATCCCTACCTCGACCTCTAGGCATCTTCCTACACATCACCACCAAAGGATAAGTCTCATATTATTAGATGGGGATGACAAAAGGGAAAAACATACACTCAAGAATCAAAGCACTAGGACAACATAATGGGATCATATGAACCAGAGTACCCAGTGTTAGAACCTTGGGCTCTGATACCAGGTGTAACACCCCACCAAGGAACCCTAGAGGACAACACATCTAACTATAATAACGATACTATTTTTTTTTAAATGCAATACATGAAATGTATATCATACCTAACATGACATAAGAGTTAAGTTATGTCCTCTAAGGCTCCATGACTACATTACTAGAAAAACTAATACTAATATCTAAACATACAACATGAATTAACTAACATTAAGAGTTAATTTTAAATCAATTTCATAGAATAATTAAACACATACATTTCCATATCATAACATTAGATACGTAACCATCAGAGATCATCTAATAAGAACCAATGAGTACATATACAATCTCTATTACATGTATGTACATCATTACATTGTTACAAGTTTACATCAATGCTTCCCTAAATAGAACATAATGAATACATCAAAATTACATTACATGATACAAATGAGATACATATACAACACACAACATGTGTAACTATCTCTCGAAATGGTAAAAGATTCAAACAACCGCTACATAAGATGCATCTTCCATGCTCACAAACAATACCTAGGAACCCAATGGAGGAAAAGGAACAATCCACCCGACCATGTGGAACCCTAAGGTCCACCCCCCGTGTTAGGAGATAATAATAAGGTACCACTACATCAAGAAATCAAGAAGATAGAAGGCTAACACAAAAGTACTGAACATGGCTCCCACATAACAAAGTACAACATGACATCACATAATAGATTCACCTCTTCCAGAGGCACACACACGACAAAAGGAGAAAACATGACTAGGGAATTCTAGACTGCAGCAATGAAGAGTGTCATCGCATGGTCTTGGAATGGGTTATCCTAACAGTCTCTCACTAGACATTGGCCCCCATCGATGGTTATCCTAACAATATCTCACTAGACACCAACCCCATAGGGTGACACATGTAGCACCAACTTTCCTTTCGTGAGGACAAGGAAGTTGATCTTGCCAACCAGGCCTTCTCAACCCATCCTTAGCCTAAATGAGCACTAAAGGCATGGGTGAGGCATCCAATTATCTTAATTAGTTTGAAACCTACCCAACCCCCTTATTAATTAATTAGGCTATCACTAGATTAATAAACTCCCAATGGGTTATCCTGGTCAACCACTTTGGGTTTTGGACCCCATTGAGATTCACTCTCCCTAATAGCAACTAGAGACCCAACACATCAAACAGGGTAAAGCCATCTTGCACAATTTACAAAACCACATGAACCAACATATTGAGTGATGCATGGACCATCTCGCACACAAATCCCAACCATAATAGTGAATAAGAAGTGCAAGGCTAAAGACCCTCTTGTACACAATCCAAGTATAAAATCAATCTATTTTCAAAATTAAATTATCATGAAACCAAAACTCAAGCTAATCCCCCAAGCCTCTAGAAGTCTCTCAATAACCACTTTACACAAAGGTCTTTTGCTTTTGAACATTAACAATGATGCCCCAATTTCCAATAATTTAACATAATACATCAAACAAGCTAAAAAATAAAATAATGCAATTATGAAATACATGATGGATAAAATTTTCATCTATCAAGTAATTTTAAGAGGAATCATAGCTCATTATGATTAACGAAAATAATATAATTTTCTTATTAATAAATCTTCCAATTTGAATCACAATCCTTTTACTTAATTTTCAAAACATTTATTATCTTGGTAGAATCATTCCTTGCTTCAACCTTAATTGTATATGTATATATATTTAAGTAATTATATAGTATGTAGTTTGTAAATCAAAAACCTCATCGTTTCACAATAAAAACAATCGGTTTGAAGGATATTACAGAATCTTTATTATTCAATAAAAGGAATAAGAAGAAAAAATTTAATGTCAAACATGCCATGGATTAATTAATGACCTTCATCAATAAAATTCATCCACAGTTGTATATAAAATTGAATATTAGGGATCACTCTAGTCGAATACAATCAGCAAGCTTCTACTACTAAAAATGAAATGACATAAAATGAATATAGGTTTAACAAAAAGGCAGCCATTGAATGCTATGAACTAACAGCAATAATGAAAATTTCATGATCTTCAAACAATATACAAATCAAATCGACATTATCAAACATTTGCATGTTATAGTATTAAGACAAGCCATGAATTTCACTCTTAAAAAAAATATTGATTCTTGAAGAAAGACATACACAACAAATCGGCTAGAACCTACAAAGCTAGCAGCAAATTGTGCATAGAATATAAGCTTTGAATCCTAATATATGATTAAGTTTTTTTTCAGACTGCATGGAGGGATATAGTGTAGTCATTGCACACAAGGCGTCGAATTCCTTAACATTATACTATTTGAAAACTTGATACAAATTTCAAGCATATAAATGAAGCATAGCAAAACTTACAAAGGGAGAAGAAAATCAAACTCCAATAGAGAGATTTGATGGAAGAATTCAATGAAAGATTTAAATGGATGACCATATGAAACAAAGGGATAACAAAAGTACAAAAACTAGACATAGAGCATTAACATGGCCAAACAATCAAGCAGAGAATGAATGCATAGTGCAAAGCATCAAAATTAAGTACAAAGGCGAAACTAACCCAAAATCCAACACAGGCTGAGATGAAGTTTGATGCCAAGTTCAAGCTTCTGCAGCAACCCCACATCTTCGATATTCTTGATCAATTTCAATAATTTTTCCCCAATTCAAATTTTGAAAACAATCAACCGAATACAATTATTTTACAAATTATTCTTGCAGACCAAGTTCTCTATTCGAAAAAAAAATCCCTAATCCCCCATAATCTCTCCATTATTTTTCCAAAAAGAAGTTGTAAGATTTTTTAACACAAAAATCAAATAAAAATCTCTCAAAATAACAAGTTTCCAATCGACAAGCAGTTCAAAGTCATGTATGTGCTCCGAACAATTCTTTTTCTATCTTTTTAATTGTTTTTACTGATTGTCCATTATCTCCTTCCGATTTAATATTTTATTTGTATATTATAATATTTTCCGCATTTTAATTTATAATTAGAAACTCAACATTAATAATAAATATCTTTATATTTAATTGTCGAGTTACTTTTTAACTTAATGATTTAATTTAATAAATAAATTATCCAAGAACAACATATATATCTATTTATCAACATGATTTATTTAATAATTTATTTAACTCATCACTAAACAAACAACATTATTAAACCAATTTAATTTAACAACAAAATATCAATAATAATCACCCTAGCATAAACAAGGTCGAAAGCGAGAACAACTGACCACATAAACATCACACAAAACTGACGGGGTGACCAACTAGATACTCATCCTCATTGAGGATGATGGAAAGGGTAGGGGATCATACATTATCTTTGCTCAACAATTTTACATTGGGTTTAAGGCACGCTCAGACCTGTCAATTCAGGTGGAGTCAATGCCTGGTACCTGCAATCCTGCATCAAACAAAATGGTTGAACAACATATATATAAGCATACAGTCATACACACTGTGAAACGAAATTGTAGCGTAGTAGGGTACTCACGAACTGAGTAATGCAACATTGTTCCTCTCACTGAGACACATCGAACAAGTTATCACATCAATGTACAACAACTAGTTGCATAGCAAACAACATCTAACAATCACCAAATAAACACATAGTAACCATTATCAGATAAACACATAAGGCTCATAATTAAATTAATCCACATAATCCCATATGTCCATAAAACTGTCATAGCATATGCATAAACTCAAATAATAATAAAACATCAAATTATCATCAAGTTTCATTCAGCATCATCAAAGCAGAAAATATAACATCAACAAAGTGTCATAATGTCTGTCCTAACAAAGCAATCATCAGTCTAATAGAAAACAACATGAGGGGCACTACACTTTGCTATATAGATTTCTTGTTTTGAAATGAACACTCTGGATTACATTGTAGAATATCTCGATCAACGATCGAAACATGTTGAGAGGATTTAGATGGGCATAATCAATGCAAATTGATTACGTAATTAGTGTGATTGAGGAATAGATCGATTTGTTAGGAATATAGATTGATTAGTCAGGAGATAGAGTGAGCAATTGGTGGTTCATAATTTTCTCAATTAGGAAAGTGGGTGAGGACAATTACTGAATTGATTTAATTAATTAATTCTTTTGAGTTGAACGTGCAAATCAAGTTTGATTTTTGCAAACAAAGTGGTTTTTTTTATTTGATTTTTGATGATGTTTTGAATAGTTTATTTAATTATTCAAATTTGGGGGAAAGTGACATAATTGAATTATTAAGTATTAGTAATTCAATTAACTTAGGGGAATAAAGTGAATTAGCGACATAATTAAATAATTGATTTTGTTTAATTAATCAAGAGGAATAAAGTTAGGTTAGGACTATATTAATAAATGTAATTTATTTAATTGGTCGAAAATGATGAAAAGGTGAATTAACTAAATAATGTAGTAATTATTCAACTAATAGCAAAAATTAGGGTCTCAGGACTTTATTAAATAAATGAAATTTATTTAATTGGTCGAAAATGATGACAAAAGTGAATTAATTAAATAATGTTGTATTATTCAATTAATAGAGTAATTTAGTGTTTTTAATGCTTTTGATGTGAAATGTAGTGATGTTTGATGATAATGATGTTGATGATGAGAATTTTTCATTTAGTATGTGTGATAAGTGTTAGGTCAATTTTGCATGTCTACAGGGTTGTACGACCAAGTGCGGATTTGTATGGCCTAAAAAATTTTGCCTCATGCCTCAAAAAATGTCTCAAATTTTGATGAATCAACAATTGATCCTTAGGATTTTGAGCCTCCTAGATGTAATGGTGAGGTCAATTTTTTCCCAAACTGCTCCAAAAAATCAACTACCCATGGATCTAGAACTGAAATCCTTCCTTCAAACCCTTGCAAATCTACCAATATATGATGAAATTTAATGAAACAAAAGCCAAATATAACTTCATTTGATGCCTTGTATTTAATGGTGAGGTCCACAAAACCCCAACTTACACCCAGCAAAAATTTCATGCCAAGATTGGTCCCTCAGATCTAGGAAGAAGTCTGCAACATCGAAGCTCTGATACCATGTAGGAGTTTATGGTGAACTCTTCAACACCCCAGAATCACCTACAAGAAAAAATAACTTCCACAAGAGAGATGGTAGAAATATCATGCTATGATTAAGGATGTAAGAATGCCAAAATGAATATGGCAGCCAAATGAATATGGAAATGTACATATGATGTCTTATTTATATAGGCAAGGTGAGGAATAGGATTATACAAGATCATGACAAGTGTCTTAATCCTATCATGAGACAACTAACTCATAACAACCTAGGACAAAATCATTAAATGAATTCCAACTAGATAAGATAAGTGACAACTAATGCTTAACTAGAAAGATTCCTTCCTAGGACCTAAGTGGACTTAACATGTAAATAGGACCTAGATAGGTAAAACACCTATTTACACCAAAAATGATCTTGTCTAATCCTATCTGTCACCTTGACTATTTAAGCAAGGCTCTTATACATATGTATCATATCATATCAAGCAAACACTTATCTTTCCATACTCTCTTGTGGAAGTTTATCTTTTATTAAATGCAAGTGATTCTAGGGTGCAAGCTAATTTTAGCTCCTACACACCCCCGTCAAGTGAAAATTAGGGAGAATGTATAATATGCAAAGATGAAATGATGTAAGTATGGGTTCTATATATGATTACATATTAGGTACCCATATACAAAAAAATATCTCATAAATAGAGTAAAAGAGAAAACCTAGTTGGATAAAACTACTCCCCAAAGTATAAAAAATATAAAATAATCTCAAAGAAGAATAAGAACACAACACCTTATGAAGAAAAATCCAACCCCAATAAGAGAAAAATAAGAGAGACCATGTGCCCCTTCAATGTAGAGTCTCATGCAATTATGGTCGATGCCTGACAATGAATGTTAAAGACAATCCAATCCCATTAAACAACATTCCTCCCCTTAGGAAGATACAAAACCAAGAATGTATTTATAATTTCTTCCCATTCCTAAAAGGGATATAAGGGAAGAAATATCAAGATGTGACATGTCTCTCAATTCTTCTCAAGTGTGCCCATGTCAATGTTGAAAGCTACCACAATCAAATAAAGTGAATTTTTTCAAACCATGTTAATGAAGATAACAATCTATAATCTTGTGGAAAAAATGTAAAACAGGATCCAAAGACAAAGATTCCTCCAAATTTTATACAAGATTCTCCACACTAATTCCAAATTGTAAAAAATGATGAACAAGATGGTCTAAATACTCCCTCATAGCTTCTAAAGAAGATGATACAACTCCATAAGAGCTAACATGAAAGAGAATGTGAAGATCCTCAATAGTGTTTACAAGATAGGACCCACAAAACAAAACCTAAAATATATATCAAGTACTCATCACAAGTAGTTGTATCTAGAAGAAAATTAATGATTTATTTTGTTGAATCGTAAGTTGTGGATGTAACAACACTAGTCTCATCAAAAGTAATAGTAGATGGAGGAGATGGAATTTCAACACATATCTAGAACCTTAGTTGATAAAAGAACACCAAGATTCAAATGACCATATTGTATCTTCTCAAAGTTTTCCACACTACATGTCTAAGTGTATACATCATTTGAAGGAACAATAGGAGAAAAATGTGAGAAGGTGTACAACCAATATTGATGATCAACCTCCTCTCTTCTATGCAAATCTTGAATGATGAAAAAATCTAGTGTGAACTCAACGCTTTTTCTTGCTCCACCATGTTTAATATGATAATAGGAAGGATATTGATTGAAAATTATGGAATATTAACAATATTAAATTATATTTTTCTATTTCAATATATCCTTTGCCACAAACACACATACATGTGTTGTTAGCCACCAGGATGTGTGGAGATGAACATGATGAAAATGAAGAGAACACACTTTGATGAATTCATATGATGAGAATCTTAGAATCAAGGATCCACCTCTCTAACTCAAAATCTATATTGTTTCTTTGAATTTCAAGAAGAAGAAGATGATGCAGCCCTTGAAATTATTAAAGACAATTTTATTTGATTCTTCTTAAAAATATGCTTCAAATCATCAATCTATTTTGAATAGCATTGATGTTCATCATGCCCTAATTTCTTGAAATATGCACACTTGGACTTATAATTCTTAGATCATTCCCCTTGAGAGGAGGAGGATTTAGAATCTTTGTGCAACTTGTTATTTTTCTTCTTTTGTTTCTTTTCAGGATTCCCTTATTATTTTTGTACCTTAGTCTCACTAGCCAGCAGATCTTGTGGTTTAGAAGGCTTGATGAGACCTGTTTGAATTAACTTCACTTCTTAGATTAGAAGATTTATAAATTCATCAAAACTGGAATCAACATATGTAGCTCCCATAGAAAGCCGATGGGTATGAAATCCAAAAAAAAATGAATACTCAAGACCAAGCATGTATAACATGTTTAGAATCAATTGTAAATCCTTATTAATAATCTTGAAATCCTTTAGTTGTATACTTAGTTGCTTAATATTGGAGATGTAATTATGGATGTGGTCAAAACCTTTAGGATCAAGATTCATCAAATCATTATCAATTTGGTATCCCCTAAACTTGTTAGTTTTACCATACAATTTTTTAATATTATCCCAAGTCTCCTTTAGGTGTTTTGCATGATTCAAGATGAAACTATAAATCAAAAGAGACTAATAAACAAACACATCCTAGTGTTTTCTCGTGATTGATCTCCCACATTTCCTTTTCACTGTCATCAATAGGATTAGGAATAGATTATGTTAGATATTCTAGATAAACTTTTCTCATTAGATAGTTTCAATCTAATTATCTCTATAAAGCATAATTATATAGAATTAGGAGTTGAACTTGATTTTTTCTTATTGCCAGAAGATAAAAAAGAAACGAAAGCAATCAACCACCACAAGATTACCCTCCCAAATTATTCAATCAAGGATCCCCCCTAACAATATATGATCTTAGCACTTTATATTTAGTGTAATTACAAGTGCCACTTGCCAAACTAGCGAAGTGGTCTTGATCTTAGTACATGAAAATGTCAAATTAGCCATAGAATTGAAAGTGTATTTTTTATATAAAATAAGACCAAATTGTCCACACCATTGAAACATATATAAAAAATTATGCACTTTTAAAAAACTACACCAAAAAATGTTATTACATGATTTTAACGAAAGCCCTAGAAGTTCCCAAAATGAGAATTAATCAAAAACACCTATGAGAATCTACAATTTATGGAAAAAAAAAACACCAAAATTTAAAATGGTTATACCATTATGATGTTCATAATTTTTTTTCCCAAATCAAAATAACTACCTACAAAAAGGAGCTTAGATGATCGAAAACAAAGCCTCTAAAGTTTATGTATTAAAACCAAAATGCAATCCATGAGGGGGTAAGTTGGGGAGCAACGTCAAATGACATAATGCTAACATTAGTAGTGCTAGTGATAGAATATGCTCCTTCTTGATAGAATATTCTTAATGACCCCAAAACCACTAGTTGTTTCTAATAACTACTCCTTATAATCCAAAATTTGTTATTTATTGGTGAAACCACCATTTGATTGTTGGAGGTGGTTTGGAAGTTAATGTTTTTTTTTTCAAAAAATAATTGCTGACATCTAATCACCAATCGAGCAATCCATAAAAGGTAATGGGGCTCATTCCACAAGGTTCCCCTAAGTTAGTTGTGTACTGTATTACATATACAGTGTACTCTATGTACCATATCTACAATTTTATTTTATTTTCTAAAAAAAATAATTACGAATGTATTTTTTACGCCGAAGGTGTATCCCTATTTGAGATGGACGGCCTCTTTTTTATCATCAACGGTGTGCAATGCTTAAAATTGGGTGCCAGCAATCAGAACAATCGCATCCGCTAATTGAACCGCGTATTAAAAGCATACGCATTGAGATAGGAAGAAATAGTCTACAAGATTTTTCCCTGACAAATTATGTTTCTCAAAATGTCAGACGAATTCAATGCTGGGTGTTATTAGATCTGGCCGAGCCCCTAAACATGTCAGCACATTTTATAACTTAATATTAGTTCAACAATTTCAAGGTAGTGGTTGTTGCAACTTGCATATGATCTGGCACCACCATTAACGCCTCCTCACACGTTTACGCAGACATTTATTTTTTGTGAAGAAATTTGCATTGTTTAGCTCTAACGTAGACTCTCCAGCCAATGGCATTAACAATAAGATGGCATCCAAACTCTCTAGCCTTGCCAATACTAGTGATATGGAAAGCAGTAATGATGTTGCCGAAGGTAGGCAAGAAATATTTTTTATGCAAAACTTGTCTTCTGTATATGCCTTTTTCAGTACCCTTTACAAGATCTATACAGTAGTTGCGGAAGAAAGTAGATTTAATTTTCTTTAGGTTCTGATCAAAGATGTATCTGTTGATTACATTTTCAAAGGTTCCAGCAGGCAGACTTATCCAATTCATTTTCAAATGACATACCCAAGAAGGCACATTTGAATTCCATAATATAAGTCCCTCAGAAGATAGCATAACATCACAGAAAACTAATTGGAAGCTCCATAAAAAATCACACTCTGAAACAATCCAACCAGACAACCAAAATGGGAGCTTTGGAACAAGGTATGGACAACCATCAAAGCATCATGGAATGAGGATTTTTTTCAGACATTATAGTTGGAAATGCTCTGGTAGACATGTATGAAAAATGTGGAAGCATAGAAAAGGCACGTAAACTGTTTGACAGAATGCCTCAAAGAGAGGTTATCTCATGGAATGCAATGATTGCAGGATATGCACAAAATGGATTTTTTTTTAAATCTTTAAAAACTTTGAAGCAAATGCAATTGGTAGTTGTAAAGCCAGACTCCGCAACTTTTTCTAGCATTCTCCCTGCCTGCCTGTGCCAAAATATGAGCATTGAAACAGGGTATGGACATCCATCAAAGCATAAAGAAAAGAGGAATTTTATCAGATGTTGTAGTTACAACTGCCCTAGTGGACATGTATGCGAAATGTGGAAGCATGGAAAAGGCACATTAACTGTTTGACAAAATGCTCCAAAGATATGTCATCTCATGGAATACAATGATTTCAGAATATGCACAACATGGATTTTCCAAGGAATCTCTCAAAATATTTGAATTAATGAAGCACTCTAGAACATATCCTAACATTGTAAGCTTTGCTAATGTCGGTGCATCATTAATTCCATCGCCCACCATGGCAGTCATGCCCTCCTACTTTAGCTCTCCAATAAATCTCAGCTTGTCTTCTCGGAGTAATTGTTATCAAATCTAAATTCATTGCTTCTGTGTATTGCTTTCACCTACATGAATTTCATGATTGGGCTTCTCTATATGCTACTCAAAATTGAAACCACCCAGGGGAAAGACAAGGCCAAGAGATTTCAGCCCGGGCTTAAGTTTGGCATATGTTTCTCTTATGTAGTTCCCGACCTTGCGTTGGGTTTTATGGTTAGAATGAAGCCCCACTGGTACAGATGCTCACCCTGTTCACCTTTGTCTCTTCCATATCACCCTCACCTTCGCTTCCCTGTTACAATATTTTCTTGCTCATAGTCGACGGTCTATTTTTTATTTGCTGTATGTATTTATTGGGGATCAATTTTAGCTCATTATGCCATGGAGAAAGGAGAGGAGGAAAATATTAGCTCTCAACAATGGCTAGCAAGAAAATAGCTCAGCTAACACTTATAATGTTTGTAATGCTGGAAACATTTGAACTAAAATCCATAATGCTAACAACTTGAATTAGAACTATAACCAACCTATCATTCATATATTGTCCATTGCATTACACTAAAGAATGGTATTGCTCAATTCAGACAAATGGTTGTCTCCAGGGTTATGTTGAAGAAACAAACAATGCCAGGAAGAATCTAGTAGGAAATGGATTGGCACCATCCATACCATGAATTTATAAATTTGTTTACATCAGAGTCTAGAAACACCAAAACAGAATTGCCTTTATAAATAATAACATAAGTAATTGAGATTTGCATAGATTGCAATGCACACTGCAAAGCTGTATGTATCTAAACTGATTGATAAAGAGATGAAATGTTTAGACATCCAAAAATGGGAATAAAATGTAAACAAGAGAAGTGAGGATAAAAATATATTGGGTCAATCACAAGGGATTCAAACCAACAAACATTTTATAACTTAGTACATATTCAATGAAATGTCCAAGTGGCTTCCTCCCTTGGCCCTGTCTCCTATAGAAATTCCAACTTACCAATTATTACAATTGTGAATGACATGTCAAATGTTATAGTTCCATCTTTGGATTGTTGGCACATAATATTTTCTCAAAAGTCAGTCTTTGTTTCCCTTTAAATCTCTTATTTTTCTCCCGTCTCAATTCTCTCTATCTCCCTCTCTCCCTATTTATCTCTCTCTATAAATATCTCTTTCTCTCCCTGTCTATCTCCCTCTCTCCCTATTTATCTTTCTCTATTCCTCTCTTTATAAATGTATCTCTTTCTCTCCTTTTCTATCTCTCTCCCTATTTAATTTTATTTATATCTTTGTCTCTATCTCTTTTCTCTTTCTCTCTTGCCCCCTCTCTCCTACTTTTCCCTCTTTCCCTCTATATCTTTTCTCTCTCTTCTTCATGCTCTATCTCTATTTGAATCCATATTTTTTGTGTAAGAAGTAATGAAGGTTTATACTTAGAGAATAATTGATTGAAACTATCACTTCTCCATTGAAACCTTTATTCCACAAACATCATCATTTGACCTTCATAATTGACCTAATTGTCGTACTGCATAAATATATGCAAAAATACCCTTTTTTCCCTAATTGACCTTCCACACCTCTTCGGTGTACCCATTGCACACCAAGGTGCAATTGCTAGTTTTGTTTTTCATTCTTTGAACGTACCTCTACGCCAACCAAGATTATTCCTACGTAGTGATCATACAAATATATGATTAGTTGTACGTTCCATACGATGGAGTTTGTCAAACAAATATTTTAGGGCTTGAGGCAAAAGTCTCTAAATTTAATGACCTAAAAAATAATATTTACATTCTTGGCCCTTTTCAATGCAATGGTAGAGTCAAATTTGACCCAAAGTGCTCCAAAATTATAGTTGTCTTTTAGATCTTGTAACTACCTCCCAACTTCAAACTCTTGTAAATTTTCCCTCATATGTCCAATCAAAAAGCTAAACTAACTTTCTTGGACACACTAAAATTAATGATGAGATCAAATTTGCATCAATATGCTCCAAAATAAACATGCAATAAAAAGCCACAAAAGGAATCCCTAAAATATAGTAATTCTATCAAGTTTTTATAATTCTCCAAGTCATCACATGATGCAAGAGAAGAGCATACTAAATTTTTAAAGACTTGCAAATATTAACAAGTTCCCATATCTCTCAATAAATACTAACAAGAAGCAATCCCACAAGCTATGATACCATAAAAAAATTGGTATAGAATATTTAATACCATGCAAGATTTTGTTGAAGATGTAGCCACCCAAGATCAAAGGGCTTCAATGAAAACGTAAGAGAGGTCATATATGAGAGATTAATGCTATTATATTAAAGGATACAAATATATAATAATGATAGATTAATTGAGATACAAAGATAACCCCTTGGTTATTTAGATCAAAGTGAGACATATGATTACATAAAACTATGACATATGTCTTGATCTTATGACAAGATATAAAATGATAAATATCCTATGTGTACCCTAATTAAACTTAAGTAACTAGTGTGAATAAGACCTAAGTGATGAATGGGTTAGGTAAAACACCCCATTCATACCAACAACAGAGATGGAAACCCCATGAACAAGGAAAATAAGTGATAAGTGAAGCCCTCTACACTTATTATCATATTATTCGCATTTTTTCAAGTGTGTAAGAGAGCCTCTATGCTCCATGTTATATCTAAGGTGAGAAACAAAGGCATGAGCAACATCATAGGAGTTTAAGGCACCAATAACTAAATTATATAGCCAAACTAGGGTAATATCTCTCATTGTGCCAAGATATAATTTATGAAGACGGACATTATAGGTATAGGTCAAGCATATAGTGAAGTATTTTACATGGCATAGTGGATCACCATGGCAATTTTATTTGTCAAAAGAAAGAGATCACATACCAACAAGAGAGGGGAATGTAATAATCTAAGAAGACAAAGGAGAGTGTAGCCATGTCGATGTAGAAGAAGCAATATGAAGTAGCTCACAAGAAATACATGGTGATGTCTTCATAAAAGAAAGTTATAAAATTTGTAGTAGGAAAAGAAGGTGGAGTAATATAATAGTAAAGTTCAAGCTCTGGTCTAGGAGAGAAAATAGTAGAGAAAATCATCATAATGGTGATTACTATCTATCAAAGAAGGAAGTTTTTCCAATGCTACTTGAAGGAAGTGATGATAGCATGCACAAATATTATTTAAAAAAGGGAGTTCATCCTCCAAAAAAATAAGATGGGATGAACAAGAAAAGAGTCAATCTTGCTAATAGAAATACCAATAGAAGCATGAGCTTCATCATCAATTGAAGAATAGTCATCAAATGCATTAAAATGGATATTGTCAGTAGAAGTTTGAGAGCCACTTGGTGAAGGAGTATTGTCAACTATAAGAATAGGATACTCATAGGAAATGAATGAAGATAAAGGAGCCTATACATCATTTGGGATATCCATGGAGTTACAACACATAACCAAAGAAGGAATAAGTAGAAATATAAATGCAACCATCATGAATTATGGGAGAGGTAGTAAAAGTAGAAGTATCAATATCATTTATCTCACATAATGTACCATCATGATATGTCATGGAAATATTTGTAGTGAATTCTTCTAATATAGAAGAGAATACATGCATGAAATCCATAAAGGTATAAAGATTAAAGAAACAACCAAGGATCTTATGTATGGAACATGTAATGTATTTATGCTATAGAAGAGGGTTACATCATCCAAGATATATGGATAAGAACTAATAAAATGAGAGAACAAATCATAGTCTATGATGTAGGCATGTAGAGAATCCCAAGAAAAAGAGCTAAAATAATCCATGAGAAGATATGGAAAATAAAAATTTAGTCAAGAAAAGTGTAGACAATTCAATCAAAGGCTATTATTTTTCTCCTTGAAAACTAGGGAATGGAGTTTTGAGTGGTGCCTTTGAAAAATTGAGGGAAAAATGTAGTTTCTAATTTTGGAAGAAAATTGAATGGAAAAGAAGATGTTTTAAGTGTTTTAGGCAACAATTTCACCAAAATGTAAAATAAAAACTGAACTATATTCCCAAAATGTAAAAATAAAAATTAAATTATGTTAACTTTTGCATTACATTGATTAAGGTAAGTTGATGAAAATGTAAATTACCAAAATGAGGTAAACACAATTGAAAAAATAAATTCACAACAAAGAAGAGGAAATCAAAATGTACATGGCAACCAACCATAAAAGTTCATTGCCATGTATAGTATCACCACATGTGGGCATTTGCATGTTGTGTCATCCTATTCATATGTTTAGTCTAGTTTTTACGCATTGTCATCCCAAAAAGTTGCAATATTAAAATGTTTTTTCTAGATTCTTATTTATGTACAATAGGAAACAAGGACAATGACAACATTAAATGGGCGATCCCACATAAGTGGGTTACAAATGCATTGACGAACAAAAATTGCTTGGGTGCTCAAAAAAAAATTGGGGGGGTTCACTAGAAGGGGGGTTCGCTCGAACCCATTTTTCTTTTTTTTTAAATTTTGTTTTAAGGGGGTTCACTAGAACCTCTTTTTTTGCCCTTGACCCCCTCCATCTACAATTTTATGCAGAATTTTGGTTTTCGAAGCTCCTAAGGATGAAAATGGAATCAACTTGACAAACCTAGCTAGAATATTATAGTCCTCGAAACGAGCTCTCCATCAAGTAAAATTTTAATATATTTTGGTTTTATTATGTTTTTTTTTAGTTTAATTAAACATAGATTTTCATCAAAAATCAAGTTCTTTGTTCTGCACATGTGGAAAAATAGTAGATTATCAAAACAAATATGAACAATGTCTAGGTGTGTGGTATTATTATCCTTGATCCAACAAAAAAAATGAATGTCAATACACAAAAAAGTTATATTATATGGTCCACCTATGTCTAAATTGTAATTGGTTTGACTTCAAAAGTTAATTAAGAAAAACCATTCAATAAAACACAATGAAACCAAATGAAAGTGCTAGATATTGTAGTTACAAATCTAAATTCAAAAAAATAGAATTTTATCCTTCATAGAAAAAATTTATGTTATACAGTGAACATCACTCTTTAAAAATGGTGTTTACTGTTAGAAACTAGTTTTTGAAAGAGATGAAAAAAGAAATGCAATTTGATTCCAAAAATTTTGAAATATATATTTAGAATCTACAGAAAAAATGTCACAAATCACTAGTTTGAATCATCTTCAAATTCCCCATGGTTTAGTATGTAATGTCCCCATTTTAGCCATATGCTCTTCTATGACTAAAATCTTATTTCCAGAAGCCCGTAGCCTAGTCAGAAGTGGAAATTAGGGTTTCCTTTTTTATAAGAGGTTTTTGATGCATTTCTGAAGGCTTGTATGTGTGTTTTTCTTATGCATTTCTAAAGGCTTGTATGTGTGTTTTTCTGATGCATGTCTGGTGGAACTTTCTAGGTTTTTGGAGAGCTTCAAAATGGTGTAACATGCATCTCCATCTGACAACATTTCCCAACACTTATTATTTTTAGTAAGTCATGATGGTTTGTTCATTGGAGTTTTGAGATTTGGTTTGTGGATTCTTTCTGGGTTTTCAGAGTGCTTCGCAGTGATATAACATGCCAATGCATTAGGCAACTTTTCAGAATTTACTATTTTTAGTAAGTTCTAATTTTGGCAGTACTCAGGTTGGTAGCAGTTGAGTGTGCTTTCTTCTTCAGGCAGGGCAGTTGAGTATTTATGGATTTGGCTTTCTAAGGTGCATTTTTAAATAAATGATTTGTTTAAGTCATTTAATTATTATAATGTGATTTTAATTATTCAATTTTCAGATTTTTTGATGTTGTCCACTTCCTTACCAACCATTTGATGGTTCCTTTTGCTCATCAACTGGTGGATTGGAGAGATATTTCTAGCAAAGGATGGTTTTATGTTGGTTTGGAGTTTCTTGAGAGGATGTTTCCAGCCTTGGGCATGAGCAGTTGTGCTATTATGGATGTTGATTTCCAGTGTTGCAGCAGCTATTCAATTCCTTGCATGTTGATTTTCCTTAAATCAGATTTTAAGTGGGTCATTTCAGATTTCATGGGTAGCTGGTACACTCATTCTTTCTCTTCACAATCTTTTATTAGTAATGGTTTTTGGCCTCAAAAGTGGGAAATGATTTTTCATAGTGATTTGGATCAATATTAGATGGTGTTTAAGTTCTTTTCCAATGGCTATCTTTGTACAATCTCTTGCACTAGTGTTTGGGGCAGCGAAACTTTGCTTGATTTGGTTCAACTTTTTGAGACTTTTAAGGAGAGATTGGTGAAAGTTTTTAGAATTTTTCTTGGTTATGTCAAAATTACTCAGAGGAGGCATTATACATCCTTGAGGAGTTTTGAGGAAGTGGTTGGTATCACTTTGCAAAGAGCTATTTTTTCCTTTGCAAATAGCTATGATGGAGACACTCTTGTTTTTGTGACCCCGTTCGATGCTTTGAGCAGTTATGCTGATGAGAATATTTTTGAGTTGATTAGATTATTCTTCATTTTTCTCAAAATGGTGATTGTCATTGACATTGCAAATGTTAATTCCTCAAAGTTTATTGGGCACGAAATGTTGCTAGATTTTGATTCCAATCCTTCCATGTTTTTAGTTTGAATATCAGGCATGTTATTGCTTTGAGGTAGTATGGAAGGTTAGTGTAGTTATGGTGCAATGGCTTCATTTTTATGATCAGAGTGGAGCACCATTAGCATGGTGGGTCTTTTCAAAGATGGACATGGGACCCCGGGATCACATATGTTCTAGTGGGATCAATTTGGAGTGTTGTGGCATGAGGACAAGCAATTTTGGGAAGGGCGGACTATAATATCCCATTTTAGACATACACTCTTCTATGATTGATAGCCTTTTCGGAAGCTTGTAGGCTAGTT